>OY992885.1:13553337-14055837 GCA_963921405.1 Cepaea hortensis | reverse complement strand
TGGCGATGATATGTATGATGATGGTGATGATATTTATGATGATGGCGGTGATATTTATGATGATGGCGGTGATATTTATGATGATGGCGATGATATTTATGATGATGGCGATGATATTTATGATGATGGCGATGATATTTATGATGATGGCGATGATATTTATGATGATGGCGATGATATGTATGATGATGGCGGTGATATTTATGATGATGGCGATGATACGTATGATGATGGCGATGATATTTATGATGATGGCGATGCTATTTATGATGATGGCGATGATATTTATGATGATGGCGATGATATTTATGATGATGGCGATGATATGTATGATGATGGCGATGATATGTATGATGATGGCGATGATATTTATGATGATGGCGATGATATTTATGATGATGGCGATGATATTTATGATGAAGACGAAGATATTTATGATGATGGCGATGATATGTATGATGATGGCGATGATATTTATGATGATGGCGATGATATTTATGATGATGGCGATGATATTTATGATGATGACGATGATATTTATGATGATGGCGATGATATTTATGGTGATGGCGATGATATTTATGATGATGGCGATGATATGTATGATGATGGCGATGATATGTATGATGAAGGTGATGATATGTACGATGATGTCGATGAGTTCAAAGCGAGAGAATGCAACAAAAGAAAACAATGACACAAAGTTGTTATTATTGCAGGTAGTCTTTGGCGTGGATGTCCAGTTCACGGCCGACTGGTGGTCAGTGGGCGTCATCACCTACCAGCTGCTGACAGGACAGGTAACCTGCAGGCATAGTTTGAGAATCCCTGTAGATGTACAGGAAAATAATAATAGCCTTGTATCCTACACGGATTTCCATGTAAAGACGTCAATTGTTTCCCCCAAGAATAGATATTTATGTCTGCTACGTATAACACCGCTATACCTGCCAGCGTGTGCCATGTGCTCGAGTCACAATGGAGACTGGGATTATTTGTTTCTTAAACAATTGTATGTGTGTTATGTTTATTTGTCAGCATACTTTCCCTACCTGGTAACACACTTGGTCCACCTGTACACTAGCTTATTGATGCCTTCTAGGAAAAAGTTGTTTGGGTGTGCTTTAAACCAGTTTTGCAACGCTTTCACTACCTCGTTGTCGTCAGCAAACCGCTGACCCCCGAAAATGTTCTTTTAAGGGTCAAACCCAGTGAAAGTCAGATGGCGCCAAATCTTGACAGTATGCAGGATGTATCAAGACTTCAGATGTCACAACACTGTATGCGCAGATGTATGAGGGCTGGCGCTGTCGTGCAGCAACTATACCCCCTTTGAGAGAAGTCCTGGGAACCCATGTTGATCTAGTCTATAACTGGTAGCAGGAAATGCAGTTGTCGTGAAATACTGAGAGTTAATGATTCCCAGATGGACGACTGCATACATCGACTGCCCACGTAGGAGAAGGGTTAAAAAACCAGGCAGGTGAACGGTTAATTCCCGAGTTAATGAAACAGAAGGATAACCACAAAGGATTGACCAGCGCATGTGTATGTAGGTCAAGTCGGGAGAGTCGACTACAACACAGGTAACTGTCGAGTGGAAAATTTGGTTAGCGACCAAGAGAGACAGCATCATGGACCAGTCTATTGCGTTCTGGAGGTAGGGATATACGGAAAAGCCCCAGATCTGGAATTTTCCACTGACAAGGAATAAAGAAGTCTGAATTTGCTTTGTCCAGCAATGTCAAGGACGATGGGACAAAGATGTTCTAGAGAGAGTGGCGACTTCTTTGTGTCAGTTGAGTGTGTGTTCCCCAACTGGACGGAAAGATAGAATTATGTGTCCTGTAATGAATAGAAATATCCTCCCTTATAATGGGATAAAGTGCTTGGCTACGGATTAATTTCAATTCGTGGACCTACATTAATTCTATAAAGGAACAGCGATGTGTATAAGGTATATTAAAATATAGTTTTAGGATATGAATATAGATGTGCGTGAATAGCATTTATCATTGCTTCCTATGAGTAGGAATAGTATAGACGATTAGGTGAATCTTCTATCCTATGTCAGAGTGGGTTTTTTCGGAAGCCTTTTCATTTCGGCTGGAGGAAAAGACACTCACATAGGAGAGAAGAGGAAGCAGACACAGATCTCATTATTAAATGTATATCACACAGGTTTCCATACCAGTGTGGGACTTATCAACTAAGAGATTACACAGAGGGCTGTGGTCAAGATCACCCAGTGTTGATAACCCACGAGAAAGCACTTTAAAGTCATAACGCACGACACTTGTGCATAAGACAGGAAGGAAAAGAAGTGTCATCTTAATAAGTCAGGAGGACAGAGAATGGAAAATAGACATCATACAAACTAAAGGAAAAAGACCCAAATTACTCAGTATCAAAGAGTTGCAAAGTGCGTACCAAGTGCATATATCAATTACCAAATATCAAGTGTAGAACTTTTTACAGAACACTAATAGAACATTCTAGAAACTCGATGTGTTTTCCAGAATGGATTAAAGAACGCTATAAGAAAGCAACGAACATTCATTTTTAGCGGACAGCAAATAGTGAGCAGGTTAAGTACATTTAATACAGTGGTGAACATTTTCATTACAAAGAACGGATTTATCTACAGACTCAAGCAGACGGAGCCGTCAGGGTGAGATCGTTCTGTGGTGTCTATATATCGTCCTGTACTTTAGCCGAGAGAAGAGACGAGAGAAAGACACGAAGACTATCTATCAACATCTTATCTAGCAGCCACACCAGAAGAACACTAGCAACTACACCGACAATACCCACCCATACACCAGACATAGTTTTAAATTAAATCTTTTATTTAATGTGGAAAAGAACTGTTGTCGAAGTATGTGTTGAGAGAATAATAGAGAGAGAGTGAAAGAAAGAGATATATGGAAGGGAAGACAGAAGAGAAGAGTGTAGACGAAAAGTCAGTCAATAATCCCAACAGATAATCAGTTTAAAGATGTGCATGTTGATCCCAATCTCTTCTCGGGGAAACAACATCACATAATTGGTGGAGCGAGCGGGATACGTACATACATTATACCCATATGACCTGCATATTGGCACAGGCATAGCGGAGTACCTACATGTTGGGACATACTGATTGGAATAAGAAGAAGTATATAGTGATGACTTTTAATGGAAGGACGTCCATTGGATATATGGTGCCATTACATTTATGGTAGAAACAGTTCATTAATGCTGGTGACTTTACAGTGAGAAAGTTCCAGACAGAGTGAATGTGGATAGGTGGTAAGACATTACATACCTAGTCACACGGTCACACGTCGACATAAGTCTTTATCCTATATCTCCTCTTGTGGAGGAGAGAGTGGTTGTGATGTACTGTGTGGGGTTGGAGATTTATAATAATTAATAGATATAGATAAATGATATAGGTTCTAGGTAGATTATCTGTTTATAGTGAGTACTCTTTTCTGCCTTGAGGTGTCTTTACTCAACGTGCTGACTTACCTGCTTTAACTATGGCCAATCCCAAACTAACTACAGCCGAACTGAGGGCAAACGGAGAGGAAATTGGGTTGGCTGGTTCAGACTTAACTGATTACATCCAAGAAAGAGAGCGAGAGATTCGTCAGGCGGAACGAGAGGAGCGGAAGACCCAGTTGGAAGCAGAAGAAGCCCACAAGATAAGGGAACATGAATACCGCATGCGAGAACTGGAGCTCAAGACACAAACTAAGGGAGAAATAGATGGAGTGGAAGGAAATTCTTCTTCACATGGTGCAACCCATATGAGTGGACATGGTTACCATGCCATGAAGTTTCCCTTAGCTGTCTACGATCAGTCTAAAGAAAGATTTGATCAATACGCATCTCGTTTCGAAGCAATGTCAATCGCTATGGGGCTGGATCGGACCAGATGGGCTCTTAAACTATCACAGGGATTAGTCGGTTCGGGATTTGAAGTGTACACACGCTTACCACCAGGACAGGAAAATAATTACCAGGAATTAAAAGCCGCTTTGATGAAACATTTTGACATCACAGCACAAACGTATAGGAAGAAGTTTAGATCGGCTAGACGAGAGCCGGGAGAACTATTCGCCGCATACAGTCTAAGGCTGAAATCCTATCTCCAGAAATGGATGGACTTGGCAGAATTCAAGAGGGATTATGAGAGTCTCGAAGAGATGATGGTGGTCGACCAGATGCGAAAGCAAATGTCGAAACCTCTCAGAACCTTCTTGGGAGAACAAGGGGCGGAACGGATTGATGTTGTGAATAAGCTGGCGGAACGATTCGTGGAAGTACATGGTGAAACTGAGGAACTAAGTACTCAAACCAAAGGTCAGGAGAAACCAGAGAAAAAGAAACCTAAAAACTGGGAAGGAGAAAAAGGGGAACCTTATATAAAGCCCACAGAGGAGAGTTCAGAGAAGGGGAAGGTAGGAAACCAAAGCACCTCGAATTCTCAAGCGAAACGACAGTGGTCCGAGAAGTGGTGTTCATTTTGTAGGGCGGCCTCCCACAACACAAAAGACTGCAGATTGAAACCTAAAAGTTCTTACTTCGCAGCATGCAAAGTGATTCCTACATCGGTGATCACAGACAAGGCTGAGGTTGGCGAAGGAGAAAGGAACAAAAAGGACACACGGAAACCTAGGAAGGGAACATGGTGTACACACTGCCAGTCGATAACACATAATACTGTGGACTGCAGATGCAAGGCAAACGACGCCAATGGCATAACCAACCTCGAGGAATCAAAGGAGGAAGGCAAGGAAACGGTCAAGGAGATGAAAGACACTCAGGACCAAGAGAGACCACCTGTGGTTGAACTGATTGAAGTCAATGGCCAGCAGGTTGCTTGTCTCTACGATACAGGTTTGGATGGGGAAGCGGTGGTAGACGCCAGCTTGGTAAGCCCAGACCAACTTACAGGGGAGACCATAGAGCTAAAGCCGGCAATGAGGAGTGCTGTTACCATGACGCTGCCAATCGCCAAGGTGGAGATTAAATCCAGGTACGTCACGGGCATTATTCCTGCGGCGGTATTAGCGGACTCCCTATTCCCAATGATCATTGGCACGAAATATGTCTTTTTGGGGATGCCAAAACAGCCAACCCACAAGGGAACAGTAGTCAGTGGATCTCAAGGGAAGGAAAAAGAGGCAGAGACACTATGCGACAACTCAGGGATAGGAGAATTGCATACTGCCCAGAGGAAGGATACTACGTTGCATCCTTGCTACAGGAAGCTGCAAAGAAGTGCTGAGCCACCAGAACGGGGACAGTACTTTCTGAAGAATCAACTACTCTATCGGAGAGCTGGGAGGGGAGATAACTTGCACGAGCAGTGGGTGGTTCCAGAGACCCACCGTCCTCACATTCTTCAGAGTGGACACATCATAGGCGAGAATCGACATATGGGTGTCAGAGAGACCTTGCAGCAAATATCCGGCCATTATTGCTGGCCAGGAATGACCGGAGATGTACGCCGGTGGGTGAAGTCTTGTTCGGAGTGCCAGAGAGCACCACCCAACAAGCGAATTAAGAGGAAAGTAGCTCTTAAAGTGGAAGACAAAGTGGAAGTGTGGAGTCCAGCAGAGACCAATATACTCCAAGTAGGATGGAAAGGACCTTATCCTGTGGAAAAGGTGGTGTCCAAGAACATCTACAAAATACGGATCGGGGAAGAGAAGAAAAATCTCCCTAGACATCTCATTAGGAAATATGAGGAGAGATCCGGGAGCAAAGCTTCGCACTTTATGGTGATGGCAGCCATTGGGACAAAGGTTACCAGTCCAGACGAAGACCAGAGATCGCCAGTACAACATAGGAGGACCTATGGGACAGTACGTGATAGGTCAGATTTACCCAACGACAGGAGGAGGGAAATCACAAGTCAGGGAAAGGACAAGAGTGAAAGTTTCACCGGTAACCAAGTTCAGAAGGGGCAGGTAACGTCGGGAAAGGCAAGAATTACCCAGGACTCAAACCGAAGATTGGCTGACCAGATACAATATCGCCCAAGATGGTCCTGGAAGAAAAAGTCCAGGAGGTTTGGGAAAGACGACTCGGTCCGACGAGGACGAGGCGGAGCATCCCCAGAGGCAAAGCCGGGGGAAACTAAGAGGACATGGAAGCAGTGTTACAATCAGGATGGGACAATCCGTTTGTATTGTGAGCCGTCGCTGACGCAAGTCGAAAGCAGGTCGACCGGACGTACAGGAGCGAGGAGCCAACACTAGTTTCAGTCGTTAGTAGTATAGTAGGGTGTCAATTAGAGCGCCTACTGGATAATGAAGTGAGCAATGTGAGGATCCAATCATATCATCAACACGTGATGTTAATAGCTACTTAGCAGAAGCTCAACGCACGGGGGATGTGATGGACGTTGTTGCTGCATCGGGACTTCACTGCGGAATACATCCTTGGAAAGGAGAATGTAGGAGCAGATTTCTTATCCAGACATCCAGCTCCGGAGGAAGTAGATTAGGGTTGTGGATCATGGGAATCAAACCTACAGTGAGAAAGATTCGACGCTGTCTAATCTCTTAAGAGGGGGCCTATGTCGTGAAATACTGAGAGTTAATGATTCCCAGATGGACGACTGCATACATCGACTGCCCACGTAGGAGAAGGGTTAAAAAACCAGGCAGGTGAACGGTTAATTCCCGAGTTAATGAAACAGAAGGATAACCACAAAGGATTGACCAGCGCATGTGTATGTAGGTCAAGTCGGGAGAGTCGACTACAACACAGGTAACTGTCGAGTGGAAAATTTGGTTAGCGACCAAGAGAGACAGCATCATGGACCAGTCTATTGCGTTCTGGAGGTAGGGATATACGGAAAAGCCCCAGATCTGGAATTTTCCACTGACAAGGAATAAAGAAGTCTGAATTTGCTTTGTCCAGCAATGTCAAGGACGATGGGACAAAGATGTTCTAGAGAGAGTGGCGACTTCTTTGTGTCAGTTGAGTGTGTGTTCCCCAACTGGACGGAAAGATAGAATTATGTGTCCTGTAATGAATAGAAATATCCTCCCTTATAATGGGATAAAGTGCTTGGCTACGGATTAATTTCAATTCGTGGACCTACATTAATTCTATAAAGGAACAGCGATGTGTATAAGGTATATTAAAATATAGTTTTAGGATATGAATATAGATGTGCGTGAATAGCATTTATCATTGCTTCCTATGAGTAGGAATAGTATAGACGATTAGGTGAATCTTCTATCCTATGTCAGAGTGGGTTTTTTCGGAAGCCTTTTCATTTCGGCTGGAGGAAAAGACACTCACATAGGAGAGAAGAGGAAGCAGACACAGATCTCATTATTAAATGTATATCACACAGGTTTCCATACCAGTGTGGGACTTATCAACTAAGAGATTACACAGAGGGCTGTGGTCAAGATCACCCAGTGTTGATAACCCACGAGAAAGCACTTTAAAGTCATAACGCACGACACTTGTGCATAAGACAGGAAGGAAAAGAAGTGTCATCTTAATAAGTCAGGAGGACAGAGAATGGAAAATAGACATCATACAAACTAAAGGAAAAAGACCCAAATTACTCAGTATCAAAGAGTTGCAAAGTGCGTACCAAGTGCATATATCAATTACCAAATATCAAGTGTAGAACTTTTTACAGAACACTAATAGAACATTCTAGAAACTCGATGTGTTTTCCAGAATGGATTAAAGAACGCTATAAGAAAGCAACGAACATTCATTTTTAGCGGACAGCAAATAGTGAGCAGGTTAAGTACATTTAATACAGTGGTGAACATTTTCATTACAAAGAACGGATTTATCTACAGACTCAAGCAGACGGAGCCGTCAGGGTGAGATCGTTCTGTGGTGTCTATATATCGTCCTGTACTTTAGCCGAGAGAAGAGACGAGAGAAAGACACGAAGACTATCTATCAACATCTTATCTAGCAGCCACACCAGAAGAACACTAGCAACTACACCGACAATACCCACCCATACACCAGACATAGTTTTAAATTAAATCTTTTATTTAATGTGGAAAAGAACTGTTGTCGAAGTATGTGTTGAGAGAATAATAGAGAGAGAGTGAAAGAAAGAGATATATGGAAGGGAAGACAGAAGAGAAGAGTGTAGACGAAAAGTCAGTCAATAATCCCAACAGATAATCAGTTTAAAGATGTGCATGTTGATCCCAATCTCTTCTCGGGGAAACAACATCACAGCAGTAATAAGCAAAGCGGGATATTAACATTATCATCGATAGAGATCCGAATAGCAGCAACCAATCAGATCTCTTGTTTGTATTCTATTTTGTGATCATCATCATCACCATCATCATCATCATCATCATCATCATCATCATCATCATCCTGTGCCTTGCCGGCTGGCACGGCCGATCATGCCTATCCACAAATTGCGATCTCCGACGGCATGTATCAGTTCATGTGTTGGCTCCCTTCCGTGCTATGACATAAGACTGTCAAGAATCTTCTCATGTTGTCTTCCTCTGTTTCTCTTTCCACAAATGTTATCCAGTTGTCACAACAAGTTCTAGTTATTGTCCTCTGATAATGTGGCCAAAAAATTATGGCTGCTTCTTTCTGATGTTCTTTTTGATAATAGCTTCCCTCAAAAATTTAGCTATACATAAGGGTAACAACTATATAAAATAAAGAACCCTTTCCCACAGCTTGCGGTGTATTGGGAATATGAAGCTAGGCCGATATTTTATAGGCCAATTGGCGTTGGATGGTTTATGTGGTGAATATCACGCGGACTGGGTGGTTGATATAAAGCCTTTCTCTATTGTCTTCCTAAATTGACAAATTGTCTAGAAGTGTGTCTAGAAGAATAAGGAACATAACAGTGTTCGGACTAGGATCATGTAAATCAGACTGGCATTCGAGTTGGTGTTATTTGATTGTGCAGAAGACTGGTAATTGTGCTTTTGTTATTTGATTTATTAAGCAAGTTAGTTTTAAAGTGTTATTATTATGTTATTATACAGCAGATTGGTATCAAAGTGTTGTTCTTGTTATTTTATTGATTGTTTTTGAACCGTGTTGATTGGAGCTATTCATCCTGTACAACTTTAAGAACTGAGAACAAGTTAAGACTTAGTTTCCATGTTGTCAGACAAGTAGCACATTCATTTCGAGCCTGCTAGTCAGCTTCCCGTGCGGTGTGTGCAAGACGTGGGGGTTTATTATCTACCATTATCACAGGGAATTACCATGACTCTCATGCAGCTTCGCTAAGTGAAAAGTTTGCGGTCCTCGGCAGGCTTGATCGCAACGGAAACCTTGCTCGGTCCTCTGTTCGTTACATTACCTAGACATGTCTGCCGGTGCCTTACGTGACCGTCAAGATGGGTCTTCTCATTATTAATCCTGTATTCCTTGGTGTTATAGTAACGGCATATAATAAATGAACTGTTATCACTGTAGCAATAGATAATACAATGTACTGTTATTATTGTGGCCTCAGATGCTACATTTTTCTGATATTATTGTAGCCACAGATAATGCAATAGGATGATATTATTGTAGCCACAGATAATGCAATAGGATGGTATTACTGTACCCACAGATAATGCAATAGGATGATATTATTGTAGCCACAGATAATGCAATGTGCTGTTATCACTGTAGCCACAGACAATACACGGTACTGGTATTTAGCGTGCTGGGACATACAGTTGGTGCCTATATAGAGCAGTAACATACACAGTCACATTACACTTGGTGACATGGCACATACAGGACATATACAGTATTCAATAAATAGCAGGGACGTTAGAATTGTATTTGATGCAATGACGAATATAGAGCTGATGCATTTCTTGCAGCTGCCCTTCACTGGCCGTACGCTAGGAGATCTGGGCAAGGCGATCACGGAGAGCCCCATCACCCCGTCCGATTATATCTCGGGTGAGGCCGCAGCTTTCTTGAAACAGGTAACCAGAACATAAATGCTTCTCGTTATATCTGTTATCTGTCCTTTCATGGGTTCCCTGGCAGGTTTGTTGTTGTTGTTGTTGTTGTTGTTGTTGTTGTTGTTGCTGTTGTTGTTGTTGTTGTTGTTGTTGTTGTTGTTGTTGTTGTTGTTGTTGTTGTTCTTCTTCTTCTTCTTCTTCTTCTTCTTCTTCTTCTTCTTCTTCTTCTTCTTCTTCTTCTTCTTCTTCTTCTTCTTCTTCTTCTTCTTCTTCTTCTTCTTCTTCTCCCTCCTCCTCCTCTCCTCCTTCGTCTTCTTCGTCTTCTTCTTTTTCTTCTTCTTGTTCTTGTTCTTGTTCTTGTTCTTGTTCTTCTTCTTCTTCTTCTTCTTCTTCTTCTTCTTCTTCTTCTTCTTCTTCTTCTTCTTCTTCTTCTTCTTCTTCTTCTTCTTCTTCTTTTCTTCTTCTTCTTCTTCTTCTCCTCCTCCTCCTCCTCCTTCTTCTTCTTCTTCTTCTTCTTCTTCTTCTTCTTCTTCTTCTTCTTCTTCTTCTTCTTCTTCTTCTTCTTCTTCTTCTTCTTCTTCTTCTTCTTCTTCTTGTGTTTGGTCTGGAGCAGAATCCCTCAACCACGTATCTGCAATCCTCGCTGTATGTGATATTTTAATAAATTTGAAATTATTAGTCCCATTTTACTTCTCATTCTTTCCACTTTAACGTGAAAGAGTAGTTTGCAGAAATTGCTGGATCAGGAAAACAATGCTCTAACTGTCCGCTTGTCGGAGCTTCCATCCTAGATCAGTTGCCGACCAAGGCTTAGGGCCTGGTCTGCTTTGCTGTGTCATTTAGTCTTTATGTTACATTTCCTCGCACTAGAGCAAGGCTTGTACCCTCCCATTTGCGCTCCTCCGCCCGAAGTTGTTGGCACAATGTGGGGTGTTAGGTCTGGTAAGCGGCGCCCAACATTCGGCGCAAACAGAAAGCAGGTTGTACTGTGTCTTCTGTCATACGGTAGTGCCATAGGTACGTTCACTGAGAGTAAACATGGGCAGACAAACGTCGGGAACATATGTTAATGGCCAGATGTAGTATGAATGGATGTGGGTTGGTTCAATAACCGACATCACAGCACTCGGGACTTTTCTACTCGCGCTCAAACCTCATCCTCAACAGCTCGCCTAGAGTCCCAATACTAACAACATTAGCTGCGCTCTGATAACGTGTTCCTTTGACTTTTCCTCGGAGTCCTGAGTGTCGGTCAAATCCTCTGGTCACTCCCTGGCGCACCATTCTCTCCATGCCTTGATGATTTATCTGGTTTCCCACACTATACGATACTCTGAGCCCTGACTACATTTGCCTAATCGTGCACCAATAGCCCATCAGCTGTTCCACCGCAGTTAATCTGTCCGTCTGTTCGTTTCCCAGCACACCAGTGTGTCTCTGGGGGTAAAGATCCAACAAATCCTGCTCATTTTTGATGTTTGAACTGAAGCATGCCACTCTCAGTGAGTTAGTTCCCAGAATAGATACTTGTCTTTGACAAGAATGTACATGTTTACATCTCGACCCTGTGACTCAGGGGCTGTGAACGAGTTTCACAACTCCTCGACACACCGAGTGGAGAGTTTGAAATCATCTGCCGGCCATTTGGAAGCAGACTGCTTCGCATTGATTTCAGAGGTTCAAGAAGCGATGGCCAACCACTGAACGTAAAAATTGCCTCACAAAACACAGCCAATAAATGGATTGAATGCGATGTCCTGTAAAGGACATACAACCAACTTTAACACGGATACATTGGGTCAGTGAAGTAAAGTACGTAAAGGGCCTTTTCCAGGCCTTGAGGCGTAATTCATGTCTGGTGAAAACGTCAATTAAAGGGCTCTTGTACATGCCTTAAGGCGTATCCGGCATACAGGACAAGACTCATTTGTTGATAAACTAACCGACATCCAATAGAGGGTGTGCTCAATGTCACACCGGCTGGCTTGACTTCCCAGAGCATGTTCTGGTACTCATTTTAGGCTAGATCGACCTGGGAGCTCAGGTCAATTAAAAAAAAAAAACCTAGCCTTGATGGGTATTCGAACACACACCACTAAGCCAACAGGAAAGCGTGTTAGCCCGTAATCTACCACGATTCCAGATGTACTAGGTACAAGGAACACATGACTGGAGCAACACGGGTTATTCCCGATTGGTGACCTTTCCTCCGCTGATTTAATCTTGACTTTAAAGTTTTTAAGAAGCAAGAAGATCTACTTCATTGCACAATGTTTTATTCGATACAGCTCGGTCTCTTTCCGTAGAGCGGTCTGCCGAAAGCGTAGCACAGAGCACGAACTCCGTAGTCTAGAAAATTGCACTCGCAGACCGAATGACGTAGCCCGGAATCGAACCACGACCTTCGGAACGAGAAGCAGAATCACTTCGCAATGAAAACTCCTAATCTTGACTTTTAATGCTTATATTCTCACTCGTCTCAGATTCTCCATAAAGACCCTCGCCGTCGACTCGGCTTTAGTGGAGTTGATTCCATTGAGGACCCAGGAACTGCCGAAGTCCGGGAGCATCCTTTCTTCCAGGGTATTCACTGGAAAAACGTGTCGAATCTCTTAATGATTCCACCATTCGTTCCCCGTACAGGTAATGTACCAACGTGTTTATAGTCACCCAGTCATGGGCACCTTGCCGTCTTAACGAAACAATAGTTTGTTACATTGTGCTTCTAGAAGGCATAATAACTGCAACCCATGGCGGGGGTCAGGGATGGAGTTATACCTCACCATAGCACAAAGCTTGGGTTGAATTGTAGAGACCATGTTTTGCCCACGCGGCATAATCCCTCGCTTGGCCTGTTTAGTGTACTCCAGAGGAAAGGTAACACCTATACATATGGAACAAGACAAGCTGCAGAAGCTACCGGATCAGCAAAGCAATGCTGTAACTGTCCGCCTGTCGGAGCTTCGATCCCAGACCAGTTGCCGGCCCACGATTAGGGTCTGATTTGCTCTGCCATGACATTTAGTCTGTAGATTGCATTTTTATTTTTTCGCACAAGGATACAACTTGTACCAACACAATTGCGATCCTCCACTCCAAGACATTGACACGATGTGCGGTGTTGGGTTTGGTGTTCACAACCCAACATTCAGCACTAACAGATTAAGACGTTAACAGGCGTGTTTATTCTTCTTCTTCTTTCGTTCGCTTGAAATATGTCTATAACTGCAGTGCTGTCTCTTGTATGAATTGAACTGTCTTTTTCAATTCACACAGCGGTCCATAGAGTTTATCATCCACTGTCGTCTCTCTAGGCCAGAAGGTTTGCCTAGATATGTTATATTTTGGGCAGTCTTGGAGTATGTGCTCTGCTGTCTGCGACGCCAATCCACATGTACACATGGCTGTTTCACCAATCTTGAATTTTGTATACATGTGGTTGCGTAATCTATTGTGCCCTGTTCTGAGGCGCAGAATAATGACTTGTTCTGGTCTATCCATAACGTGGTAGTCATCTTGAGCAGGTTTTGGTGGCTTTCTGACTGATTTGATCATTCTTTTCTTTTGGTGGTATGTTACAGGCACATCAGGCTGTTCTTCTTTGGCTCCTTCCTTAGCCAATTGATCAGCTCTGTCGTTCCCGGGTACTCCACAGTGGGATGGTATCCACTGTATGGTGACCTTATGCTGACTGCTAAGTTCAGAAAGTAGTGTCCTTAGTACTGGCAATTTCCCAGACAAGAGTGCCTCGAGTACTGATTTTGCATCTGTCAATAGCACCACAGGTTGTGTACCATTGCTGGTATTTAGTAATTTCTCTGTTGCTATCTTGATTGCCTCAATTTCAGCATCGTAGTTATGGCAGTACTTTCCTGTCGGTACTCTAGCTGTGTCCCTGGTATTATTTGGGTATTCTATGTACACTCCCGCTCCTCCATTTCGAACAGCATTTTGTGCTGACCCATCTGTGTAGACTCGGATCCAGAGGTCATGTGGGTATTCTTCATCAAGGAAGCTGAGAGTGGCTGTTCTGCGCTGCACACTGTTCTGATCTTCCTTGTCAAATATTCCTCTCACTTTTGTCTGGATTTGTAATGATAGTCTATGCTCATCTTTCCATGGAGTTCGCTCTGGAATAGTTGTTAGGGGGATTCCAACTGTGGGCAGATCGGTGGTTTCTCTGCAGAGTCGTTTGGCCTGGTGGATAAAACTACTTCTTTTCAACCGCCCCATAGCTAGGTTTTCAAATCTGTTCTTCATAGGGTGGCCTGGCAAGCTGAGGAACTTTTCTGCTTGTATTAGCGTTTTCGTATCTCTGCGCTCACTCAGTGCTTGTGTCCTCCCCATCTTCTCCATTTCCACTATAGGGGTTGATCTCATCCCTCCTGTGGTGACTCTAAGTGCTTGATTTTGCACTTTGTCCAGCTCTTGTAGTGTGGTTTTTGCTGCCGAACACCATGCAGTTGACCCGTATTCCAGGTGTGGTCGTATGCTCTGTTGATAAACTTTGCTAAGTATTTTCCCACTGGCTCCCCATGTGGTTCCACTTAGCTTTCTCAGGATGGCTATTTTCCTTCTGGCTTTTGCTACTGCTTTGTTGATGTGCTTTCTCCATGTCAGCCTGCCATCAAATGTTACTCCAAGGTACGTTGGTTCTTTATCTTCTCGTAGGGGTGTTCCATTTATCTTGATGGTCCCTGCCTTTTGTTTTGGAGAGAGGGTAAATAGGGTGGTGCTGCACTTGTCAGTGTTTATGCTGACACACCATCTATTTGCCCATGCAATAAATGTATCTACAGCTCTTTGTAGTAATCTGGTGGCCACTGATGCATGTTCATTTGTGCTCCATAGAACCAGGTCATCGGCATACATTGCGGCTTTAATTCCATGCGGTAGATTAGCAACGAGATCATTGATGAAGATTAGAAAGAGTGTGGGGGACAATACTCCGCCCTGGGGAACTCCATGACGCAGTAGTACTTTCTTGCTCTTTAGTCCGTCTATCTGTACTCGGGCTCTTCTGTTGTGCAAGTATGCTTTCACCCATTTGTACATACTTCCATTGACTTTGCAGTTTCTCAGTTTATTCATCAGACCTTCTTTCTAGACTTTGTCAAAGGCTTTCTTCAAATCTATCCATGCCGCAAGCACCAGCTTCTTCTCTTGGAATGCATCCTCAATTTCTTGAGAGAGGTAGGTTGTCTGATCTTCCGTAGAGTAGCACCGCCTAAAGCCAGCCTGCTGTGGCACAAGGATGTTTTTACTTTCAATGTACCACTGCAGTCTGTGATTGATGATGCGCTCCAGTGTTTTGCAGAGACAGCTGGTGAGGCTAATTGGTCTATAGCTAGAGGCAATGGAACTATCTTTCCCTGATTTTAGGAGGGGTATCATGATTGCTTCTCTCCAGGCTTGTGGAACACTGCCTAAGGTCCAACTGTTATTGAAGATCTGCAACAGCTTTGCTTTGGCCTCTGTTCCTAGGTTCCTGATCATTTCATTGGAGATACCATCAGCTCCTGGTGACTTTCTCATTTTCAGTTTTGATATGGCTAGCTCCAGTTCGCTGATTGTGATGGGTGCCTCCAGAACCTCATGTACTATTTCCTTCTGTCCTGTATGTTGCCGTTTCTCTTGAATCTCTTGTTGTTTCTCTGGACTGATTTTGATATTGTTATCTTGTGCGAATGAGTCCGCAAAATGGTCAGCTGCTTGCTTTCTTGTTAAGATGTTTCCATCTTTATGTAGTGCAATTTTTGAGTTTATCCCTGTGCCCTCATCGTTAAGTTGTTTTATTAGCTTCCACAATTTCCTTGTGTCTCTTTCAAAGTTCAGAGACTCTGTTTTCTCCTGCCAGCTTTTCCGTCTAGCCTGCAGCTTGGCCCTTTGAAATTTGGCTTTTGCATGCTGGAATTTATTGTGGTGCTCTTGGCTGGGTGTGGCCTCTGCTTGCTTTCTACATACTTCCACATCATTATGCAACTGTTCCAGTTCACTACTCCAGTAGGGTTTATATTGTTTACGGGCTCCTCTTGGTACTGTTTCTCGCGCTGCCTGTAGTATGCATTTCCCAAACTCTTCAACTACTTTATTTATGTCTTTCTCAGTGTTCAGGTTTCTAACCAGTATGCTGGTGCGATGCTTGTACACTGCCCAGTCTGCTTTCTTGTAGTTCCACCTCGAGAGGGTGCTGCTTTCACTTACAAGCTCATTTTCTACAGTTAGAAAGACTGGTCGATGGTCACTGCCACCTAGTTGTTTCCCAACAATTCGTGTAATGTTCCACTCCAGGTCTGGTGAATGAAAAGCCAGGTCAGGTGTAGTTGTAGAGTGCCATGATCTCGAGTAGAAAGTATGTGGGTCGGACGGCTTGTTAACCAAGATGAATCTATTCTCATCCTGCCAGTCTTCCAGTCTCTCTCCTCTCTGGTCCATGTGATCATAGCCCCAACTCTGCGAGTGGCTGTTGAAATCGCCGCACACAGTCATTTTTTCTGTTAATGGTAGTGTGTCCAGTGCCTGTGGACGGTCACTTGGACAGTAGTAATTGTTGATCAGATGTAGGTCTGTATAGCCTGTTTTAAGTTTAAGTGTCTGATACTCAGCCCCTTCCATATAGACTTCGATTTGGGAAGCAGTGATGTTATTTTTTACAAGGGTAAGTATCCCACCTTTTCGCCTGTCCTTTCGGTCAGATCGGTAACACTGGTAGCCTCTGATTTTGAAGGCTATATTTTCGTTGAGGTGAGTTTCTTGCAAGCAACATATGCTTACTTTTTCTTTGTCCAGGATGTTTTCTAATTCTACTTTTTTGTTGCTGACTCCCTCCGCATTCCAGTGCATTATTTTAAGTCTTAGTTTAGTATGGCCAGCTGTTCTATTCTCATGTCCCCTGGCTCCACAGGACATCTGAAAAGGACCTCCAGTAGTTGGGGTTGGACCCTTTCGAGACATAGGGCCCGGCACTGCACCTGCCTGGGGGTCCAAAGCAGGGCGAGCACCATAACGTTTAGCAGCAGTCGACATATTCCATTTTGCGTAATTGCGTGGCATCCTGATTTCTGTGGTGCGCCTCCTGGCTGGTTGCCTCCGTCTTCAGCACCTTTCCTTTGCTAGAGCAGACTGTGATCTCACTCGAGTTTAGATGTGTACGCGCGCACACACGTGTCTGCACATGCATGTATGTGTATACACATCTAGAGCACACTGGTTATTTTCCGGCGTCAGATACTCGCCGTCGCCCCTTCTCCTGTTAGTTAAAACAGTTCCGCCACGTAAAGGCCAGGAGTTGGACTTTTGCTGCAGAGGTTATGTATTCACGAGCCATTGGGGTATTTAAGCAATGTTGGGCGCTCACCCCAACACTGCGCCCCGGCTACATACAGCAATTTGGAACCGGCGTGTTTATATTATGAACCCCGATATATAGCCCTGTGTGACCGCCATTGTCAAACCTCTAGTTTCCCGCATGTACAATACAGCAACAGTTTATAGACCGTTGCGCATATTTTATTTACTCGGCTTAAAAACAGATCCAGCGACTGTTGCGAAGAGGTAACCAACGCGATTCGCAATCCCGCATTAAAAAATACTGCATATAATTTGCAGGACGTTGCCATCAATCCCACGTTTGTTTCCTAGACAATTGTACGTTCAGTAGTTTCCCATTGTATTCTACGCGACATCAACGTTTACGTCCAACTAAATGTCGGTGTAGGATGTGAACACTCTACTCTACTATCAGCAAACATGAAGTTTTAGAGCGATCGCGTTCAAAATCAGCTGCAGAAGATTTGAAAGCAGAACGCCTTGTGTTGATTTAAAAAAATGGTAGGAGCGTCGGTTGTTCAGATATCCATTGAAAACTACTGAACGTAAACTTGCCTACTAACTCACAAAGAGTGAATAAATGCTGGGATTGATTGCTGTGTCCTGTAAAGGATATGTAACTAACTCTCGTAAATAGATGATGTAACGATGATATTTATTTAGGCTATAGTCTATTGTAGGCTCGTTCCTGAGTGTAGAGCCGGTATTTGAAGGAACATAATTGTTTTCTCTCACAACAGTCTATAGCTTACAGGGAACATCTCACAACAGTCTATAGTTTACAGGGAACATCTCACAACAGTTTACAGTCTAGAGGGAACATGTGGAAATATGTGAAAAGCTGAGGAGATGTGGCTTTATGGGGCAACGATAAGAACACCGTGGACGGATAGAGAGACCGCTGAAGATATCTTGAAAGAAGTTCACTCACAAAGAAAACTGGTTACTCGCATCAGAAGAAGACAGCCCACATTCTTTAGGAATGTCATGAGAAGGGGAAAGCTGGAGTATGTCGTCACAACGGGAAAAATGGAGGAGGAAGGAGGCAGCGGGAGACCAAGAGAGAAGACGTTTGACATAATTCGCAGCACAAGAAACATAAAGTTGTGGACAGACATTATTACCAACTCCACACGGCATGGACAAGAAGAAGAAGAAGAAGAAGAAGCAGAAGAAGCAGAAGAAGAAGAAGGTAAAAGTCATTATCATCTGATAAATATGGCTGGAATTTTACTAGCCAGCTACATTCACGTCTGGCATTCGTTGCTTTAAATGCACGTAGCATCAAGTGGTTTCTGTTTATACTTACTTAGAGTTAAACACGCTTATATCGCAAATCTGCAACTGCTTCGTCATCACATTTGCGTGACATTTGCTCTCTCTCTCTCTCTCTCTCTCTCTCTCTCTCTCTCTCTCTCTCTCTCTCTCTCTCTCTCTCTCTCTCTCTCTCTCTCTCTATGGCCCGCCCATATCCATCTCTCACCAGTTCCCATGTTGACGCCCAGAATGTGTGTACTACCACGTCTCTACCATCGTGATGTGTGACCCCTGACCCCTCTTCCTAGAACCATGCCTTCTGCTACTGTTCATTCTAAATTTAAGCCACCGTGACATTAAATATGGCCACATTATTTCTGTTTCAGGGTCATGGTGGTTTTTACAAGCCACTTTTCTGTGACGTTCAGCTCTTCTACAATGTCTGTATCTTTTCCCCCTCGATCCTTGTTATTCTAAGCATTTGTTTGTGACGTCGACGTTCTAAAACCTCGATTTTCATCTTTGGTTTACTTTTCTTGCTGGCTTTGAATCCCAGCGTAGTGTACACACATGCTACTATCGCTAGACTACTAGGGAATGCTGTGGAATGATATTTGCATGATGGTCTAGCTTTCCTTAATACCAGTGTCCCTCGCCATGAAGTGAACCCACTCTCATATATGAGGAGATACTTGTAATTAATGACCCCAAGTCAAGAACGAGAAGTCAACATTTTAGTCCTAATGACCAGTGTTGGGGTTGAACCCGCTACATCGGCATTAGCACACCGGAAGGTTAAGAACAAGCGCTCTTATCCATTAAAAACACAATTGTATACCAACTTTGTGAGGCTGGACGATCCCAGAGCCGAACAGGTAGGGATCAATAATCCCGCCTCGGCTGAGAATTGAACTCAAACAACTGTCTTAGCAGACAATCATACATACTAACCATCATACCAGCACGGCTCCATTCTCTCTATAATGTATGAAAACTCTGCAGCAAATAACCAGGCGTTGTTTATTTCCAGCAACGTCCACTGTGGAAGTCATGTTCCGTGATAAAATCAAAGCAGCCGGCGACAAGATCCCAGAATCTGCAGCCCCAGCAGGAAAGGCTGTAGCTAACAAAGGCACAAAGATCTGATTTCGTGATTAGTTACTCCAGTCTGGAAGTTCAAAGTGGCCTGTAGTTTTATAACCCCACCTTCCCATTTGGACAAACAACATGGCTGGTGTAAACAGGCGTTACTATTTATAGTGGTATATTGTTATGTGTGTATTGTTAAATATTTATGTGGCTCTGGTTAAACCAGAGTTTGTGTCTTTGTGGTCCTGTTGATTCCGAAACAGGTATGTCAGGGTTGTGAGACGCCCAGATGTTTGAATTTTGTTGTTGAAATAATGATATAATTTTAATGATTACACGTTTGAAATGTTGCATGGCCTTCTGGGATCAAGCCAAGGTTAATTTTATAGGCAACTTTATGTTCAGTAGTTTGCCATTGATTTCTGAACGCGATGTCAACGTTTAAATCCGACTTAATGCCGGCGTAGGGTTTGAAATCCTTACCCCACCAACAGCACACAGGAAGTTTAAGTGCTATCCTATCCTTTCGGCCACGTGAGTTTCTTTAAAAATCTTATGTGACATTTTCCCAGTTGCATGGTGTTGTTCGGTATTGGGAACATGAGCTGGTAGGAAGTGACGTTTTTAGGCCGAGTAGGTTGAAGGTTACAATGTACGCGTGTGTCTCCTCTTTCACGGTTGTTAAAATTGGGCGGAGTTTTCTAATATACTCCCGGAGTAGTGGATCAGAAGCCAAATCTTCTCGGACAAAGGTAAAAAAACAATTTAAAAACAAAAACAGGGAGAGCCTTCGGCATGTTAAAAATTCCGTTGTAGATGTGCATCGAAAAGAGTAGACCGATTAGGCAGTGGCCGTGTTTAACTTTTAAAATGCCAAAACTTACCCACACAAAAGAATATTTTTAGCATGTATGATTCTGATATGCACAAAGTTTATACTCAACGTGGCTACGGAGTTCGTGCACCGAGCTGAGTTGAGTCAGGGACCGAAAGTCGACGTGGCCGAGGGTTTCATGCGTTAGCGCTTAAATTTCCTCTGGTGACTGCAATAGGAGTTCAGGCCATGCACCGGTCGGTTAGATTTACATGTTGGCTCCTCGTCCTTGCCTTGGGCACGTTGATTACAAGTACCTCAGAAGTCGGAGTGGGTTCGCCTGATGACGAGGGACACTGGTAATAAGGAAAGCTAAAAATCGTTTCAGTGCACCCCCTAGTAGTAGCAACTACTAGTAGTAATCGTAGTATACGTGTAAGGAGTTCATAGCGCGCGAACAACAAAAACCTACATCACAAAACTCGGAACACTTTCTTACTGTTCCGCTTCAACAGCCAGCGATGAGTCCCAATAGTAATGATATCAGTGCAGTCTGATTATGTGGCCGTCTGGCCTATCCTCGGATTCTCTGGCCACTGCCCTGGTTCACCAACCGTTCTAGGCAATGATGCTCTATCTCTTATTCCACGCCATTATCATAGCGCATCCCAGAGTGTCCTGACTATGTCTCCCTAACCGTGCACCAATACCCCACCAGTCTGTCCGTCTGCTCGTTTCCCAACACACCAGCATGTCCTGGGAGAAAAGATCCAACAGATGCTCCCTACGCCGCGCTAAGATGTTCCGTGTATGATGTAAGCGGGGAGTCAGAAAGACGTATAGAGATGCAATGAATGTAATTCTTAACCCCAAACCACATTTATTTCTGACGTTATTTCAGTTTGAATAACGAAGACACAAACAATAGATTGCACGATTTATTGCCTGGCATATTTCGCTGCGTCTCGTCCGGTACATACTGCAGAAATCACACAACATAAACTAAAGTGATTAGATTAATCCTTCAAGCTGAGATATACACATATTCACACAGTAATTTCAATTGACTACTACGATAATTTAAAACTGACTGTCATATCTTTATGTTTGAACAAAACTGGCTTCTGTCGATTAATGGCGATTAATTGCCCCACGGATACCCCGGCACCAATGTGTGTATGTATTATCATTCAGAAGAAAAATGCTAACATGCTACCGGATCTGAACATCGTCTTCTCTCAAACATCACTCATTCATTCAGTAGCATGTCCTTTGCGGAACCTCGCTCCCATAACAACCCTCCGGAAAACTTCTCGACCATAAGTAAGATTCCCCGCGTCTGATACACCCATCTGGAGATCATCCGCCACATCCTGCACCCATCTTCTCTTTGGCCTTCCTCTTCCTCTCTTCCCAGGCATATATCCCTCCATTATTGTTCTCTCCAAACTTTCGTGACGTTTCAAGTGATCAAAATATTTCAATTTTCTTTGTTTGTTGATACAGCAAAATGTGCCAGACAATAAATCGTACTATATAAGGTTTGTGTCTTCGTTTTTCAAATTTCTTTGTTTTATCGTCTGTGATAGCCAACCTTCTTCAATATTCAGCTCTTGAAGTATGGATGCATTTGTTCTTTCCTTTACCCAAGATATTCTTAGAACTCGTCTATAACACTTATATTCAAGGGCATTTATGCGCTTTTCAGCTTGTTTAGTAAGTGTCCAGGTCTCACAGGTGTATGTTGCATTGGGAAAGATACATGCTCTTAAAAAATCTAATGTTTGTAGTTCTATCTGTCCCACTCCATAATTTATTCAGTTGTTTTAGTCTTTGAAGAGCATTACATATTCGTCTTTTAATTTCTTTCATTGTGTCACCATTGTTGGTAATCAATGACCTAAGATATTCGAAATTTTCCACCACCTCCAATTTTTCCTCATTAACATATATTTATGTCTCCATGGTAGTTTTATCTGTATGCATTATCTTTGTGTTTGCTATGTTAAGATATAAGTTGTGATTTTCACAATTCAATTGGGTTGAGCTAATAAGTTTTTTTTTTTTTTTTTTTTTTTAAATACCATTCTGTGTTGTGGATAGCAATACTTTGTCATCAGCATAACGAATCTTCAGTATGTCATGACCACCGATATTTAGGGCATAATAGTGCTCACTGTTTATACCATCTTTGACATTTCTCATTATATTTTCGGCGTACAGATCACACAAAGATAATCTCTCAGAAATAGCACAAAGATAATCTCTCAGCGCAAAGATAATCTCAGTATAGCGCACGAATTCCATTACACCTGCGGTATACCATCTTTGATATTTCTCTTTATATTTTCGGCGTACAAATCACACACAGATAATCTCTCATAAATCACACAAAGATAATCTCTCAGAAATAGCACAAAGATAATCTCAGTACAGCGCACGAACTCCATTGCACCTGCGGTAAAACAACGCTGTGTATACCATAATCACATATGCTATAAATATTATTTCGTGGGTAGGTGTTGTAATTTTTAGGAGTAGGTTTGAAGTGGAAAGTGAGGGATTGGGGGATGGGGGGTTGGACTATTTGGTCTGCTCTTTTGAATTTCCAACTGCCGAGAGATTTGTAAAGTGAGCCGTGTGCACACGTACTGTTTTGTACCATACAATTTTGTACCATACAGTTTTGTTGCACCATACAGTTTTGTACCATACAGTTTTGTTGCACCATACAGTTTTGTTGAACCATACAGTTTGCACCATACAGTTTTGTTGCACCATACAGTTTGCACCATACAGTTTGCACCATACAGTTTTGTACCATACAGTTTGCATTATACAGTTTTGTTTCGGGGGCTGAGTAGTCTCGAGGTATAGTACCCGCCTCAAGTGCTGGGGGTCCCGGGTTCAAGCCCCGGTGAGTGCCGGGATTTTTTAACGTGGACTTCTAGTAACAAAATTCCCCCTGGTCTCTGGGTAGTGAGATCAGACGCCCGTGTGTCTTGTTGCGCACGTAAACAATCCCTTAGTTAGTTAGTTAGTCGACAGATCATCCTCGTTGCACATCGAACCATTCAGTCCATAAGTGCTCGGATCCCCTCCTCAGCAAATCCCGCAGCGTGTAGCGGCTAACGACGCCAGTTCTGTGTTGGTTTATCAATCTTCTTTGGCTTCCTGCGTAGTGTTCTTGTTTGGCCACCCCTCTTTTAATTTGCTGCTCTCGCAGTCTGGCCATTGTTGTAGATTCACAGTCATCACTTTGTTCTCGCAAAAGTCTCACTTCACGTAGAGCATTCAGAATGTCAGCCTGGTCCATGGCGCGTCCGCCCTCCACAGTAGCCTCACCTGCGAGCTTGTCAGCCCGCTCATTTCCTTGTACTCCTGCATGCCCTGGCACGAAGATGAAACTAATCTTTGTCCCTTGGCAATCCCTTGGCAGTTGGAAATGGAAAAAGAGTAGCCTAACGTTCCCGGGCAAAATTTCGAGTTTAAAATCTACCCAAAGTATTTCCGGATCCTTGCCGGTGCTACGGAGTTCGTGAACTGAGCTGAGATTCTCCGGACACAGGCTTGAGTTAGGGGTAGAACGGAGCACTTATGGATTAAACCAGTGTGCCGTGATGTTGATCCGTCGACTAAACTAAACTAAACTATACAGTTTTGCACCATACAGTGTTCTGCCATACATATTTGCCCTATACAGCTTTGCACCATACCATTTTGCCCAGTGTACTGTATGTTTTGAAAACGTGAGAGGTAAGGGCAATGAGTCGTATAGCTGACGTGATGGTGACCGAGGAATTGGGGGCATCAGTCATGATATCAGGGCATCAGAGGGCATCAGTAACCCTAGTTAGTGGAAGTTAGCTGCATTGTCTTTTGCATGACATTGCAATCAACTCTATCATTCATTAGTTGTTTGTGATTTACTAGGCAATTGCACGTTCAGTAATTTTCTGTTGCTTTCTGAATGGCCGACGCCTCATACCATGGAAATCAACGTGAAGCGGTCTGCTTCCAAATCACCCACGACGGATTTGGAACCCTGGACTCGATATGTTGGGAAATTATGAAACTGCGTATTTCACTAACCTCTAAGCCACATACAACGTTAACGCCAATTATTATTTCTAGGAGGTTAAATAATAATTTTGAAAAAATAAAAATAACAAATAAAACACTGCTAACGTGCAGACTACCTAGCGACTGCCTGGGCAGACGACTTCTATTTCCTCAGAGATGATCACAATCTACCCAGCATGCATCAGCAACACTGCTGAGTGTCAAGGTCATTGATTTAGTTTTTAAAAAAAAATGTTTCCATATCCTTTACAGGACATTGCTGTCAACATCAGCATCTTTCAGCTGATTGTTGATTTCTTGGCAAGATTACTCTCAGTAGTTTGCCATTGCTTTCTGAGCGGCCGGCTCACATACCCCGTAAGTTACCGACGCGATTCGAACCACCGGTGATTCTCACCGTCGTCACGTTACTTACGAGAGTATACGAGATTACGGAGAAAAATCGCTAACCTCTAGGCCAGGAAGCCTATGGGCATTGGTTTAGTTAGCTACTTAAATAAAGTACCAGTTTAGTGTCTTTCCTTTTTACTGCACAAATAACATTCATTATAATGTTTTCTATTGCAATCCGACGAAATAATTGAAATATGGGAATATTCATTCAAGTCGGAGGTAAGAGATTCTAAATTGGAACCAAAAAGGTACTTTCATAAACAATAAAGTGCAATGTTATTATGTTTGTTTGTGAAACACACATTGCAATAAAGAAATGTATTATTACTGTTGAACATTTTAACTGCGTCGCTGCTGTTATTTGTTATGTGTGTGATTGTGTGTCCGTTTAATTGTGTCTCAATGTAATGATGGTTCGTGACTCTCTGTGTGTGTGTATGTGTGTGTATGTATGTGTGTATGTGTGTGTGTATGTGTGTGCGTGTGTGTGTGTGTGTCCGTTTGATTGTGCCTCAATGTAATGATGGTTCGTGTAGACTAGGTCACGACTGTGTGTGTGTGTGTGTGTGTATGTGTGTGTATGTATGTGTGTATGTGTGTGTGTGTGTGTCCGTTTGATTGTGCCTCAATGTAATGATGGTTCGCGTACACTAGGTCACGACTGGCTGGATAATACAACTTACAAGAGTACACTGATCCTATGGTATTGTTTTTAATACTGCAATTCATTTGAGTAGCGGCTGGCCGAGTGACTAAGATCTCTAGGTTCTCCTACAGGAGGTCTTCGAATCCTGTGGATATTTTGTCTTCGGGGGCAAAAAGAAAACCCCAACCTGCCAGTTCGCAGCGACTGGACTAGCCAGGCTGCCTTACTTCCTCAAGCTCAAGACCCCATGTCCTACACCGCAAGATACTACAAGCAGAAAAGCCAACGAGCAAGTCTTACAAGTGACAAATGAAAACCGTAAACTGATTAGAGAAATTAGACTTAGACAGTCAAAATATTTTGGGCACGTTATTAGAAGTAATAAACTGGAGAACTTGGTGACAACTGGCAACACTGAGCGGGAAAAAGAACAAAGAAAAGGCAGAGAAGTAAATGCCTGGATGGCTTGGCCACATGACATAACCTAGACAAAAACACACTGACACATAGGTGATGCACGACCCTGGTGATTGCGTGAGTTGGCGAAACATGACCGCTCGTGCTGATCGAAATGGCACATGATGATGATGTCCTTTGCAGGACGTTAACTCCATGTTAATTTTCTAGGCATATTTACGTTCAGTAGTTTGCCATTACTTTCTGAATGAGAAGTTAACATGTGAGTCTAACTTAATGCCGGTATAGGGAATGAACGCGCTACCTCGCCATCATGGATCAACCTCTTCTATGTACGGATGTGATGAGAAACATTTCTGAGGACATCGGTGAGAGCCACGGTCTGCAAAACACTTGATACATGGTAAACAGTAACACTAAATATGGGCAATGTCAGACAGAGGATGTTACGTTAGTTACATATCCTTTACAGAGCTTCGCAGTCAAACCCAGCATTTTTTGGCTGTTTGTGATTTCTTTGCAAGTTTACGTTCAGTAGTTTGCCATTGCTTTCTGAACGACCGGCACTCATACCATCATACGAAAACCAACGCAAGGCGGTCGGCTTCCAAATCGCCTACAGTTGTGATTCGAACGCGGTATGTCGGATTACGAATTGCGTCCGCAATCCCTTTGCCACAGCGCCGTAAGAGAAAGGCAGAATAAATATTGGCACTGTCAGGTAGAGAAAGGTAGAATAAATATTGGCACTGTCAGGTAGAATAAATATGGGCACTGTCAGGTAGAATAAGTATGGGCACTGTCAGATAGAATAAATATGGGCACTGTCAGGTCGAGAAAGGAAGAATAAATATGGGCACTGTCAGGTAGAGAAAGGTAGAATAAATATGGGCACTGTCAGATAGTGGAAGAAAGAATAAATATGGCACTGTTAGGTAGAGAAAGGTAGAATAAATATGGGCACTGTCAGGTAGAGAAAGGTAGAATAAATATGGGCACTGTCAGGTAGAGAAAGGTAGAATAAATATGGGCACTGTCAGGTAGAGAAAGGTAGAATAAATATTGGCACTGTCAGGTAGAGAAAGGTAGAATAAATATGGGCACTGTCAGGTAGAGAAAGGTAGAATAAATATGGGCACTGTCAGGTAGTGGAAGAAAGAATAAATATGGCACTGTTAGGTAGTGAAAGGTAGAATAAATATGGGCACTGTCAGGTAGAGAAAGGTAGAATAAATATGGGCACTGTCAGGTAGTGGAAGAAAGAATAAATATGGTACTGTTAGGTAGAGAAAGGTAGAATAAATATAGGCACTGTCAGGTAGAGAAAGGTAGAATAAATATGGGCACTGTCAGGTAGAGAAAGGTAGAATGAATATTGGCACTGTCAGGTAGAGAAAGGTAGAATAAATATGGGCACTGTCAGGTAGAGAAAGGTAGAATAAATATGGGCACTGTCAGGTAGAATAAATATGGGCACTGTCAGGTAGAATAAATATGGGCACTGTCAGGTAGAATAAATATGGGCACTGTCAGGTAGAATAAATATGGGCACTGTCAGGTCGAGAAAGGAAGAATAAATATTGGCACTGTCAGGTAGAGAAAGGTAGAATAAATATGGGCACTGTCAGGTAGAGAAAGGTAGAATAAATATGGGCACTGTCAGGTAGAATAAATATGGGCACTGTTAGGTAGAATAAATATGGGTACTGTCAGGTAGAATAAATATGGGCACTGTCAGGTAGAATAAATATGGGCACTGTCAGGTCGAGAAAGGAAGAATAAATATGGGCACTGTCAGGTAGAGAAAGGTAGAATAAATATGGGCACTGTCAGGTAGAGAAAGGTAGAATAAATATGGGCACTGTCAGGTAGAGAAAGGTAGAATAAATATGGGCACTTTCAGGTAGAATAAATGGTGGCACTGTCATGTAGAATAAATATGGGCACTGTCAGGTAGAGAAAGGTAGAATAAATATGGGCACTGTCAGGTAGAATAAATATGGGCACTGTCAGGTAGAATAAATATGGGCACTGTCAGGTAGAATAAATATGGGCACTGTCTGGTGGAGCAGGTAGAATAAATATGGGCACTGTCAGGTACAGAAAGGTAGAATGAATATGGGCACTGTCAGGTAGAGAAAGGTAGAATAAATATGGGCACTGTCAGGTAGAGAAAGGTAGAATAAATATGGGCACTGTCAGGTAGAGAAAGTTAAAATAAATATGGGCACTGTCAGGTAGAGAAAGGTAGAATAAATATGGGCACTGTCAGGTAGAGAAAGGTAGAATAAATATGGGCACTGTCAGGTAGAGAAAGGTAGAATGAATATGGGCACTGTCAGGTAGAGAAAGGTAGAATAAATATGGGCACTGTCAGGTAGAGAAAGGTAGAATGAATATGGGCACTGTCAGGTAGAGAAAGGTAGAATAAATATGGGCACTGTCAGGTAGAGAAAGGTAGAATAAATATGGGCACTTTCAGGTAGAGAAAGGTAGAATAAATATGGGCACTGTCAGGTCGAGAAAGGAAGAATAAATATGGGCACTGTCAGGTAGAGAAAGGTAGAATAAATATGGGCACTGTCAGGTCGAGAAAGGAAGAATAAATATGGGCACTGTCAGGTAGAGAAAGGTAGAATAAATATGGGCACTGTCAGGTAGAGAAAGGTAGAATAAATATGGGCACTGTCAGGTAGAGAAAGGTAGAATAAATATGGGCACTTTCAGGTAGAATAAATGGTGGCACTGTCATGTAGAATAAATATGGGCACTGTCAGGTAGAGAAAGGTAGAATAAATATGGGCACTGTCAGGTAGAATAAATATGGGCACTGTCAGGTAGAATAAATATGGGCACTGTCAGGTAGAATAAATATGGGCACTGTCTGGTGGAGCAGGTAGAATAAATATGGGCACTGTCAGGTACAGAAAGGTAGAATGAATATGGGCACTGTCAGGTAGAGAAAGGTAGAATAAATATGGGCACTGTCAGGTAGAGAAAGGTAGAATAAATATGGGCACTGTCAGGTAGAGAAAGTTAAAATAAATATGGGCACTGTCAGGTAGAGAAAGGTAGAATAAATATGGGCACTGTCAGGTAGAGAAAGGTAGAATAAATATGGGCACTGTCAGGTAGAGAAAGGTAGAATGAATATGGGCACTGTCAGGTAGAGAAAGGTAGAATAAATATGGGCACTGTCAGGTAGAGAAAGGTAGAATAAATATGGGCACTTTCAGGTAGAGAAAGGTAGAATAAATATGGGCACTGTCAGGTAGAGAAAGGTAGAATAAATATGGGCACTTTCAGGTAGAATAAATGATGGCACTGTCAGGTAGAATAAATATGGGCACTGTCAGGTAGAGAAAGGTAGAATGAATATGGGCACTGTCAGGTAGAGAAAGGTAGAATGAATATGGGCACTGTCAGGTAGAGAAAGGTAGAATAAATATGGGCACTGTCAGGTAGAGAAAGGTAGAATAAATATGGGCACTGTCAGGTAGAGAAAGGTAGAATAAATATGGGCACTGCCAGGTAGAGAAAGGTAGAATAAATATGGGCACTGTCAGGTAGAGAAAGGTAGAATAAATATTGGCACTGTCAGGTAGAGAAAGGTAGAATAAATATGGGCACTGTCAGGTAGAGAAAGATAGAATAAATATGGGCACTTTCAGGCAGAGAAAGTTAGAATGAAATATTACTAATCTACAGGCATTAAACAATGGCAAACTACTGAACGTAATCTTGACAAGAAATCAACAGCAGCGGTAAAATGCTGGTGTTGACAGCGGTGTCCTGTAAATAGGATACGCGAGAAAAAATCTACAGACATGAAATGTTATGGGAAGAGAGGGGCGCCAACAGTAAGGCTATATATAGCACACAAGATAAACTTTGTTACACAGTTCTTATTCAGCTTCAGTAAGTAAGTAACCTATGACCGGTCTAGCAAACCGGTACATGGCATGTTCGTAAACAATACTGCTGACAAATCGTGGAGAGATTGGAAGGAAAGGCACTAGTCACACGCGATGAAACTGCAATTATTTCTCCCCACGCCGCCTAAACGGCATTAAGTGGAACACAACAACAACAGCAGTAACAACAACAATACTGAAACTACAGCAAATGGTAAGCAGATATGTGTCAATGGCCATTTCGCGATCACTAAAGAAGAATATTTGGGATTTGGAGCTGAAATGTAACAGAACCATACTTATCACTGATTAAGTGCAGAAGGATAATATATCGCCACATGTCATCTCCCATTTGGACAGAAGGACGATATATCGCCATACTAGGACATCATGTTATTTGTTTTGTTTCGTGGCATCTTAAGCAATGTCAATGTTCAGTGAATTAAAATTTGCATTACAACACTTTTGGATCCAAACCTACATTCTGTTTGGCAATGAATCAGTTAATATCGAAAAACCAAGAAAAACAAAAATACTGAAATTCTAAAAGATATGAACGTAGAAGAACACTGGCGCATCAACTGTGGCATGTTACGGAAAACGAAATCACATATACACTATACTATGTGGCTTGGAAATAACAGTAATGGAAGGAGACATTGGTCGACCGACACAAACATGGATAAAGGACATTGTGGACACCAGGGTCATGAGCTGCATGAGGTGGGAGAAAAGGCCAGAGATCGAGAAACTGTTCGGAATGCCGTGAAGAGAGCGCCGTTCTGCAAAGGGAGTGCAAAATTATATGATACCGAAACTGCTGCGTATCAATTGCTATTCTTGGAAGTCGCGTATTTGTCCTTTACCAACTCACCCCCTTTTTTTCCATTTTTTAAAATCCGGTTACATTTAATTGATGGTATATTATGTGCACTCTTGTTAATAATGTTGTGCTACTCTTGACTCAGTTTGTTATGACCGAAACGTCGGGCATGTGTGACGTGTTTTAAAGTATTTATTATTACTTGTTTTAGTCGTTATTAAATATTTGTATTAATTCTTGAAGTGTCATCTCTGTACATCTGGTTCGAGGTATGTGTAAGGTATGTACATATGTTTTGCCTCTTGTTTGTTCGGAATTGTAAACATAACTGGCACCTGGCTGTCTAGACCAGTGGTTCTCCACCGATAGGGAATTCCCCCCCCCCTCCCCCAGGGAGGGTGGATTTTGGGGTTTCCAGGGGAGGGGGGAATTAAGATTATTTCAAGATCGCGTTAATACAAGAACCAATTACTTGATATTGTTTTTCCCTTCATACTGTACGGTTCTGTACGTTTCACCCTTCTAAAATTCATTTTATAAAGTAAGTAGACCCACAAATCATGTTTTATGTGGACGTCTAGACTTGATTTAGTATGTGCTATTAAATGTAGCATCGATTATTACGTATACTATGTAGGGGCGGGGGCGGGACTTTTAGGTATGAAATACGAAAGCGGGGGGGGGGGGAGAATGACGTTCTGAAAATATGGTGAAGGGGGGCACGGGCCAAATTTTTAGGTAGGACGTACGAAAAAAAAGGGGGGGGGGGAATGACGTTCTGAAAATATGGTGGAGGGGGGCACGGGCCAAAAAAGGTTGAGAACCACTGGTCTAGACAGACGATAGTTTGTAAAATAAGAGTTACAACTCTCCATAGTACAAAGCCTGGGCAAAATTTAGAGACCTTGTGTTGATCACGCAACATGATATCTCTTTCGGTCTGCCTAGTTTACTCCAGAGGAAAGATAACACCAATTCACCCGGAACAAAGCAAGCTGCAGAAGCTGCCGGATCAGCAAAGTAATGCTCTAACTGTCCGCCTGTGGGAGTTTCCATTATAGACCAGTTGCCGACCAAGGTTTATGGCCTGGTCTGCGCTGCCATGATATTTAGTCTTTAGATTTCTTTTCCTCGCACTAGGATGCGCTTGCACCCTCCGAATTGCGCGTCTCTCCCCCGCCCCCCTCCCCCTCTCCCGAAGCCGTTAGCACAATGTGGAGTGTCGGGTTAGGTGAGTACCGCCCAACATTTGGCGCTAACAGAAAGCAGGTAGTACCGTCTACTGTCAGTAGCTCAGTCATGTCGGACTAAGATCTGACTAAAATGATCGGGCTACAATACAACATTCTCTGCGACAAACATGATGATGATGACATTCTTTCACAGAACTACCAGTGGGCTTCAAATAAAAACCTTACAAGTGTGATAGAAATTACAATAACCATGTCATTGTCTTGTAACCTGACAATATTATTAGAAATTACAATAACCACGTCATTGTCTTGTAACCTGTCAATATTGTTGTTAAGAATGTCAAGAGGGTTAAGCACGTGACATGACGGTACAGACGAACATGGTTTTATGAGTGGAGGGTTGAAATCTATAGAAATTCATCGGCGAGTTGAGTTGAGTTGAGTCAAGAACCGACATCTCTGCACTCAGGACATTCCCATGCGTGCTCAGTCCCCTCGTTCAACAGCCAGCGAAGAGTCATGCTACTAATCGTTTGTCGTGTCCTCCTTTAAAGTGTCGTCCCTGGAGTGAGGAGATCCGACACCCACATTATAATATTTTTTTTTCTCTCAATATTCTGGAGAATCCACCAGCTTCCGTCCAACACACTCCATCAGCCTATGGACACCTCTTCCTATCACTCTTACACTGTCGTACTATGCCCCCTTCTCATACTTCCCCAACGCAACATACTCAACAACTCTTGCTTCTAGAAATTAATAAAGAGTAATTTATTAAAATAAAAGTGTAACGTATATGAGACGTGTATGTGAAGAAAATGTGTGACGTGTTCTATAAAGTGTGTAGACTCTGACTCTCAGACAGCAACCCAGTCAGCTGATCCCAGCAAAGATAGACCACAGCACGTTACGTCAGAACATGTACTTCTCACCCGTTGCCGGAACCATCTTGCCGGATAATGCTTTGCCTCTGTAGACCTCTGGTAATCCAATTTCATGAACATCCGAAATAGACACCGGTGGTATTAAGAGTTAATCAGGGACCGGTTGCACTCTACACAATGTCCGTTCCTAATGTTCCTAAACAAACTGCACAAGTCTTTTGCAGTGTGTACGCAGTTAGTTAGTTAGTTAGTTAGTCGACAGATCATCCTCGTTGCACATTGAACCACTCAGTTCATAAGTGCTAATTACTAATGTTAATTGTTACTGTACTAACACTAGGTACTATTAGCCGGTTCTCGGTTCGTTACTACTGTCTGATGCTGTGTGGTGCATCAGTATGCATCACTCTCTTTGATGAATCAATTTCCTTCTAGCGTAAGTTACGTTTCTGTATGCAACTTTATTGACTCTTGAACTGGTGTTCTTCAGAATGGGTTTTTTAATTCTTTCCCAAAACTTGTAGAGTTTCCTTGGATCTGGTAGGGAACCTAGGATAGAAACAACACATCTGGTGATAGTACTAGTCACTGATCCCTTCGGCTGAGTGTAAGCCTATCACCTTGCTTAATGATCTTTAGCTAACTAGACTTAGTCATAGAGCAGATTAGCTACCCACCTAGAGTCGAATCAGGCGATGACAAAGAAAAAATATCAGCAAACAGAATGCGGAACCCCGCCCACCAGGGACACCTACGGGAAGATCCCAATTACCCCTCATTACTCAATTCTCAACTAGTAAAGCTTATCAACACTTCACTAATCTATTCCAGCTAACAGAGCCAAGTATCACTTCACTACTCTAGCTAGTTTCCACTAACAGTGCTAATCATCACACTATAGTTTAACAAGGCCACAGTCTATAGTAATTATAACGAATATATTATAATAAGTTATACCTTAATTGGCACTACTGCAGTCCTATAAATCATATCTACATCTGCCATATAGGCACGTGTAAAATTAAGTCACTAATTAACACACGGTAGATATTATTTCCACTGGCACTGCAGTGCCCTGCACTCTGTCTAGAGCATTATTCAAGTCCCCCCTAGTTGATCTCAACTCGAGTTTATATGGCAAACTACCAAAGTTGTCCACGTGACGTTATCCTTTACTCCCCCACACAGGTGGCACAGTGGCAAATCATCCCCTGTCAAGAACTATTTTCCTGGCTTAAATCCTGTCAAAGTTGTCAGTAATTGCCTGACAGTGGCACAGTGGCAAATCATCCCCTGTCAAGAACTATTTTCCTGGCTTAAATCCTGTCAAAGTTGTCAGTAATTGCCTAGATTCTCAAAACAAGCCAGCTAGTTTCTGTAAACTCCCAACAAAGAGTTTCGATACCAAGCTGCCAATCATCTTGATGTTCCGGAAACCAAGAATTGACAGATGCACTGTTTTCCGTACTAGGTACTTCCGTTTTACATCTGCCCCTGTGATCTCACGGCTTCCATCTGCATTCAAATGTTGACAAACTTGTCACTCTTCTGTTCCGTGGTGACAATCCCAGCAGCCATTTCCGTCTGATGTCCGGCAGTATAGATGACAAACGGAACCATTCCATATCCTTCTCCCTCACCACCAAATGTGTTTATGGGCTGACACGATGTAACCTGTACAACTGTGTTTACTCTGTTAGTACAAATAGATGTCGCTGGTCGATCGTCCGCTTAATCCGAAAATCCTCTGTAATAATCAACCGGATAAACACACGGTTTCATTTTGTGACATAGGCCCCCTCCTAAGAGAGTAGTCCATCTCACTCTTCTCCACCGTGAGTTTAATCCAGATGATTCATTCTTCTTCTTCAGGAGCTGGGTGTCTTGACAAGAAATCCGCTCCAACATTTTCCTTCCCAGGAATGTACTCTACTGTGAAATTATACGGTTGAAGTAACAACGACCACCGCATCAAACGTGCGTTGAGCTTCTGAGAAGTAGCCAGGAACATCAGGGGCTGATGATCTGACTGGACCCGAAACTTAACTCCATACAAATATGGCTGAAATTTTTGCACTGCCCATACGAGGGACAAGCATTCTCTCTCGACGGTTGAATAATTCCTCTCCGCCTGTAGAAGTTTCTTACTTGCGTATGCCACAGGTTTCAAAACCGAAGCATCGTCTTTTCCTTCCTGTAACAAAGCGGCTCCAATTCCAATCGCACTCGCATCTGTTCTCAACACAAATGGTTTGGAAAGGTCAGGGAGCTGTAATACAGGTTTGCTGACCAAGGCCTCCTTTAACTGACTATAGGCATTCTCACATTCTGGTGTCCAAATGATTTGGTCCGGGAATCCCTTTTTCAAGGTTTCCGTCAACGGAGCTCCCAGTTCAGTGAAATGTGGGATAAATTTGTGATAGAACCCACACAACGAGAGAAAAGATCGCACATCCTTCTTCGTTTTAGGTCTTGGTGCATTTCTGATTTTCTCCAGGTTCTTCTCTTCTGGGACAATGTGTCCTGGAGTGATGGTGTGACCTAGAAATTCCAGAGTCTGGTAACCAATCATGCACTTGGTTGGACGAGCAGTAAGCCCTGCTTCCTTGAGTCTATTAAACACTCTCTCCAAGGATTGTAAGTGGTCATCCAAGCTGTCACTGGAAATCAGAATATCATCCATGAATGAGATGATGGACGGATCCTGTAACGGATCTAGTAAAGTCCTCATCATGCGTGTAAACACACTGGGTGCATTGCTGAGTCCAAAGGGCATGACCTTGAATTCGTAGTGTCCACTGGGTGTACTGAAAGCTAACAGTGGTCGAATCTCCGGTTTGACTGGTATCTGATAGTACCCCCGACTCAGATCCAACTTTGAAAAGTACCGAGCCTTATGGAGCCTAGCGAATAACTGAGTTGGATTCGGCAAAGGTTCCACCTGAAACTGTGTATGACTGTTCAGCAGTCGGTAATCTATACACAACCGGTGTTCTCCACTAGGTTTGCGTAACAAAACTACCCCCGCATTGTATGGGTATGTGGATGGTGCAATCACGTCATCCTCCAGCAGTTTTTGTATTTCCTCCTCCAGGGCCTTTTCTTTAGAGAATGGCACTGGGTAAACCTTTTGGCGAACAGGCTCCTGTGTGGTCAAAGTCATCTCGAACTCCACCAACCTCGTTCGTCCTGGTTTATCAGTCAGTATCTCCTTATGAGACTTGAGAACCTGGGTTATCCTTTCCCTCTCCTGGGAGGTCAGATCAGGGTTCACTTGCACATCCCTATAGGTTTCCTGGTGTACCAAGGGATATTCCCTGCCCTCGCTGGTTCCCACTTCTGTCTCCACTGCAACAGCCATTGCCATGAGGTGCGCTGCCTTGTCTCCGGGTCTCTCTTCATATTTCCGCAAGAGATTGATATGGAAAATCTTCGACTTTCCCCGGATCCGGATCTGATAGTTGGTTCTGGATATCACCCTTTCCACGGGAAACGGTCCTTGCCAACCTATCTCCAGTTTGTTGTTTCCCGTTGGGAGTAGCAACAAGACTTTATCTCCCACCTCTAGAGATCTTTCTTTAGACCTACGGTTGTAGTAAGCCGCATGTCTTTTCCTGGCCTTTTTCAAGTTTTGATTTGCCAGAGTCCATCCCTTGTGGAGTTTTTCTTTCAGTTCCTCCACGTATTGATAGGATGAGATCACTTCTTCTGACGTCCCCTCTTCAGTCCAACTCCTCAACATGGCTTCCAACGGTCCTTTGATTGGACGACCAAACAGCAACGTAGCGGGTGGTAGTCCTGTTGAGCCATGAGGAACCTCCCGATAGGCAAAGAGTGCTGCTGGGATATATTCATCCCACCTATCAGGTTTTTCCTGCGCTAATTTCCTGAGCATTGTCATCAACGTGCCGTTGAAACGCTCTACTTGTCCATTGGCTTGAGGGTGGTAAGGGCTGGTATGTATGTGGTTAGAGTGAAACACCCTAAATACCTCCTCCATGAGTTTTCCACAAAACTGAGATCCATTGTCCGTCAGAATTTGATCCGGAAAGCCTAATCTGGTAAAGGCCTCCATCAGTGCGTCCGCCACTCGTTTCGAGTCAATCGTGGTCAACGGTATAGCCTCACCCCACATTGTACATCAATCCACCATTGTGAGTATATACATGTTCCTCTTCCTAGTCCTGGGAAGTGGACCCACGATATCGATGGCTACCCTCTCGAAAGGAGAGTTCATGATGGGCATCTCACCCAACATCACCGGTGCTGTCCAGTGTTTCGGTGCCACCCTCTGGCACTCAGGGCATGACTTCACATACCGACGCACATCATCTGTCATTCCCGGCCAATAGTAATGGCAGGAAATCCGCTGCATGGTGGCGGCAATACCCATGTGTCCACTAAAGGAGATGGTATGCCCCATATGAAGAATCTGGGACCGGTGAGCTTTCGGGACGACCAACTGACCGTATAGGTTGTCTCCCCTTCCTGCTCTCCTGTAGAGTATCCTATTCTTCATGTAGTACTGCCCCCGTCCTGGTGGATCAGCACTTTTCTGCAGCTTTTTGTAGCAAGGACGTAAAGTATCATCCTCACTCTGGGCAGTTCGTAGCTCCCCCGGCATTGGGTTAGTCACAATTGCTTCTGCCTCTTCCGTTCTCGTCTGAGAGCGAGTCTGCATTGCTCCCATATGGATTGGCTCCCTGGGCATTCCCAGAAAGACATACCGGCAACCTAGGATGACTGGAAAAATGGGAGCGGTCAATACAGCGGCCTTGATGGTGCCGGTGACGTACCTTGACCGAATCTCCACATTAGCAATAGGCAACTTCATGGTTACAGCACTCTTCTGTGCAGGCTGTATATCCAAGGTTTCACCTGTGAATTGTTCTGGATGTACCAGATCCGCAGAAATCACGGCCTCCCCGTCCAGTCCTGTGTCGTATAAACACTCCACTTGACGACCGTTAACCTCTACCAATTCCACTACAGGTGGTTTTTCCTGGTCTGGAGTCTCTTCCTCGGCCTCGACCTGTTCGGTGGGCTCCACCTTAGGTTTCCCGGGGCACACGACGAATTGAGTGTCTCCTGACTCTCCTCTGCAGTTAATAGCATTGTGCGTATTCGACTGGCATTGGTTGCACCATTTCCCTGTCCTAGATTTTCTATTGCCAGACTTGAGTGAGCTCTCCTGGTGGCGAGCTTCCTTGTTGACCTTGGCATTTTCCGTGACAACCTCCTTGGAAGTCACTTGACATGCTGCGAAGTGAGGGTTCTTAGCCTTCGATTTGCAGTCCCTCGTATTGTGAGAGGGTGACTTACAAATTGAACACCACTTCTCCGACCATGGTCGTTTAGGTGTAGAGCTTGAAGTGCTCTTGCTTCCCTCCTTCTTCTTCTCTGCACTATCCTCTGATTTTTGCACATAAGGTTCCCACTTTTTTGTTCCTGAGTTTTTGGTTTTCTTCTTGTCATGTTTCTCTTGACTTTTGGTGTTGGTGGAAAGGTTTTCCCCTGCCTCCCCATGTACCTCGACGAACCGTTCTGCTAATTTCGTCACGAGGTCAATACGTTCCGCTCCTTGTTCTCCCAGGAACGTCCTGAGAGGTTTAGACATTTGCTTCTTCAGCTGGTGACCACCATGAGCTCTTCCAGACTCTCATAGTCATGTGCGAACCCAGCCAAATCCATCCACTTATGGAGATAAGATTTTAGACGCAAACTGTAGGCGGCAAACAACTCCCCCGGTTCTCGTTTCGCTGCTCGAAATTTTTTCCGGTAGGTATGTGACGTAACCTCGAATCGTTTCAGCAGAGCCGTCTTTAACTCGTCATAATTGTTCTCATGTCCTGGTGGCAGGCGAGTATAAACCTCGTATCCGGTCCCGCGTAATCCCTGGGATAGCTTAAGATTCCATTTGTTACGCTCCAGACCCATAGCAACCGACATAGCCTCGAAGCGTTGAAGGTACTGGTCAATCTTCTCTTTGTCCTCCTCGTAGACCGCCAAAGGAAACTTCATAGCATGGTACCCATGTCCACCTACTGGTGTTGAGCCTGGGATGGAGGAACCTCCAACTGCTCCCTCAGTTTCTCCATTAGATTGACTCTTCAACTCGAGTTCCCTCATCCGGTACTCGTGCTCCCTTTTCTGTGCTTCCTGTTCAGCTTCTAATTTCCTAGTGGCTTGCTCAGCTTCAAATTTCTTAGCTGCTTGCTCCGCTTCCAATTTCTTAGCTGCTTGCTCAGCTTCAAATTTCCTAGCTGCTTGCTCAGCTTCAAATTTCTTAGCTGCTTGCTCAGCTTCCAATTTCTTAGCTGCTTGCTCAGCTTCCAATTCCATCCTTCTCAATTCCAACTCGGCCTTTCGATCTTCCCTTTCTGCTTGACGATACTCTCTCTCCACTTCCTGTATGTAATCCGTTAGAGCAGACCCCGACAGTCCCATGTCTTCCCCCTTTGCCCTTAATTCTAACGTGGTAAGTTTAGGGGTGGCCATTATACAGAGAGGTAAGCTAGCAGGTCGAGTACAATATAACTGCAAATTACTATACAGATATATGAACAAGTACTATAAATCTAGATATTACCACACACAGTACATTCACTCAGTGACAAGAGTAGAATCAGGACCACAGACCTATGCAGACGTGTGAAGTGTGAACAGGTAAGATATTAGTCCTAACTCCTATCCACATTCACTCTAGCTGGATTCTCCAAAATGATATCTCCCTTTTATAACTAAGGATCCCGTGTCAAAAGACCCCGTTGTCAGAAGATCCCACTGTCAAAGGTTCCTGCTTGCAGGAGATCTCGCTGTCCAAGGATTCCGTTTACGGGAGATCCCGCTGTCCAAGGATTCCGTTTACGAGAGATCCCGCTGTCCAAGGATCCCGTTCTCGAGCCCCCAATAATGTCGTGTCCTCCTTTAAAGTGTCGTCCCTGGAGTGAGGAGATCCGACACCCACATTATAATATTTTTTTTTCTCTCAATATTCTGGAGAATCCACCAGCTTCCGTCCAACACACTCCATCAGCCTATGGACACCTCTTCCTATCACTCTTACACTGTCGTACTATGCCCCCTTCTCATACTTCCCCAACGCAACATACTCAACAACTCTTGCTTCTAGAAATTAATAAAGAGTAATTTATTAAAATAAAAGTGTAACGTATATGAGACGTGTATGTGAAGAAAATGTGTGACGTGTTCTATAAAGTGTGTAGACTCTGACTCTCAGACAGCAACCCAGTCAGCTGATCCCAGCAAAGATAGACCACAGCACGTTACGTCAGAACATGTACTTCTCACCCGTTGCCGGAACCATCTTGCCGGATAATGCTTTGCCTCTGTAGACCTCTGGTAATCCAATTTCATGAACATCCGAAATAGACACCGGTGGTATTAAGAGTTAATCAGGGACCGGTTGCACTCTACACAATGTCCGTTCCTAAACAAACTGCACAAGTCTTTTGCAGTGTGTACGCAGTTAGTTAGTTAGTTAGTTAGTCGACAGATCATCCTCGTTGCACATTGAACCACTCAGTTCATAAGTGCTAATTACTAATGTTAATTGTTACTATACTAACACTAGGTACTATTAGCCGGTTCTCGGTTCGTTACTACTGTCTGATGCTGTGTGGTGCATCAGTATGCATCACTCTCTTTGATGAATCAATTTCCTTCTAGCGTAAGTTACGTTTCTGTATGCAACTTTATTGACTCTTGAACTGGTGTTCTTCAGAATGGGTTTTTTAATTCTTTCCCAAAACTTGTAGAGTTTCCTTGGATCTGGTAGGGAACCTAGGATAGAAACAACACATCTGGTGATAGTACTAGTCACTGATCCCTTCGGCTGAGTGTAAGCCTATCACCTTGCTTAATGATCTTTAGCTAACTAGACTTAGTCATAGAGCAGATTAGCTACCCACCTAGAGTCGAATCAGGCGATGACAAAGAAAAAATATCAGCAAACAGAATGCGGAACCCCGCCCACCAGGGACACCTACGGGAAGATCCCAATTACCCCTCATTACTCAATTCTCAACTAGTAAAGCTTATCAACACTTCACTAATCTATTCTAGCTAACAGAGCCAAGTATCACTTCACTACTCTAGCTAGTTTCCACTAACAGTGCTAATCATCACACTATAGTTTAACAAGGCCACAGTCTATAGTAATTATAACGAATATATTATAATAAGTTATACCTTAATTGGCACTACTGCAGTCCTATAAATCATATCTACATCTGCCATATAGGCACGTGTAAAATTAAGTCACTAATTAACACACGGTAGATATTATTTCCACTGGCACTGCAGTGCCCTGCACTCTGTCTAGAGCATTATTCAAGTCCCCCCTAGTTGATCTCAACTCGAGTTTATATGGCAAACTACCAAAGTTGTCCACGTGACGTTATCCTTTACTCCCCCACACATGTGGCACAGTGGCAAATCATCCCCTGTCAAGAACTATTTTCCTGGCTTAAATCCTGTCAAAGTTGTCAGTAATTGCCTAGATTCTCAAAACAAGCCAGCTAGTTTCTGTAAACTCCCAACAAAGAGTTTCGATACCAAGCTGCCAATCATCTTGATGTTCCGGAAACCAAGAATTGACAGATGCACTGTTTTCCGTACTAGGTACTTCCGTTTTACATCTGCCCCTGTGATCTCACGGCTTCCATCTGCATTCAAATGTTGACAAACTTGTCACTCTTCTGTTCCGTGGTGACAATCCCAGCAGCCATTTCCGTCTGATGTCCGGCAGTATAGATGACAAACGGAACCATTCCATATCCTTCTCCCTCACCACCAAATGTGTTTATGGGCTGACACGATGTAACCTGTACAACTGTGTTTACTCTGTTAGTACAAATAGATGTCGCTGGTCGATCGTCCGCTTAATCCGAAAATCCTCTGTAATAATCAACCGGATAAACACACGGTTTCATTTTGTGACATCGTTCCCACCGCTATCTGATTAAATGTTCTTCTGGTCTTCCCTCTCAGTTTTGAGATTCTTCCAGAACCCCTGCCGATCCCTCGCAATCTCATTCTTTCCACATATGGGTTCTTAATCTGTTCCTCCGTCTTCTCCACCTGGTCCCACAAGCGCACGACCACCTCCCCCTTGTCCATAGGCAAGATACCACCAAGAGGTGCATTCCCTGCTAGCCTATCAGTATCAGCCTGTTCATTCCCCCGTACACCCGCATGGCCAGGGCAAAATATCCATACAATTCAATTCATCGGCGAGTGAAGGTCCAATATGGTGATGCATGTCTGTCAGTCCAGCAAGTGTATGGGTGAAGTAGGAAGTTTCAAAACTGCCTAACTTCTGTGACAGAATGTTCACGACCGGGTCAGGCACACCGAGTAGTGACCCCAGAAACTTTTTAGAGAGGAATCCAAGCACTTTATTGGTGCTGGAGGGCTTGCATTGAACGCAGTGGTGACTACATCAAAAAACGATACATTTGTTTTGTACTATGTCATAATATATTCACACACACACACACACACACACACACACACACACACACACACACACACAGAGAGAGAGAGAGATAATCACACACAAACATACACACACAGGGGAGAGAGAGAGAGAGAGAGAGAGAGAGAGAGAGAGAGAGAGAGAGAGAGAGAGAGAGAGAGAGAGAGAATCACACACAAACATACACACTTAAGGTTTTCATTTGAATCCGCCACGTAAAACACTAGAGGAAACATGATCAATCTGGGCTTATCTCTGCCAGTGTGTATGTATGTGTAGTTAGGGTTGCCAGACGTCCCTGTTGTCGATGATATTATTCACTGCCTTGAAAAATGTTTCTGTGATGCCCATATGTCTCGCTTTTACTCTGTCACGTGGACTTCTAGTAACAAAATTTCCCCTGGTCTCTGGGTAGTGAGTGTCACAAAATGAAACCGTGTGTTTATCCGGTTGATTATTATAGAGGATTTTCGGATTAAGCGGACGATCGACCAGCGACATCTATTTGTACTAACAGAGTAAACACAGTTGTACAGGTTACATCGTGTCAGCCCATAAACACATTTGGTGGTGAGGGAGAAGGATATGGAATGGTTCCGTTTGTCATCTATACTGCCGGACATCAGACGGAAATGGCTGCTGGGATTGTCACCACGGAACAGAAGAGTGACAAGTTTGTCAACATTTGAATGCAGATGGAAGCCGTGAGATCACAGGGGCAGATGTAAAACGGAAGTACCTAGTACGGAAAACAGTGCATCTGTCAATTCTTGGTTTCCGGAACATCAAGATGATTGGCAGCTTGGTATCGAAACTCTTTGTTGGGAGTTTACAGAAACTAGCTGGCTTGTTTTGAGAATCTAGGCAATTACTGACAACTTTGACAGGATTTAAGCCAGGAAAATAGTTCTTGACAGGGGATGATTTGCCACTGTGCCACCTGTGTGGGGGAGTAAAGGATAACGTCACGTGGACAACTTTGGTAGTTTGCCATATAAACTCGAGTTGAGATCAACTAGGGGGGACTTGAATAATGTTCTAGACAGAGTGCAGGGCACTGCAGTGCCAGTGGAAATAATATCTACCGTGTGTTAATTAGTGACTTAATTTTACACGTGCCTATATGGCAGATGTAGATATGATTTATAGGACTGCAGTAGTGCCAATTAAGGTTCCCTACCAGATCCAAGGAAACTCTACAAGTTTTGGGAAAGAATTAAAAAACCCATTCTGAAGAACACCAGTTCAAGAGTCAATAAAGTTGCATACAGAAACGTAACTTACGCTAGAAGGAAATTGATTCATCAAAGAGAGTGATGCATACTGATGCACCACACAGCATCAGACAGTAGTAACGAACCGAGAACCGGCTAAGAGTACCTAGTGTTAGTACAGTAACAATTAACATTAGTAATTAGCACTTATGGACTGAATGGTTCGATGTGCAACGAGGATGATCTGTCGACTAACTAACTAACTAACTAACTGCGTACACACTACAAAAGACTTGTGCAGTTTGTTTAGGAACATTAGGAACGGACATTGTGTAGAGTGCAACCGGTCCATGATAAACTGTTAATACCACCGGTGTCTATTTCGGATGTTCATGAAATTGGATTACCAGAGGTCTACAGAGGCAAAGCAGTATCCGGCAAGATGGTTTCGGCAACGGGTGAGAAGTACATGTTCTGACGTAACGTGCTGTGGTCTATCTTTGCTGGGATCAGCTGACTGGGTTGCTGTCTGAGAGACAGAGTCTACACACTTTATAGAACACGTCACACATTTTCTTCGCATACACGTCTCATACACGTTACACTTTTATTTTAATAAATTAATCTTTATTAATTTCTAGAAGCAAGAGTTGTTGAGTATGTTGCGTTGGGGAAGTATGAGAAGGGGGCATAGTACGACAGTGTGAGAGTGATAGGAAAAGGTGTCCATAGGCTGATGGAGTGCGTTGGACGGAAGCGGGTGGATTCTCCAGAATATTGAGGGGGAAAAAAATAATATTATAATGTGGGTGTCGGATCTCCTCACTCCAGGGACGACACTTTAAAGGAGGACACGACATTATTGGGGGCTCGTAAACGTGATATTTGGACAGTGGGATCTCTCGTAAACGGGATCTTTGGACAGCGGGATCTATCGTAAACGTGATCTTTGGACAGCGAGATCTCTCGTAAACGGGATCCTTGGACAGCGGGATCTCCCGTAAACGGAATCCTTGGACAGCGAGATCTCCTGCAAGCAGGAACCTTTGACAGTGGGATCTTCTGACAACGGGGTCTTTTGACACGGGATCCTTAGTTATAAAAGTGAGATATCATTTTGGAGAATCCAGCTAGAGTGAATGTGGATAGGGGTTAGGACTAATATCTTACCTGTTCACACTTCACACGTCTGCATAGGTCTGTGGTCCTGATTCTACTCTTGTCACTGCGTGAATGTGCTGTGTGTGGTAATATCTAGATTTATAGTACTTGTTCATATATCTGTATAGTAATTTGCAGTTATATTGTACTAGACCTGCTAGCTTACCTCTCTGTATAATGGCCACCCCTAAACTTAGCACGTTAGAATTAAAGGCCAAGGGGGAAGAAATGGGATTGGCTGGGTCTGCTCTAACGGATTACATACAAGAAGTGGAGAGAGAGTATCGTCAAGCAGAAAGGGAAGATCGAAAGGCCGAGCTGGAATTGAGAAGGATGGAATTGGAAGCTGAGCAAGCAGCTAAGAAATTGGAAGCTGAGCAAGCAGCTAAGAAATTTGAAGCTGAGCAAGCAGCTAGGAAATTTGAAGCTGAGCAAGCAGCTAAGAAATTGGAAGCGGAGCAAGCAGCTAGGAAATTTGAAGCTGAGCAAGCAGCTAGGAAATTAGAAGCTGAACAGGAAGCACAGAAAAGGGAGCACGAGTACCGGATGAGGGAACTTGAGCTCAAGAGTCAATCTAATGGAGAAACTGAGGGAGCAGTTGGAGGTTCCTCCATCCCAGGATCAACACCAGTAGGTGGACATGGGTACCATGCTATGAAGTTTCCTTTAGCGGTCTACGAGGAGGACAAAGAGAAGATTGATCAATACCTTCAACGCTTCGAGGCTATGTCAGTTGCTATGGGTCTGGAGCGTAACAAATGGAATCTTAAGCTATCCCAGGGATTACGCGGGACCGGATACGAGGTTTATACTCGCCTGCCACCAGGACATGAGAACAATTATGACGAGTTAAAGACGGCTCTGCTGAAACGGTTCGAGGTTACGTCACATACCTACCGGAAAAAATTTCGAGCAGCGAAACGAGAACCGGGGGAGTTGTTTGCCGCCTACAGTTTGCGTCTAAAATCTTATCTCCACAAGTGGATGGATTTGGCTGGGTTCGCACATGACTATGAGAGTCTGGAAGAGCTCATGGTGGTCGACCAGCTGAAGAAGCAAATGTCTAAACCTCTCAGGACGTTCCTGGGAGAACAAGGAGCGGAACATATTGACCTCGTGACTAAATTAGCAGAACGGTTCGTCGAGGTACATGGGGAGGCAGGGGAAAACCTTTCCACCAACTCCAAAAGTCAAGAGAAACATGACAAGAAGAAAGCCAAAAACTCAGGAACAAAAAAGTGGGAACCTTATGTGCAAAAATCAGAGGATAGTTCAGAGAAGAAGAAGGAGGGAAGCAAGAGCACTTCAAGCTCTACACCTAAACGACCATGGTCGGAGAAGTGGTGTTCAATTTGTAAGTCACCCTCTCACAATACGAGGGACTGCAAATCGAAGGCTAAGAACCCTCACTTTGCAGCATGTCAAGTGACTTCCAAGGAGGTTGTCACGGAAAATGCCAAGGTCAACAAGGAAGCTCGCCACCAGGAGAGCTCATTCAAGTCCGACAATAGAAAATCTAGGACAGGGAAATGGTGCAACCAATGTCAGTCAAACACGCACAATGCTATTGACTGCAGGGGAAAGTCAGGAGACACTCAATTCGTCGTGTGCTCAGGGAAACCTAAGGTGGAGCCCACCGAACAGGTCGAGGCCGAGGAAGAGACTCCAGACCAGGAAAAACCACCTGTAGTGGAATTGGTAGAGGTTAACGGTCGTCAAGTGGAGTGTTTATACGACACAGGACTGAACGGGGAGGCCGTGATTTCTGCGGATCTGGTACATCCAGAACAATTCACAGGTGAAACCTTGGATATACAGCCTGCACAGAAGAGTGCTGTAGTCATGAAGTTGCCCATTGCTAATGTGGAGATTCAGTCACGGTACGTCACCGGCACCATCAAGGCCGCTGTATTGACCGATCCCATTTTTCCAGTCATCCTAGGTTGCCGGTATGTCTTTCTGGGAATGCCCAGGGAGCCAATTCATATGGGAGCAATGCAGACTCGCTCTCAGACGAAAACGGAAGAGGCAGACGCAATTGTGACTAACCCAATGCCGGGGGAGCTACGAACTGCCCAGAGTGAGGATGATACTTTACGTCCTTGCTACAAAAAGCTGCAGAAAAGTGCTGATCCACCAGGACGGGGGCAGTACTACATGAAGAATAGGATACTCTACAGGAGAGCAGGAAGGGGAGACAACCTATACGGTCAGTTGGTCGTCCCGAAAGCTCACCGGTCCCAGATTCTTCATATGGGGCATACCATCTCCTTTAGCGGACACATGGGTATTGCCGCCACCATGCAGCGGATTTCCTGCCACTACTATTGGCCGGGAATGACAGATGATGTGCGTCGGTATGTGAAGTCATGCCCTGAGTGCCAGAGGGTGGCACCGAAACACTGGACAGCACCGGTGGTGTTGGGTGAGATGCCCATCATGAACTCTCCTTTCGAGAGGGTAGCCATCGATATCGTGGGTCCACTTCCCAGGACTAGGAAGAGGAACATGTATATACTCACAATGGTGGATTGCTGTACAATGTGGGGTGAGGCGATACCGTTGACCACGATTGACTCGAAAAGAGTGGCGGACGCACTGATGGAGGCCTTTACCAGATTAGGCTTTCCGGATCAAATTCTGACGGATAATGGATCTCAGTTTTGTGGAAAACTCATGGAGGAGGTATTTAGGGTGTTTGACTCTAACCACATACATACCAGCCCTTACCACCCTCAAGCCAATGGACAAGTAGAGCGTTTCAACGGCACGTTGATGACAATGCTCAGGAAACTAGCGCAGGAAAAACCTGATAGGTGGGATGAATATATCCCAGCAGCACTCTTTGCCTATCGGGAAGTTCCTCATGGCTCAACAGGACTACCACCCGCTACGTTGCTGTTTGGTCGTCCAATCAAAGGACCGTTGGAAGCCATGTTGAGGAGTTGGACTGAAGAGGGGACGTCAGAAGAAGTGATCTCATCCTATCAATACGTGGAGGAACTGAAAGAAAAACTCCATAAGGGATGGACTCTGGCAAATCAAAACTTGAAAAAGGCCAGGAAAAGACATGCGGCTTACTACAACCGTAGGTCTAAAGAAAGATCTCTAGAGGTAGGAGATAAAGTCTTGTTGCTACTCCCAACGGGAAACAACAAACTGGAGATAGGTTGGCAAGGACCATTTCCCGTGGAAAGGGTGATATCCAGAACCAACTATCAGATCCGGATCCGGGGAAAGTCGAAGATTTTCCATATCAATCTCTTGCGGAAATACGAAGAGAGACCCGGAGACAAGGCAGCTCACCTCATGGCAATGGCAGTTGCAGTGGAGACAGAAGTGGGAACCAGCGAGGGCAGGGAATATCCCTTGGAACACCAGGAAACCTATAGGGATGTACAAGTGAACCCTGATCTGACCTCACAGGAGAGGGAAAAGATAACCCAGGTTCTCAAGTCTCATAAGGAGATACTGACTGATAAACCAGGACGAACGAGGTTGGTGGAGTTCGAGATGACTTTGACCACACAGGAGCCGGTTCGTCAGAAGGTTTACCCAGTGCCAATCTCTAAAGAAAAGGCCCTGGAGGAGGAAATACAAAAACTGCTGGAGGATGACGTGATTGCACCATCCACATCCCCATACAATGCAGGGGTAGTTTTGTTACGCAAACCAAGTGGAGAACACCGGTTGTGTATAGATTACCGACTGCTGAACAGTCATACACAGTTTCAGGTGGAACCTTTGCCGAATCCAACTCAGTTATTCGCTAGGCTCCATAAGGCTCGGTACTTTTCAAAGGTGGATCTGAGTCGGGGGTACTATCAGATACCAGTCAAACCGGAGATTCGACCACTGTTAGCTTTCAGTACACCCAGTGGACACTACGAATTCAAAGTCATGCCCTTTGGACTCAGCAATGCACCCAGTGTGTTTACACGCATGATGAGGACTTTACTAGATCCGTTACAGGATCCATCCATCATCTCATTCATGGATGATATTCTGATTTCCAGTGACAGCTTGGATGACCACTTACAATCCTTGGAGAGAGTGTTTAATAGACTCAAGGAAGCAGGGCTTACTGCTCGTCCAACCAAGTGCATGATTGGTTACCAGACTCTGGAATTTCTAGGTCACACCATCACTCCAGGACACATTGTTCCAGAAGAGAAGAACCTGGAGAAAATCAGAAATGCACCAAGACCTAAAACGAAGAAGGATGTGCGATCTTTTCTCTCGTTGTGTGGGTTCTATCACAAATTTATCCCACATTTCACTGAACTGGGAGCTCCGTTGACGGAAACCTTGAAAAAGGGATTACCGGATCAAATCATTTGGACACCAGAATGTGAGAATGCCTATAGTCAGTTAAAGGAGGCCTTGGTCAGCAAACCTGTATTACAGCTCCCTGACCTTTCCAAACCATTTGTGTTGAGAACAGATGCGAGTGCGATTGGAATTGGAGCCGCTTTGTTACAGGAAGGAAAAGACGATGCTTCGGTTTTGAAACCTGTGGCATACGCAAGTAAGAAACTTCTACAGGCGGAGAGGAATTATTCAACCGTCGAGAGAGAATGCTTGTCCCTCGTATGGGCAGTGCAAAAATTTCAGCCATATTTGTATGGAGTTAAGTTTCGGGTCCAGTCAGATCATCAGCCCCTGATATTCCTGGCTACTTCTCAGAAGCTCAACGCACGTTTGATGCGGTGGTCGTTGTTACTTCAACCGTATAATTTCACAGTAGAGTACATTCCTGGGAAGGAAAATGTTGGAGCGGATTTCTTGTCAAGACACCCAGCTCCTGAAGAAGAAGAATGAATCATCTGGATTAAACTCACGGTGGAGAAGAGTGAGATGGACTACTCTCTTAGGAGGGGGCCTATGTCACAAAATGAAACCGTGTGTTTATCCGGTTGATTATTATAGAGGATTTTCGGATTAAGCGGACGATCGACCAGCGACATCTATTTGTACTAACAGAGTAAACACAGTTGTACAGGTTACATCGTGTCAGCCCATAAACACATTTGGTGGTGAGGGAGAAGGATATGGAATGGTTCCGTTTGTCATCTATACTGCCGGACATCAGACGGAAATGGCTGCTGGGATTGTCAACACGGAACAGAAGAGTGACAGGTTTGTCAACATTTGAATGCAGATGGAAGCCGTGAGATCACAGGGGCAGATGTAAAACGGAAGTACCTAGTACGGAAAACAGTGCATCTGTCAATTCTTGGTTTCCGGAACATCAAGATGATTGGCAGCTTGGTATCGAAACTCTTTGTTGGGAGTTTACAGAAACTAGCTGGCTTGTTTTGAGAATCTAGGCAATTACTGAAAACTTTGACAGGATTTAAGCCAGGAAAATAGTTCTTGACAGGGGATGATTTGCCACTGTGCCACCTGTGTGGGGGAGTAAAGGATAACGTCACGTGGACAACTTTGGTAGTTTGCCATATAAACTCGAGTTGAGATCAACTAGGGGGGACTTGAATAATGCTCTAGACAGAGTGCAGGGCACTGCAGTGCCAGTGGAAATAATATCTACCGTGTGTTAATTAGTGACTTAATTTTACACGTGCCTATATGGCAGATGTAGATATGATTTATAGGACTGCAGTAGTGCCAATTAAGGTTCCCTACCAGATCCAAGGAAACTCTACAAGTTTTGGGAAAGAATTAAAAAACCCATTCTGAAGAACACCAGTTCAAGAGTCAATAAAGTTGCATACAGAAACGTAACTTACGCTAGAAGGAAATTGATTCATCAAAGAGAGTGATGCATACTGATGCACCACACAGCATCAGACAGTAGTAACGAACCGAGAACCGGCTAAGAGTACCTAGTGTTAGTACAGTAACAATTAACATTAGTAATTAGCACTTATGGACTGAATGGTTCGATGTGCAACGAGGATGATCTGTCGACTAACTAACTAACTAACTAACTGCGTACACACTACAAAAGACTTGTGCAGTTTGTTTAGGAACATTAGGAACGGACATTGTGTAGAGTGCAACCGGTCCATGATAAACTGTTAATACCACCGGTGTCTATTTCGGATGTTCATGAAATTGGATTACCAGAGGTCTACAGAGGCAAAGCAGTATCCGGCAAGATGGTTTCGGCAACGGGTGAGAAGTACATGTTCTGACGTAACGTGCTGTGGTCTATCTTTGCTGGGATCAGCTGACTGGGTTGCTGTCTGAGAGACAGAGTCTACACACTTTATAGAACACGTCACACATTTTCTTCGCATACACGTCTCATACACGTTACACTTTTATTTTAATAAATTAATCTTTATTAATTTCTAGAAGCAAGAGTTGTTGAGTATGTTGCGTTGGGGAAGTATGAGAAGGGGGCATAGTACGACAGTGTGAGAGTGATAGGAAAAGGTGTCCATAGGCTGATGGAGTGTGTTGGACGGAAGCGGGTGGATTCTCCAGAATATTGAGGGGGAAAAAAATAATATTATAATGTGGGTGTCGGATCTCCTCACTCCAGGGACGACACTTTAAAGGAGGACACGACAGTGAGATCGGATGCCCGTATGTATTGTTGCACACGTAAATAAATCCCTTGGCAGTTGGAAATCGAAAAAGAGTAGCCTGACGGCGCTGCTCGGGCAAAATCTCGAGTTAAAAATCTATCCAAAGTATTTCAAGATCCTAGCCGGTGCTACGGAGTTCGTGCACTGAGTTGAGATTCTCCGGACTCAGGCTTGAGTTAGGAGTAGAACGGAGCACTCATGGGTTACATCCGTGGGCCGTAATGTTGATCCGTCGACTAAACTAAATTGAAACCACGAAAAAAAAAAAAAACTCTTATAACAACTTCACCCCTATAGATTCAAGCCCTTTTCAGGACACGGACGACTGGAATCTCAAAGTTTTGGACTCGGAATTAAAACTCAGAGAATTCATAAGCAAAATAAAACTCAGGTTTAATAAAACGTTAGTTGCATATCCTTTAAAGGACGTCGCAGTCAACCCCGGAATGTTTTGGCTGTTTGTAATCTATTGGCAAGTTTACGTTCACTTTGCCATTGCTTTCCGAACGACCGACACTCATACCATTGTATAAAAAAATCCAACGCGTCAGACTGCTTCCAAATCACCCGTGGCTGTGTTTCGAGCTCGGTATGCAGGATTATGAACTGCATCCATAACTCCCTCGCTGCAGGGAGGAAATAGGGAGGGGAGGGGGGATATCGTTTAAATTAATAATAGCGGAAGTTGCCTGGATAACTGGAAACCATACTTAGGTGAAACTGAAACCCCTAGACCAGTGGTTCTCAACCTTTTTTGGCCCATTCCCCCCTTCACCATATTTTCAGAACGCCATCCCCCCCCCCCTTCCTATCAAAAATTTGGCCCGTTCCCCCCTTCACCGTATTTTCAGAACGTCATTCCCCCCCCCCCCCTTTCATATTTCCTATCTAAAAATCCCCTCACCTCTATACAGTATACGTAAAAGTGGAAGGCAAATGTAATAGCATATACTAAAACAAGTCTAGACATCCACATAAAACATGATTTGTGGGTCTACTTTATAAAATGAATTTTAGAAGGACGAGACATACATAACTGTAAAGTATGAAGGGAAAAACTATGTCAAGTAATCGGTTCTTGTATTAACACGATCTTGAAATGGTCTTCATTTCCCCCCCCCCCCCTGGAAACCCTGAAATTCCCCCCTGGGGGGGAATTCCCCACCGGTTGAGACCAACTGCCCTAGACAAAGAACGTAGTACTCTGGGCTGAAAGTGAAAGTTACCGCGGGAACACGTTTGTGAACGAACGTAGAACTTGACCGACATATTTTCTGAGAGGTGATTTCGTCAGGGATAAAAATATAACAGCAAACTATGTTATTGAACAGATAATAATATTCGTCTCCACCATATGTCGTCTCCGCATTGAAGGGCAGTTGTTATGAGCATCCAACACCCTATGTAAAATGTAAAAGCATCATCATCCTTGGCCTGCCTACTAGGATATGCGTTAATTATCTCCACAGATCCCGGCCCCTGGTGTTCTTGATTAACTCTGCTGATGATATTCCTCCACTCTACCGTCTCAGTCCATCACGCGCCATTTTTCTCCGTCTGCCCCAGTTTCCTCTACCGTTGAATTGTCCAGTCGTCACGTTTTCCAATGTCTCTCGTCTCATGACATGACCAAAGAACATTGTCTAATTCTTATATTTGTATATAATTTTGTTGTTGTTGTTGTTGCTGTTGTTGTTGTCTTCCACTTATGCCGTTAGGCGTCGTGTGGATGAGTAATTGAAGTTCCAGAGTCTGTGACTAGCGCCTGCCCTCCACTTTCCTCCGTGATTCATGAGCTGTAGTCTCTAGGAGCAAGTAAATTCCCTGCTGGTTTGCTAGACCTGTCATATAATCTTCTTCTTCTTCTTCTTCTTCTTCTTCTTCTTCTTCTTCTTCTTCTTCTTCTTCTTCTTCTTCTTCTTCTTCTTCTTCTTCTTCTTCTTCTTCTTCTTCTTCTTTAGTATTCCGAGCCATTGAGGTTCTTTGCTGCAGATACAATCCGTCTCCATTCGTCTCTCTGGTGGACCTTCTCTTGCCAGTCGTTGATTCCAAGTGCTTGTAGGTCTGTATATATATTATCTCTCCACCATCTTCTTGGTCTACCTCGGGGTCTACGGTCATTTATTTCCTGAGCGTAAGCGAGTTTTGTTTCCCTATTATCTTCCATTCTTTCTATAAGCCCCAGCCATTGCAGTCTATTAGCCTTCATGATACCAGTGATTAGCGAGGACTTAAAACAGATCATAAATGTCTTTGTTGCTTCTTCTTTTCCACTCTCCACGTTGTGTATCACTAATGGGCCCAAAGATGCGTCTTAAGACTTTGTTCTCAAAGGTTTGTAACAAGGCTTCGTCTCCTTTAGTTGTACTCCAGGTTTCAGAGCCATACAGCACGAATGGTCTAATCAGTGTTTTGTATATTGTATATTGTATATAACGCTCTACTTTAATTATTCTTTTCCAGGCATTCGTTGTTAGTTATTCTGGTTGTCGAATTTATTTGCAACAAACGTCTCAGAATCCACATATCCGTTGCCTCTGTCCTAGGACAGTCATTCACTGACTTCAATATGAGTCTGTATGATTTCTTGGGATGATATTGTGGTGGTTTGCCCCTTCCTCCTCCCAAATTATCACGGAGCTCTTTTATCACTGTCTCTGACACCCATTTTCAGCTGTCTGTGCAAGCGAGTACCTTACTGCTCAGCTGCAGAGTTGTTCGCTTATCTCTGCGGGTACACGGTCCCCATAGCTACGTTTGCCACATGGCGGGGTGTGTCTCCAATCATCTACCACATGGAACCGTAATTGGGATTATCCCTTCCTCGAGCAATGAGGCACTTGACTCATCTAAAAGCATTAGAAATAAATCGACAGGAACTGAATAACACTTACTGAAGTAATGAAAAGAGAGCACATGAATGGCTAATGACTACGACTTATCGTCACTTGTCAGATAGATAATCACAGTCTGGAGAGAACGGTGCTGCAGGGAATGACCAGAGGATATGGCCTAAACTCAGGACTCTGAGAAAAGGCCAGACGGACACATAATCAGTCTGTTACTGGTACTATTAGTATTGGGGCTCTTCGCTGGCATTAAGATGATGACTAAGCCCATATGGGAATGTCCCCAGTACTATGGTGTCGGTTCTTGACTCGATTCAACTCGTATCTTCTGTGTGCCTTGTTGGCCCCGATTCCAAGTCATATCTGACTATTTGCACACTTTTGGCCACACATTTCTTATTTGGCACTTTTACAGCTGTGTTGGACTCAACATGTAACATCCTATTCCATATTTTTTTTAAATTTATTCTCATCTTTCATATTACGAGGTATTTTGAATGCCACTTGATTTTATCATATATAATACTAACACATGCACATTATTGTAGAGTGAGTGAGAGAGTTAGTGAGTGTGAGTGAGGGAGTGTGTGTGTGTGTGGGGGGGGGGTGTAAGAGAGAGAGAGAGAGAGAGAGAGAGAGAGAGAGAGAGAGAGAGAGAGAGAGAGAGAGAGAGAGAGAGAGAGAGAGAGAGTTGAATTGCATCACTAATTTTTACGTTACAAAATGCATATGAATAATGTTTTCTCCATTTTTTTAAAAACAATTCTGAGAGAATGCTTACGACAATCGTCACAGCATGTGTGTGTAAAGTGTGGGAGTTTGTTCATACTAGTTTCAGTGATTATGTGAGGCATCATGTATTGTCTAGATGTGAGGATGTGTGTGAATGTGTATATGGGGGATGTGTGTGTGTGTGTGTGTGTGTGTGTGGCATGTGTGTGTGGGGGATGTATGTGTGGAGGGGTTGTATGTGGGGGATGTGTGTGGGTGGGTGAAGGGATGTGTGTGGGTGGGTGAAAGGATGTGTGGTGGGTGAGGGATGTGTGTGTGGGGTATGGGATGTGTGTGTGTGTGGGTGTGGGATGGTTGGAAGTGTGTGGGTGATGGAGGGTGGGTGTTGTGTGGGTGGGGAATGTGTGTGTGTGTGAGTGATGTGTAGGTCTGTGGGTGTGGAGATGTGTGTGTCTGGGAATGGAATATGTCTGTGTGGGTAGGGGTGTGTGGATTGGTGGATGATGTATGTGAGGGTGGTGAGGGTGTTTGTAGGTGGGGGATGTGTGGATGGGTGAGAGATGTGTGGTGAGATGTGTGTGCGGGTGAGGGATGTGTGTGTGGGTGGGTGGGGGAGGTGTGGTTTGGTGTTGGATGTGCGGGTGGGTGAGGGATGTGTGAGGGTGGGGGATGTGTGTTTGGCTGGGCGGTTGTGGTGACTGAGTGGGTGGGTAGGTTGTGGAGGTATTTTTTGATGTGTGGGTGCGGGATGTGTGGGTGTGAGTGGTTGATGGATGAGTACGTGGGTGGGGAATGTGTGTGAGGATGTGTGTATGGGTGGGGGTGTGTTTGTTGTGGGGGATGTGTATGGCTGGTGTATGTGTGGGTTGGTGGGGGATGTGTGTGTGGGTGGGGGATATGTAGTTGTGGGATGAGTGGATGGGGGATTGGTGATTGGGAGTGTATAGGTGGATGGGTGGACGATGTGTAGAGGATGTGTGGGTGGGTGAGCGTGTGTGGAATTGGGGAGGGGTGTAGTGTGTGTGTTGGTGGGGAGATTGTGTGGGTGGGGGATGTATGTGGGTTGAGGATGTATGTAGGGGTGGGTGCGAGATGTGTGTGTGGGTGGGGGGAGATTGTGTGTTGGGGGAAGTGGGTGTGTGTGTGTTGGTGGGTACATGATATGTGGGTTGACAGGGGATGTTTGTGTATGCGGGGGAATATGTTGTTGGGGATGTGTGTTTGGCTGAGTTGTTGGGGGTGTGTGGGTGGGCGAGTGTGTGTTGGGGGGGGGGGGTGTTGTAGGGGAGATGTGTATGTGGGGGATGTGTGGGTGGGGGAATATATGTATGCTTGGATTGTGTGCGTGATTGGGGGGGGGGGTGGCTGGGTGATGTGTTTGTGTGTGGTGGATGTGCGGTGGATGGGTGATGTGTGGGTGGGTGGAGGATATGTCGCATAATATGGTAATATGCATTATTTATGTCACAACATTCATTTGACAATGTTGTTTTTTACTATGTAAATGCATCATGCACTATTGATGAACGAAAGATGAATGACTGGAGGGACCGAATGTAAGATGGGCCTGCGTGCCCAATTTGTAACCCTTCTAAAATAAAGATCAATCAATCATTTATCAATCAATCAACTTTTATAGAAAAAGAACATATTTCAAAACCGAACTGAGCCCAACTGCCGCGCCTTCTTGTCTATGAAGGAGTTGTATCTTAATATTATTTTATAATTCTATGTTCTTTTCTTTAGATCTGTTTGTGTTGTCCCGTTCCTGATGAAGATGTACAAAATCGAAACGTCGTTTGGTTGTGTTCTAGAATACTTATTTTCATGTTATTAATTTATTATTATTATTATTATTATTATTATTATTATTATTAATTTTCTCTTGTTTTGGGGGATTTTCACTCTGTGATTTATGCCTTTATGCAGTCCGTTGTAAGGTATATACACTATGTCCGTGTTTAGTATGTCTCATCTTTTCGCAGGAGCTACACATACCTAACTTTTTGTATTTCCCATTTGGAAGCGGCAGCTTTACATCCGGGTGTGCCTATACAAAATGTAGAGGACATTGCACACGTCTTGGGGCGTACTGTGTGTATGGTGTCAGTTTTATATTCATATTATGGGTGAAGGGGTCAATACTATGTCCGTCGTCTTTATTTCCGCTGACATTTTCTTGTTTATGAGGCTGGGTCGACCCAGCAGCCGTAATAGTCAGAGAAACATAACTCTACCTCTGCTGGGGATTGAACCAGGATTACCGTTCTTGCAGGCCAGCGCACTGATCATAATGCCACTCATAATCCAGTGCCTTGCCGGCCGGCGTGAGCGATCATGCTTCTCCACAAATTGCCATCTCCGAAGTCATGGATCAATCCGTGTGTTGACCCCCTTCCGTGCCATGACACAAGACTCTCAAGAATTTTCTCACACTGTCTTCCTCAATCTCTCTTTCCACAAATCTGTTCGGTTGTCACAACATGTTCCAGTTTTTGTCTTCTCATAACGTGGCCAAAAATGATGACTGCATCTTTCTGATATTTGTGGTAAGTTGTCTTTGCTCCGTGGAAAGGTCAGATTGCTCATTTTGGTTGTCCAATTAATGTTTAGCATTCTTGTATAAAGCAACGTCTCTAAGGCTTTCAGGGATTTGTTTTTTCACTTGTTAACTAATTGTTCACTATGCCACTAGGGCAAGGAATTTATCGGGTTCTATTTCCATCATTAGGGCTGGGTACTTTTTTAAAGGAACCATCGGTCTATATTACATATCCACCTGATCTCTAAGTTAATGAGACTGGATACCAGGCCTCTCGGATACAAGCAAAAAACAGGAGGTCCTGTGTGAAATTTGTGACGTTAAAAATCTAGACCAGTTAAAAAAAAAAAAAAAAAATTCAGTCGCTTTTAAGCGACCGCAGATCTGACCATGAAATATTTAGCCGGATAGATTAACGTAGCAACATGATAAGTAAAGTCAGGGCTGTATCAGGATATAACAACAGGAAATACAAACGGTTAGGTACACGCAACTCCTGCGAAAAAGTGAGAGATACTAAACACTGACACAATGTATATACCTGACAACAAACTCCACTACAGTTTTCAAACGTAATTCGCAGGGAAAGAAAAAAAAACAGAAAACTATTATAAAATAAAAATAAGTATACTACAACACAACGAATCAATGATACGATTATAATAATCTTCCTCGGGCAGGAGTCCGTAGTGGAGGTTCGGTGTAAGGTATTTACACGGTGTCAGTGTTTGGTATCTTTCACGTTTTCGCAGAAATCAAAAGTACCTAACTGTTTTTATGTCCTAGCGTAAAACATGATTTAACAGTTGAGAAAATACAACCGGAAGCAGACAAGTGTGGGTTTGTAAAAAGCAAGGGTACAACTAACTCTGTGCTTTTGTTAATAATATTAATATAACTTTCGAAAGAAGTAAACAAAGACCCACGTCTTATCTGCATTGACTACACAAAGGCTTTTGATAAAGTAAGATAATTCTAACTGATAAAGATGCTTGCAGATTCTCAAATTGGCGGGAGAGACATTGGGCTTGAAAAGAACAAAACACCGAACAAGCTGTCATAAAAAAAAAAAAAAAAAATTGACAATGAAGCAGGTCAAGATCAGCCAATCAAGAGAATTGTGCGATAGGGATATTTAATGTATTTACACACCCTCTCCCTTCCCCAATATATAGTACAATAGTGTGAGAAATCTAGGTTTACGAGAGGAATCGCCATCGAAGTACATAACCGAATAATATAAGATATGCGGGTGATATACTACATTGACGGCAGACAATGAAGAGGTTCTATGGTATTTAGTGGATGTGGTTGCTGCCCGAAGTGGACAATTAGGGTTATAATTAAATTGCACGTAAACATAAATTCTTTCTAACGCTAACAACTCTTGTGTGATTCCAATGCTAACGTATGGATGTGAGGGTTGGAAATCAACGGTAGCTTTAGATTAAAAAAAATTTGACAATTTTGAGAACAAATGTCTTAGAAGAATTCTAAACCTCCACTGGACAGATTTCAGAACCAATACGCAAATAAGACAAGAGACTAAGCAAGACATTGTATCCAATATTATAAGAAAACGCCGTTGGAACTACATCGGCCATGTACTCAGAATGGACAAGACAAGACTCCCCAACCAAGCCCTCTTATGGTCACCAGTAGGAAAAAGAAAACGGAGAAGACCAAGAGAGACGCTGCGTAGAACCATCATCAGAGACTGATTGATTGATTGATTTAGAAACCGACATCACATCATCAGAGAAGGCTCATTCAACGGCCAAGTGAACATCCAAGATCTACAACAAGTAGCAGCGAACCGCCAGACATGGAGAGCCATGACTTCTGCCCTGTGCGCCGCCATGGGCTCAAGAGGAAAGACTAACTAACTAACTAACATAAATTATGATCATCTTCAAAAAGAAAGAAATACAACAATGTAACATTCAAGCGGATGGGATGTGGATATGCAGAAGAATATGTCGTATTTCGTGGAAACAGAAACAATCAAATACAGAGGTTCTAGAAAAATTGGGAATGAAATGAGAATTGATAAAAGAAGTAAAACAGAGGCAAGTGAAATATTTCGGCCACATTAAAAGACATAAAGCTCTTATAATAACCATACTGGAGGGCAAGGTTTAAGGGCAAGCGAGCAAGAGATAGACAACAATGCAAGTTGTAAGATAACATCAAGAGAACATCTATCTGACATAATGTACAGCCAAGGCAAGAGACAGATAGTGTTGGAGATCTATTGCAGCAAACCTTCATTGTGGAGACGGCACCTGATTGATGATTCAACATCCAAACAAATGGGAACATTCTTAAACAATTGCATCAGTGATCTTGGGACAGTAATAACATTTGATAAAAGGTGCCTTGTAGAGGTTAGAACAAGAATTGTCATGGCAAAGGATGAATTTTGAAAAATGAAAAACATACTCACCAACACTGCTTTTACTTGCAGTGGAAACATAGTATTGAAATGCTATAAAGAACATATACTGTTGTATGCATGTAAAAAAGTACAATACGAAAAGTTACGAAAACAAGCCGAGAAACATCTAATGGCAGTGGAAGTGCAGTTTCTTAGAAAATGCAAAGAATACCATGGACGGACAGAAAAACACACGCGACAGTCCTTATACTTATAGAAATAAACGAAAAGGTAAATCGACTAGAGACGTTAGGTTAGACGTAAACAGTCGAGGTTGTTAGGCACACCTTGAGGAGAAATAAACTTGAAAACTTAGTGACAAGTAGCAACATTGGTGGGTAGAAGAGCAAAGTAAAGGTAAAAAAATAAACACCTGGATGACTACACATTATTAGGACAATAATGCGGACTTTACCCGACTCATAGTGTGAGATGGCAACCATGATCGCCTACGCTTATCGTTAAGGCACATGATAATGATAATGAATGAGCGTGAAGGCAGTAAATAAACCGTTGACTAGTGACTCCTTGCAACAACACGTTTGTTTCTGTCTGCCCCAGGTAGCGCGCGGCAACATCTGTCTCTGAATAATTAGAAAAACCTACGCCCGTGAGCGAGCCATTTTCCTAGAAGTCGATTGTACCGTGTTGGGTTTGCTGCCCTACTTTCTGGCTGTCCGTTGTTATTTGCGTCGGTGTATTTTACATAAAACTATAGTTATCACATGCTATTCAGTGTGTATTTTAAACTAATTGATAGAGTTTTGTTAAGTGTAAAATGTTATGGGTAATGATTGACACATGTATTGAAGCTGATTCTTGGTTGTTCGAGGGTTGCCGTAAAATCTGGTAGCCCACTGTCAACAATGATCGTCTGCTATCTATTGGCTTGGGATATACGCTTTCTCGGTGAGCGCTTGACTTGACTTTACATCTGTCTGTATTTGTTTAATTTTAGTGTATGTCCGTTGTTTATTAAAGAAAACATGTTGAGCATGTCATCCATAAAGAATTGCGTGGTGTTCTAGTGTATGGTTAAGGTTTGTTGTGGAATATTAACCAACGCGATTAAGCATTTAAGCTGTGAGTAGCGTAGCCCAGTTGAGTAAACCGGACTGAGTACGTGACAGATGTGGGCGCATTCTTGTTTGTGGCAGCGGCAGGTTGCCGTACTTAAAACTGCTCAACTAAAATACATGACAGGCACGTCGCTCACATGTCCACATCTTTATTATTGTATGGCTATGATTAATAAATCTATAACATATTTATTATTATTTGACTCTTAAAAATAAAATATGATAATAAATACAAGAAAACAAAAGGACTTTTGATGACGACATAGATGATGATAGTGCCAGTGGCTATTTATATATTACATTGATTGGTGGTTGGCTGCGCTTGACTGTCGACAAGTGAGTAAAATAATACAAATGCCCCTTTTCTATGCCTCGAGGCAAATAGACAGGGCATAAGGTTTACTAGTCCCATATGTTGATAGACCAACTGGCACACGAAGGGTGATGTTGTCAGTCAGTATCACTTCAGCCACCTTTCCTTCCCAACATTGACGGGTAGCCACTTTTAGCTGGCTTTTGGCAGGTCATTTAAAATATTCCTCCCGTCCCCTAGATGGGGGGGGGGGGGGGGGGGGTTCAAACACTTGACGACAGAGTGATCAGGCAAGTTTGCCGACACAGAGGACTGGTTTCAATCCCTGGATGGGCAGGGTTATTTTTTTCTTATTTCTTACTAGTAAAAATGGATAACAGTGACTTTGTCAGAATTGTCTCTACACCAGACACTTTGTCAGAATTGTCTCTACACAAGACACTTTGTCAGAATTTTCTGGGCACAAGACACTGTCAGAATATTCTGATAGTTGTCTGTGTTACCACTGCAACACATATTGAAATTCATTATAGACTCAAGGCGCATGCTTAGTAAGGTGGAGGAAGGAAATGTTTTGTGTGGAATGGCTGTCCTTGCTTCAGAGGTCACAGATAGTGAGAATTGTATAGATTTTTTGCTCTGGCCATGCGGGAGTGTGGGGGGAATGAACAGGCTGATAAGCTGGCAGGGAATGCATCTCTTGGTAGTAGGTTACCTATGGACAAGGGAGAGGTGGTAGTGCACCTATGGGACCAGGTGGAGAAGGCGGGTGAACAGATTGAGAACCTTTATGTGGAAAGAATGAGATTACAGGCGATCGGCAGGGGTTCAATCTCAAAACTGAGAGGGAAGACCAGGAGAGCTTTAAATCAGATAGCGGGTGGAATGATGAGTAGTATGACTCTTCATTGGCTGTTGAATGAGGGGACGGTGCGCATATGGGGAAAGTCCCAATTGCAGTGATGTCAGTTCTTAGCTCAACTCAACTCAACTGTGAGGGAAAGATACATGGAATGGAACTGACCAGCCCTACTTCATTAAATCATGACTCAGATGCTTTGATGCAGCTTTTAATTACATTTGTTTATTGTCCAGTGTCAAAACCATATATTTGTGACTGACCAGATGTACACACAGGAGGATTTTGTCTGTAGACCAATTTATTTATTCTTTGACGTTAGGATTTCTTTTGTTTTTCTCTAAATGCCCTCCTTCTCATCTCATTTCTAATTCTGCTATTTTATATTAGTCACCTTCCATTACTGTTTGATACAGATCAGTCAGTTTATTAACGTGTTCTATGTTATGTTATATTTTGAGCTCTGTTGCTTTAACTCAGATTGCACTTCTATATTCTCATGAATTATTTTCAGTATAAAAGTGCACTAGAGTGACCACGTTATCTAATTTTTTGTGCATATCCTATTTACAGGACATCACTGTCAACACCAGCACTGCTGTTCTTGATGTCTTGGCAAGTTTACGTTCAGTAGTTTGCCATTGCTTTCTGGACGGCCGGCTCCCATACCATCACGTTAAAACCCAGAGTGACACGGTCTGCTGCCTAATTGGTTGCAGCTGTGTTTCGAACGCAGGTAAGCGGAATTATGAACTGCGTCCATAACACCTTTGCCATGGAAACCGGCGACCACTTTATGGTAAAGTAAAAAAAAAACAGGAAAGAGTACATATGTTGGGAGCTTCCGAGTGCTTTCATGTCACACATCCAATTTTAGCAACTGTATTGTTTTTATTCATGTCGGTGATTGTAACGACTCACAGAGCATGTTGAGCAAGGTGAGGACAGGTAAGCTTCCTGCAGTCGCATGAACTCAGTTAAAAAATCAAATGATAGGGAGCACCCATTGGATCTTTTCCCCAACACATTCTGGTGTGTTGAGAAATGAGTAGGTCAACACATTGACTGGAACTGCACAACTAGGTTGGGTATTGGTACAGGATAAGGCAGGCAGGTGTGATCAGGGCCCTTTGAGATCATGTGTGGAAGAATAGATACACCATCATTGCCTGGAGAGAGGTGCAAAAGAGTGACCAGAGGCTCTGGCTGACATGCAGTACTCCAGGTTGAGGCCAGACGAACACATAATCAGACTGCAGCTGGTACCATTAGTACTGGGGTTCTTCACTGGTTGTTGAAGATGAGGACGGAACGTTCATGAGACAATACCAAGTACTGTCGGTTCTTGACTCAGCTGTTTTTATTTAAATGTGAATCGTGTTCTTTTAAAAATTTTTAACCATTTATTTACAAAATAATTGCCATCTCCACTTAGAATTGGTGTAAAAACTTAGTTAAATCTATGTGTAATATTTTGTCAGATTTTCAACATTGCTGGTATCATAAATAATAACATAATTAATTTTTGAAAGGATCTAGTAACAGGTTTCACATACTAAGAATATTACATACCCTAGTTCATTATGAAGTGAGAACCAGCTCACTTCTACATTTCCTTTTATTTGTCCAGTTCAGAGCAAAGTCATGTACATAATTTAAAACACATTAAAGATCTCTGTGACCAGATTTTTAACCAGACGTCACATAAACACAAAAGGTTAACCCCTGGAGTGATCATTTGAATTGTCCGGACACCTGCTGAGACATTGATTCGTAGTTCAATTTATGTTCCATTGATTTATCTGTTTTCTGGTTCATTTCATTATTGATACGTAAATGGTGTCTGTATTTTAGCCTGCATGTGTAGCTAAAACAATACATTGGGAGAAAAGGATTTAAAAAAAAAAAAAACTAACAATGGAATATCATTCATTGATCCTTTGCTTGATTAGTTTTGTGTCAGGAAAGACAATGGAATATTTAGCCCTGTAGTGAAACAAGTAATAGGTTGGAATGGATTTTCAGTATGACGTTGACATCTCAAACTGTTTCAGAATATTGGCAGGTATTAATCATTATTAAAATTGCATCTCTGTTTGCTCTCGGATAATCATATTTAAATCTCATAAAAAGTTCGCAGTCTGTCTCATGCTTCTATTAGTACTGTATGATTGACAGATCATTTGTTAAAATTTCTTATAATAAAATCTTGGCAACCACTTGTGTGAGTCAGTGTAGTTATTGCCAGTGTGGTTAGGTTAGTGAAATTGACCCTTTTTATATGTGTGTTTGTTTTTAGAAACAGGGGTTTAAAGATAAGAGGATTGACTTCATTGCTCAGAGTGTGATCCCATTTGGCTTGAAGTCTTTCCACAGAGCGGTCTATCGAAGCATCGCTCAGAACATGACTCCCGGGAGTTTTCAAGTAAATTGCACTCGTGAACCAGATGACGGAGTCTGGAAATGAATTCATAACTTCCGAGCACGAGGGTGGTGGCTCAACCACTTCACCACAGAAAGCCGGGGTGTGTGTATGTGTGTGTGTGCGCGTGTGTATGTGTGTGTGTGCGCATGTGTGTGTGCGTGCGTGCGCGCGCGCGTGCGTGCATGTAAAAAAAGATTCAATTTCCCCAGTTTCCTGCTATGCGTCTGTGATTGATGTAATGGAGCCATCATCACATTTTGTAGACCTGAATGCATGGAGGAATATATGGCCAATCTTTTCCTCACTTAGCAGGCAATGAGCCCAGGCGTATAACCCTCGACCGACTGTGCTTATGACATTAAAAGCGCATTTTCCTATATATATATATATCTATATCTATATATATATATATATATATATATATATATATATATATATATATATATATATATATATATATATATATATATATATCAGATAACCTTAAAAGTGTCAAAGAATAGGTGATTCCTGTTTGTATAATTGATTTTATCTAGGAATTTATAGTTTGGCTGGTCTCCCTGGCCTAGGAGTTAGCGACTTTCTCCGTAATCCTGTATACTCTCGTGAGGAACGTGATGTGCGCGAGAATCGGTGGCGGTTCTAGCTGCATCTGTAACTTATGGGGTATGTGAAAGCAATGGCAAACTACTGAGCGTAATCTTGCCAAGAAATCAACAATCAGCTGAAAGATGCTGATGTTGACAGCGATGTTCTGTAAAGGATATGCGAACCAAAAAAAAAATGTATAGTTTTACCAGATGGTAGTAGCCTTGACAACAACAAAAATGCAAGGTTGCAAGAAGGTATCCTCATCTACTGTCAAAATAAAATAACTAAAGCTTGTTTAGAGTGGACTTAAATGGCATAATCTGTGTTAAAAATGTCCCCGGTTGAAGACTATACAAATGTCAGACTGTGTGGTTTGCTCAAGAAGTCAACCTCTGAGACATTAACTTTGCTTGAGTTGAGTTGAGTCAAGAACCGACATCACATCACCTGTGACATTCCCATATGTGCTCTGTCCTCATCTTCAACAGTCAGCAAAGAGTCCCAGTACTAATGGAACCAGTAGAAGTCTCATTATGTATTGTCTTTCTTGCTTGCCTTCAACCTTACCCTCCAGCATGGTTTTTATAAAAGTGTTAAATGTAACTGACAGAGGTGTCAAAAACTGGTTTCAGGCATGTTTCCAAAGACTTTGCAACTTTAGTATACGCTATTGGAGCTGGAATTACCGCGGTTAATGCAGCTTCTTCCTAAAGAAGTGGAATTTAAATGCTGGTTGTATCAAGACCATAGTGGATGTGAAGATATCTTTCTTGTGAGGTAAAATGTGTAGTGTTTGTTGTGTTTGTTTCTCCGCAGGTTTTCAATTGATCCTTTTTGTTACATTTTATGTACAAGCTTGACTTCATTTACCCAAAGTTAGGTTATAGTAGAAAACAGCTGCTCTGCGTACAATGCAAACAAGATGTTAAAAAAAGTTAGTTGCATATCCTTTACAGGATGTCACAGTCAACACCAGCATATTTTGCTGTTGTGATATCTTGGCAAGTTTTCGTTCAGCAGTTTGCACCCATATCATTTCGTAAAAAGCCAACGCAAGGTGGCCTGCTGCTAAATCGACTGCAGCTGTATTTCTATCGCGGGTATGCGGGCTCACAAACTGTGTCCCTTTCCCATGGAGCTGGCTAAAACAAGATTTTAAGAAGGTTGAAAATGTTTAGGTGGCTTCGTTTATGAGTATGTATGCTAGTAATGTCATCTTTACAGAGACAAAACTGCGCATAGCAGCGATGTGGTCAGTATGAAATTGAATATATTCTTCTTCTTCTTCATCTTCTTTTTGTGTATCCTCCTGATATTAATAATTTCTGTTCTAGTTTTCACCTCGTTTAATTTCTTCTGCCACCTATGGTGTCTTTCCTAATTCACACATAGTTCTAACATTCCGGTTGCAAATTCTGGAAGGTTTTCTAGGTTAAAGGAAGTAAGTCGATGATCCGCACCTCTTGCGACTTTTTCCGCATTGCATCATACCTATAAGAGGTGTGTGAATGTGTGGGTGTGTGATTGTGTGTGTATGCATGTGTACGTGTATGTTTGTGTGCATATATGTACATTTGTGTGTATGTGTCTGTCTGTCCGTTTGTATGTGTATGTCTGTCTATGTGTATGTGTCTGTCTGTCTATGTGTATATGTCTGTCTGTGTATATGTGTGTAGGTAGGCAGGTAGCTAGGTAGGTACCCCATGACCAACCCTCCTTCATTGCCTCTGACTTCATGTATGTTTGATTACAGTGTGATACTTTTCTTTGCTGCCCTTAAGGACCCTTTAACACACAGGCATAACCCTCCTCAGTCGCCTTTTATGACATGCCTAGTAGGCTACAGTCTTAATATTCTTTGCTCCCCGCTGGGTCCCATTAACACACAGACCGTATGTAATTATTACTAACCAACCTAACATATTCATTACTCAGTGTCAACAGTCTACCATATTACCAAGTACAAGCGTTCATATTAAAAAATTTGTTAGACGGTGATGCTATCATCTACACAGATGGTTCGGTCGTCCGACATGTGAGAAGCTCATGGGCCTTTACAGCTCGGGCCGGAGGGAGAATTGTGAAGGAGGACTCTGGTGCTTTCACTGAAACCACAAGTAGCCTGACCATGGAAGTCATGGCAGTAAGTAAAGCAATAACATGGCTCGAGACACAGACATTCACTAGGGCTTGTTTCCTTAGCGACTCAATGAGCATGCTCAAGAGGATAAAGATGGGTGGATCCGAAGAGAGTGGTTGCTGTCTCTGGAGCAGTCTCGGCTGGCAAAGATTAGTTTCATCTTCGTGCCAGAGCATGCGGGAGTACAAGAAAATTAGCGGGCTGACAAGCTCACATGTAAGGCTACTGTGGAGGGCGGACGTGCCATGGACCAGGCTGACATTCTGAATGCTCTATGAGAAGTAAGACTTTTGCGAGAACCAAGTGATGACTGTGAATCTACAACCATGGTCAGACTGTGAGAACAGCAAATTAAAATAGGTAATAGGTGTGGCCAAACAAGAACACTACCCAGGAAACCAAAGAAGATTGATAAACCAACACAGAACTGGTGTCGTTAGCCGCTACACACTGCGGGATATGCTGAGGAGGGGATCAGAGCACTTATGGACTGAAAGGTTCAGTGTGCAATAAGGATGATCTGTCGACTGACTGACTGGCTGGCTGGCTGGCTGGCTGACTGTCTACCATTTCCTGTGTTTTATTAATTGGTACAGATTGTAGCTGAAACAGCCGAGTGTCTTTCAAGTTGCACTTGTATTGATCTCCCATTCCAAGTTACATGGGGGTGGTCATCATGTGTGTCCCTAGCCTCCTGTCATGCATGTGTCAATCATTTTCAATACAGACATTACTGCATGGCATGATGCTGAGCTATTTAGCATCTTCTTTCTAGGTCTTTCCCTGTCTCTGTTACTTTTCAATATGACTTTTGTCAAGGAATTTTCCAGCTTACCCCTTCTTAAGATATATCCAAAGAATGTGGATTGTCTACTTCTGATACAAGTAGCTTGTTCAGTTGGTTAGTTAGTTTCTTTCTAGACTCTTTATTACCATTCATTTATCTGTATATATTGTTCAGTTATCTGTATATGATGTTCTAAATTTTCTTGAAAATAATTCTTACCTATCTATTGATTGTACATGATTCACTTTCATTCAATAGAAGCACATATCTGCAGCATGTAAATGGTTTCTAACTAATCTGTTGATTGTTCATGATTCACTTTCATTCTATAGAAGCACATATGTGCAGAATGTAAATGGTTTATAACTAATCTGTTGATTGTCCATGATTCACTTTCATTCTATAGAAGCACATATGTGCAGCATGTAAATGGTTTATAACTAATCTGTTGATTGTCCATGATTCACTTTCATTCTATAGAAGCATATGTCCGCAGCATGTAAACGGTTTCTAACTAATCTGTTGATTGTCCATGATTCACTTTCATTCTATAGAAGCACATATGTGCAGCATGTAAATGGTTTCTAACTAATCTGTTGATTGTCCATGATTCACTTTCATTCTATAGAAGCATATGTCTGCAGTATGTAAGCAATTTCTAACAAATCTATTCATTGTCCATGATTCACTGTTATAGCTCAGGATCCCCCCTGCACATTGGGTTGGTAACACTGCCAACCTTGACCTAATGTGCCTGGCCACAGAAACAAAGGTTGCATTTAAAAGCCAGAAACAACACACTTGTATAACCACAGTCGCAGCTGCTGATTGTTGACATTGAAATCCATAATAAAGCGTAAGCCTGGCTTGTTTAAGACCATGCATATTAAATGTGTGAGGCGGGGTGTGGGAGTTGGTGAATCAATATGACTCACTACTTCAGAGACCATATTAATAATAGATCTTTATGTGTCAAAAAGTTAATTAACTCATTAGCTACTAGACTCAAAAACACACCATGGCAGAATTATGTCAATATTTTTCAGCTATTGATGTGACTACAATTAAAACTGTAGTTTTATCAATTTTAAATATATTTTAATGAAAAAAGTTAGTTGCATGTCCTTAACAGAACGTCGCAATCAACCCCAGTATTGTTTGGCTGTTTGTGATTTACTAAAAGAATTTGTGTTCAGCATTTTTCTGAACGGCCTATGCTCATACCATTGTTGAAAATAAATACAAGGTTGTATGCTTTCAAATCGCTTGCAGCTGATTTTGAACGTGGTATGTGAGGTTGTGAATCTTGCTTGTTACCCTTCCCCCAGGCAAAGGACATACCATTTTAAACACTTGGAAGGCTCGAATTATAGTTTAGCTTTATAAAATTACAGTTAAAAAATACCAAGAATATCTTAGTGACAGGGCTTCATCTGCAAACAACAAGCAAGACACAAAATGCAGAAACAATTCTAAAGTAACTACATAGATAGCGAATTGTGCTGGTAATGTCACAAACACGGGTGGACAGGAGTTAGATTCCTGGGCTCATCATCTGCCAAAGTGAGGGAAGGATTTACCACATATTCCTCCATGCATGCAAGCCTATAAAATGTGATGGTGCTCTCACATCACATACATGCATGCAAGCCTATAAAATGTGATGGTGCTCTCACATCACATACATGCATGCAAGCCTATAAAATGGTATGGTGCTCTCACATCACATACATGCATGCAAGCCTATAAAATGTGATGGTGCTCTCACATCACATACATGCATGCAAGCCTATAAAATGTGATGGTGCCATCACATCGCAGACCCGTACCAGCAAATTGCTTTGGGACACACAACTACATTAAGGCATCGTATAATGGAACCATCTTAAATACAAAATAGGCAAGCAGAATGAAATAAAATATGTGGTACTTTAACTCATAAGCTCTAAATATGGAAAGGCAGTTTAAAGATAAATGAATGTGGTGTTTATTTTTAACTAAATATATTTTTTTTTGCATATCCTGTTTACAAAGTTTTAAGACGCATCTTTGGACCCATTAGGGATACACAAAGTGGAGAGTGGAAAAGAAGAAGGAGTAACAAAGACATTTGTGATCTGTTTAAGTCCCCGCTAATCCCTGGTGTCATGAAGGCTAATAGACTACAATGGCTGGGGCATATAGAAAGAATGGAAGATAATAGGGAAACAAAACTCGCTTACACTCAGGAAATAAATAACTGTAGACCCCGAGGTAGACCAAGAAGATGGTGGAGAGATAATATATATACAGACCTACAAGCACTTGGACTCAACGACTGGCAAGAGAAGGTCAACCAGAGAGACGAATGTAACGGATTGTATCTGCAGCAAAGAACCTCAATGGCTCAGAACGCTGAAGAAGAAGAAGAAGAAGAAGAAGAAGAAGAAGAAGAAGAAGAAGAAGAAGAAGAAGAAGAAGAAGAAGAATATCCTATTTACAGAACACCGCTGTCAACACCAGCATATTTTTTTTCGATGTCATGGCAAGTTTACGTTCAGTGGTTCAGCTGTGTTTCAAACGCGGTTATGAATCACGTCCATAAGTCCTTAGCCATGGAGACCGGCCTAACTAAATATACTAAAGTATATTTTTGATTGTGTAAATATTGCAGTGCCAGTCTCCCTGGCTTAGAGGCTAACGACTTTCTCCGTAATCCTGTATATTCATGTGGGTAAGGCAGCTGCGCGAGATTCAGGAGCGGATCGTGTTGTTTTGGTTACTTACAGGGGTATGTGAGCCGGTCGCTCAGAAAGCAATGGCAAACTACTGAGCGTTATCTTGCCAAGACATCAACAGCAGCTGAAAAATGCTGGTGTTGACTGCAATGTCCTGTAAAGGATATGCGGGAAAAAAATATTGCAGTTATTAAAAGATGGTAATATGGGAAAAGTAAGTGATATGATATGAAACTGTCAGCTTACAGTCAGATTTTGATATTTTAAGATTTTTCTTTGTCTTGTTGATTTTCAACTTGTATATTCAATTATAGATAAAAATAAACTATGCACATGCTATTACACTGATATCTTCACATGATTTATGTGTCTGTGTCTCTCTGTGTCTCTTTATATGTCTCTCTTTGTGTGTGTGTGTGTGTGTGTGTGTGTGTGTGTGAGAGAGAGAGAGAGAGAGAGAGAGTGTGTGTGTGTGTGAGTGTTTGTGTGTGAGTCTCTCTCTCTCTCTCTCTCTCTCTCTCTCTCTCTCTCTCTCTCTCTCTCTCTCTCTCTCTCTCTCTCTCTCTCCCTTTCACTCACTGCCTCTCATAGTGTCTTGAATGACCAAGCCAAGGCCAGTGTTTGAACCAAGGACTTCCCCATGCCCTCTGACAGGTAGATACATACCAAGGAGACACTCAGTGTTTATTCTTTATCAATATAATATCAGTTATTTTTGGCATATATATTCATTATGCAGTGGTACAAATCTTCTCAAGGATGGGCTGCCTGAAAAATACATGTGGAAGTCAGTGAAGTTAAACTTAGCACCAAACTGAAAATGTTTAACTCCAATGTTAAATCAGTACTGCTGTGTGAGTAAGAAACAAGGAGAACAACTAAAAGAATTAACTGATTGCCTGCCAAGCAGAAAAGTGGTCCTGACCAAACAAAAATTCATGGCAGAAAATGGGAAATAGGGGTGTGTGACAATAATGTTATGAAAATTGTTAAAATTATAGCAGATATACTGCATGATATATCAAATTAAAGGAGATTGCACAGGTATCACGACGGTGTTAATAATTAATTGATAGGTTAGAAATATTATGACAATAATGAGAGGTTTAGTAATAACAATTTAAATTAAAGGAGTGACAGTTATGACAAATTTCCATTTACCAAGGCGTTATTTTGTATCTGCTGCAGCTAATCCAGTTAAATTTACAGAATAATGTTAAATACACCACTTTTGTTCAATAATATCACAAGAACTGCTCCATAATACCAATAAAACACAATTAAAACATAATATTTTGAAGCACATAATTTTCACACAAAATGGAAAATGTCCAGAACACACCAGGCAGATTGTACCGAGAAACAATATAAACACTATTTTATATTTAGTTATAATTATTATTCTTTTAAATTTAATTATTTAAATACTCCTTAAATACTTTGTGATAGGCAAAACAAATTTAGGGGCATAAATGTGGCCCATGAACGCATTCATAATTCGACATGTGCCATTATATTATGACGAACTTTCGATTTTAGTGTTGTTTTCAATTACTGCTAAATATTCTATATAACTACTGACTGCTGCAAGTGGTATTAGTTGTAGAATCTATCACAAAGTCCTTAAATCAGAATAACTATAATCTAAATTTAGTTCAAACTCTAATTTGATGAAAATCTATGTGGTCACAAACTAGAAGGCATTGACATTTCTCAAATAATCAAAACAAACCACTTTAAACACTTGTTTTCTATCACACATGGATCATCAAAATGGATCCTTGCGACGTGTTTCACACTGGCGGAAGTGAAATATTTTAATTGAAATTGCGGAAAAAATAAGAGAACTGGAACAAATAACGCACTATCTATATCTATACCTATCGGTTCACTGGTGCCAAAATCGTTCCATGGAACCAACCTATCGGTCTGCGGCAGAGAATCAGTTAATAATAAATACAAACATTCACTAACTGATACCTGATTTGAATAGTGAGAATAAAATGGTATGACAGAATCACCAATATATCTCATTTTATTCTTGTAATTCTTTTAGTTCTAAACAAATTCCATCGGACCAAGAAGTGAGGAAAAGACACTGGAGAAGATAGATAGATAGGAAAACCTGAGAACAATATAATTAGACACTCTTGTTTGGAACACGCAAGGGAAACTAAATAGCAGGAGACTAAAAACACTTAGAGAAGAGAAATACAGACAGAGATGGATAATATTGGGAGGACATTGAGGGAGCTGCAGGATATAGCTACAGATAGGACGGCTAGGTGAGGATTGGTTGAGGGAATATTCCCCAGAGGGGATAAAGGGCGAAGAAGAAGAAGAAGACATATGTGCATATTTTATTTGTTTGTAAAACAAATGCATCCATACTTCAAGAGTTGAATGTTGAAGAAGGTTGGCTATTAAAGATGATAAAACAAAGAAAATTGAAATAATTTGGTCACTTGAAACGTCACGAAAGTTTGGAGAGAACAATAATGGAGGGGTATATGTCTGGGAAGATAGGAAGAGGAAGGCCAAAGAGAAGATGGGTGCAGGATGTTGCAGATTATCTCCAGATGGGTGTATGGACGCAGGACATCTTGCTTATGATCAAGCAGTTTTCCAAAAGGTTGTTATGGGAGCGAGGTTCTGCATAGGACATGATACTGAATGAATGAATGCATATTATACATAGTATTAGCATCTGTTGCTTTTATAATTGACAGAGGGGTTTGGGGAAATGCCTTTAAAGAATGAATAGTGAATAAACAATGTTGTCTGATAAAAATATAAGTGGTAAGGGGAAAATGTTATCTGATTAAAATTAGCAGTAAGCAAACAAAAATGCTTAATCAGAATGAGTGGTAAGTGAATTTTAAAAAATGTGAATAGTTTGAGAAGCCCTGGTGTAGAATATGAAACAGTGTAACATTTCACTCTCCAGCAGCAGTGTCTGCTACATGATGACTGCTACTGTTACACTGTAACAATGTCAGGGAGAGAGAGAGAGCAATATAGTGTGTGTGAGAGAGAGCAATAGTGTGTGTGAGAGAGAGCAATATAGTGTGTGTGAGAGAGAGCAATAGTGTGTGTGAGAGAGAGCAATAGTGTGTGTGAGAGAGAGCAATATAGTGTGTGTGAGAGAGAGCAATAGTGTGTGTGAGAGAGAGCAATAGTGTGTGTGAGAGAGAGCAATAGTGTGTGTGAGAGAGAGCAATATAGTGTGTGTGAGAGAGAGCAATAGTGTGTGTGAGAGAGAGCAATAGTGTGTGTGAAAGAGAGCAATAGTGTGTGTGAGAGAGAGCAATATAGTGTGTGTGAGAGAGAGCAATATAGTGTGTGTGAGAGAGAGCAATATAGTGTGTGTGAGAGAGAGCAATAGTGTGTGTGAGAGAGAGCAATAGTGTGTGTGAGAGAGAGCAATAGTGTGTGTGAGAGAGAGCAATAGTGTGTGTGAGAGAGAGCAATAGTGTGTGTGAGAGAGAGCAATATAGTGTATCAGGGAGAGAGCAATAGTGTGTGTGAGAGAGAGCAATAGTGTGTGTGAGAGAGCAATAGTGTGTGTGAGAGAGAGCAATAGTGTGTGTGAGAGAGAGCAATACTGTGTGTGAGAGAGAGCAATAGTGTGTGAGAGAGAGAGCAAGAGTGTGTGTGAGAGAGAGCAATAGTGTGTGAGAGAGAGAGTCAGAGAGAGAGAGAGAGAGAGAGAGTGCAAGAGCGAAATAGGAAGATCAGAGTAAGAGAGACAGGAGGAGATGGAGAAGATACATACAGTTCAGAACAGACAGGGAGAGTGAAAGAGACAGAACTAGGTGAAGAGAACGAAAGGCAGAAAGAGAGAGAGAGAGAGAGAGAGAGACTTCGAGAAAAAGAACAAAAGAGACATAAAGATACAGAATCAGGCAGTGAGACAGCAAAAGAGACAGACAGACAGACAGAGAGAGAGAGAGAGAGAGAGAGAGATAATGTCTCTTCCTATGTAACACAGGATAAACACAGCACAGTGCACCAACACCATAGCACTAGCAGAGCTCCAGATGTGTGCATGCCAGAATCACACATTCTATAAATATTCTGTTTCTGAGTTTTCTTAGTTGCACATCCTTTACAGGATCAATGTTATTGTTCTCAGCTTGTCTTTCTTATTGTCCAATTATTTTCATGTTATAATCAAACAGTTTATTATAATTAACTTGTTTTTGTTTCAGCTGTTCATCATGTTTTTGTAAACCTTTCTCCTTTGTTATAATAAAATTTCCGAACAATTTGGCTGACACTCAGGACTCTAAGGAAAAGCTAGACGGACACATAATCAAACTGCAGCTGTTACCATTAGTATTGAAACTTTTTTCTGGCTGCGGCAGATAAAGACAGAATATGGTGATGTCAGTTCTGGACTCAACTCTAAGGCATTTTCTGACACAGTTTTATTATGAATCCTACATCCACTGGTCTCTTATCCTTGATAGTTCTAGACCTGCTCTCCCCCACCCCTTCCTCTTCCCATGAAGCATGTCTGCTAGCTGACTGGTGTTCCCTGTTGCAGGACTCTTATCAGCAGCAAGTGGGTCAGTAAATCTCCCTGGCTAGATAGGGACAAGTGCTTGTTGTTGGCTGTTGTGTTTGTGTGCTTAGGGCTGACCCAGGTCCAACTAATTATCCAAGTAATGAGAATATCTGTCATATTTCATATGGACAAACACTCTTCTTTCCTTCTCTGCTTTATGGTGGTAAAGAGGCTGGCATGTCACATGTCCTCTAGATCTATGCCAGTATTTACTTGCTGGCAGTGTTTCTAAAGCTGGCAATGTCCAGGGATAGAAACCAGACAAAGGAAAATCCCAAAACTTGCTACCTTGTGCTTAGACTCATCATCATCATCACGTGCCATGCCGATAAGTGTGGGAAGTCATGTTTTGCCATCTCACTCGATCACCAGAGTCGTGGATCAGCTCTGTGTTCTTGTCTTGACCATGCCATGTGGCCAAGCCATCCAGATATTTACTTCTCTGCCTACCCCTTATTCTTTTCCCCCTTAATCTTGCCAGTTGTAACCATGTTCTCCAATTTATAAGGTGTTCAAAAAATATTGACTGTCAACATCTAATTTCTCTAATCGGTTTTACTTTGTTTCTTGAAGGTCTTGCTCATTGGTTTTTCTGTCTGTCCATGGTATTCTTTGCATTTTCTTCAGAAACCACATTTCCATAACCATTAAATTTTTTCAGCTTGATGCTCATTGTCCATGCTTCACATCCATACAAAAGTTTCTATGTAGCACTTCAACACTTGTTCTCTCATTGACATCTTTTTATTGGTCAGTATGATTTCTATCTTGCAAAAGACTACCTTCTCCATAATGATTCTTGTTCTAATCTCTTCAAGGCACCTCCCATAAGATGTTATGACTGTTCCAAGATAATTGTGTAGCTTGGGGACAGTCAAACACTAGGGAAGATGTTGATTGGTTGGTGGTGAATCCTCTGGGACACTGAGCTTTAAGTCCAATGCACTGATGCTCATGTCATCTGAGCCCTGAAAAGGGCTTGCAGCTATTGAAGGGATGTTAGCATAGATTCTTTCCTTCAGACCCAGTTCTGAAGATTCACCTTCACGGGGGCTGTATTGCAAACTTATTGCACAGCTGTCCTTCCTCTCTTAAAGCTCAGACAATAGTGGAGTGTGTGAGACCAGAACTGGAGCTTCGGATCTGATGAAGGATATGGTGATCCTCAGAACATTGAGTGCCCAGTCTATAGATAGGTCGCACCATGAGGAAGCGCATCAAGATCTTGGCCTGTGAGAAACTCAGATGTGACCTTGCAACCTCTGTGACCTGGAAGGTAAAGATAAAAGTAGTCCCATGGCACATACTGAGGTTGGGATTGTGAAGCATTAGGCTTTTATATATTCTAGGCCATAATGAAATTAAGTGGCTAGTTCCCTTCCTGGTCGTCTGTCTGTCCTTCCCGCACAATTCTTAAAACTTTGGAAAATTATTTGGTACCCATTTTATAAAGTATGGTCGGCAGCAGAGCCATATTGGTCAGAAAAAGAGTCCTACCACGGCTGGACATTGAAACCAGATTACTGTCTTGTTGAACAGGCACTGTAGTACTGTTAGACATTGAAACCAGGCAGCTGTCTTGTTGAACAGGCACTGTAGTACTGTTAGACATTGAAACCAGATTACTGTCTTGTTCAACAGGCACTGTAGTACTGTTAGACATTGAAACCAGATTACTGTCTTGTTCAACAGGCACTGTAGTACTGTTAGACATTGAAACCAGGCAGCTGTCTTGTTGAACAGGCACTGTAGTACTGTTAGACATTGAAACCAGATTACTGTCTCGTTGAACAGGCACTGTAGTACTGTTGGACATTGAAACCTGGCAGCTGTCTTGTTGAACAGGCACTGTAGTACTGTTAGACATTGAAACCAGATTGCTGTCTTGTTGAACAGGCACTGTAGTACTGTTAGACATTGAAGCCAGATTACTGTCTTGTTGAACAGGCACTGTAGTACTGTTTGTCGCTTGTTTTCCCGGGAGAGAGTTGGAATCAACAAGCACATCTTCAAACTTATTATCTGTTGGGATTATTGACTGACTTTTGTCTACACCCCTCCCTTCTGTCTTCCCTTCCATATATCTATTTCTTTCACTCTCTCTGTTATTCTCTCAACACATACTCAGACAACAGTTCCTTTCAACAATAAATAAAAAGATTTATTAAGAAAAACTATGTCTGGTATATGTATGGACTGTGTATATGGAGTTGGTATTGTATGCTAGTGTGAATGCAAGATAGGACGGTTGATCTCGTATGTGCCTTAGTTCTTCTCGTCTTTTCTGTCAGCCAAAACACAGGACTGCACACACAGACATGGAGTGATCTCACCATGAATGATCTCCTCCTGCTTGAGTCGGGAATTAATCCAATTCTTGAAGAAAACAATTGTTCAATGTCTTATCACCAGAAAATAATCCGATTTGGTAAGTCACTGAAGTTCATATATTTCCCGGTTTGGACGGTATTATAATCCACCTCTGAATACACACCGCCACTATCCAACATTGTCTAGAGTTACTATGACTGTTCTACACCATGGCTATGGTTAACAAAGTTTAATGTTTCGGCACCGTGCAATTGCATGCAGTTTTAAGTATCCCTGCTTGCCACAGGTTAACGTCTTTTCCTTTTAAGGGTTTTAGTTGTATATTTGTTTGAGCATACAGTGTTCTGTATTTGCCATTAAGTTATCATTTCTTCATATTAAAACATGTCTATGTTCTTGTTGTTTCTAAGTAGGTACTTTATTTGCTCAAGTGTAGTAACCTTCATCTCTTCTATGATTTCAATAGGAGATTTGAACCTGTGGAGAAGATAGGTAATCTGGTGATATGCGTCTGCTTCATATAATTTTCTTATGTGATAGTCCTTTTCTAGCCATACTGAAAAGCCTCCGAAAAACCTACGGACATACGATTTCTGAGTGCACTAAAGTTTACACGACTAGATAAACGAATGCAATTTCACACATTAATAACACACACCTATATCCCTATGCTACTATTACACTAATATATTAATACCTTATATATGCCTCTATAGAATTAATGTAAATCCCCGAATCGAAATTTATCCGCAGCCAAGCACTCTATCCCATTATAAGGGAGGATATTTCTATTCATTACAGGACACATAATTCTATCTTTCCGTCCAGTTTGGTATCACACACTAAACATAAACTCCATCTTCAGCTTTTTATATTGTGTGTCCCATCCTTCGTTGATTGTTTGATCTACAATCAAATTAGTCGTACCCGTAACATCAAAAGTTCAGTGAAATCACGTATACGTCCTGGCGCTCCGTTCTCCGCTGTTGCACTGGTCCTCTGTCCATCGCTCGTTTGCACTTCAAAGCATTCTCCGTTAATTTTCCCGTCGGCCGATACTAGCTGGAGTCACTGCCCTCGGCGCGTACCTGTATCCTATTTTTATATTCGTAGGTCAATGATCGTGAATTTTATTCCTCCTCGCAGAATGAAGTACACAATGGTTAACCCTTCTCCTTCCTTGCATTTTGATATGTAAATTATCAAGGAATCACTAAACTGCAGTTTTTTCCGTGACACTCTTAAGAGAGTTGACCGCGTCGACTCTTCATCCCTGTAGTTTTGATTCCTCTGATCCTCCAACTTATTCCTCTTCCTCTGGAGTTGGATGTCTAGATAAGAAATCCGCTCCTACATTCTCCTTACCAGAAATGTATTCCACTGTGAAGTCCTGTTGCAACAACAACGTTCATCACATCCACCGTGTGTTGAGCTTCTCTGAAGTAGCTATTAACATCACGTGTTGATGATATGATTGGATCCTCACATGGATCAACACCTCCTCCAGTAGGCGACCTCATATGCACCCTACCATACTACTCATGACTGAAACTAGTGTTGGCTCATCGCTCCTGTACGTTTAGTCGGCCTCCTTTCCACTGGCGTAAGCGATGGTTCACAATACAGACGGATTGTCCCATCCTGATTGTAACACTGCTTTCATGTCCTCTTGGTTTCCCCCGGCTTTGCCTCTGGGGATGTTCCACCTCGTCCTCGTTGGACCGAGTCGTCTTTCCCAAAGCTCCTGGACTTTTGCTTCCAGGACCATCTTGGGCGATATTGTATCTGGTCAGCCAATCTTCGGTTGGGGTCCTGGGTATTTCTCGCCTTTCCCGACGTTACCCACCCCTTTTGAACTTGGTTACCGGTGAAACTTTCACTCTTGTCCTTTCCCTGACTTGCAATTTCCCTCCTCCTGTCGTTGGGTAAATCTGACCTATCACGTACTGTCCCATAGGCCCTCCTATGTTGTACTGGCGATCTCTGGTCTTCGTCTGGACTGGTAACCTTTGTCCCAATGGCTGCCATCACCATAAAGTGCGAAGCTTTGCTCCCGGATCTGTCCTCATATTTCCTAATGAGATGTCTAGGGAGATTTTTCTGCTCTTCCCCGATCCGGATTTTGTAGATGTTCTTGGACACAACCTTTTCCACAAGATAAGGTCCTTTCCATCCTACTTGGAGTATATTGGTCTCTGCTGGACCCCACACTTCCACTTTGTCTTCCACTTTAAGAGCTATTTTACTCTTAGTCCGCTTGTTGGGTGGTGCGTTCTGGCACTCTGAACAAGACTTCAACCACCGGCGTACATCTCCGGTCAATCCTGGCCAGCAATAATGGCCGGAAATTTGCTGCAAGGTCTCTCGGACACCCATATGTCGATTCGCGCCTATGATGTGTCCACTCTGAAGAATGTGAGGACGGTGGGTCTCTGGAACCACCCACTGCTCGTGCAGGTTATCTCCCCTCCCAGCTCTCCGATAGAGTAGTCGATTCTTCAGAAAGTACTGTCCCCGTTCTGGTGGCTCAGCACTTCTTTGCAGCTTCCTGTAGCAAGGACGCAACGTAGTATCCTTCCTCTGGGCAGTATGCAATTCTCCTATCCCTGAGTTGTCGCATAGTGTCTCCGCCTCTTTTTCCTTCCCGTGAGATCCACTGACTACTGTTCCTTTGTGGGCTGGCTGGTTGGGCATTCCTAAAAAGACATATTTCGTGCCAATGATCATGGGAAATAAGGAGTCAGATAATACAGCAGCTGGAATAATGCCCGTGACGTACCTGGATTTAATCTCCACCTTGGCGATTGGCAGCGTCATGGTAACAGCACTCCTCATTGCCGGCTGTATCTCTATGGTCTCCCCTGTAAGTTGGTCTGGGCTTACCAAGCTGGCGTCCACCACCGCTTCCCCATCCAAACCTGTATCGTAGAGACAAGCAACCTGCTGGCCATTGACTTCAATCAGTTCGACCACAGGTGGCCTCGCTTGGTCCTGAGTGTCTTTCATCTCCTTGACCGTTTCCTTGCCTTCCTCTTTTGATTCCTCGAGGTTGGTTATGCAATTGGCGTCTTCTGCCTTGCATCTGCAGTCCACAGTATTATGTGTTTTCGACCGGCAGTGTGTGCACCATGTTCCCTTCCTATGTTTCCGGGTGTCCTTTTTGTTCCTTTCTCCTTCGCCGACCTCAGCCTTGTCTGTGATCACCGTCGTAGGAATCACTTTGCATGCTGCGAAGTAAGAACTTTTAGGTTTCGATCTGCAGTCCTTCGTGTTATGAGATGGCACTTTGCAGAATGAACACCACTTCTCCGACCACTGTCGTTTCGCTGAAGAATTCGAGGTGCTCTGGTTTCCTTCCTTCACCTTCTCTGAACTCTCCTCTGTGTGCTTTATATAAGGTTCCACTTTTTCTCCTTCCCAGTTTTTAGGTTTCTTTTTCTCTTGTTTCTCCTGACCTTTGGTTTGAATACTGAGTTCCCCAGCCTCCCCGTGTACCTCTACGAATCGTTCTGCCAGCTTATTCACAACATCAATCCGTTCCGCCCCTTGTTCTCCCAAGAAGGTTCTGAGAGGTTTCGACATTTGCTTTCGCATCTGGTCGACCACCATCATCTCTTCGAGACTCTCATAATCCCTCTTGAATTCTGCCAAGTCCATCCATTTCTGGAGATAGGATTTCAGCCTTAGACTGTAGGCGGCGAATAGCTCTCCCGGCTCTCGTCTACACGATCTAAACTTCTTCCTATACGTTTGTGCTGTGACTTCATAATGTTTCATCAAAGCGGCTTTCAATTCCTCGTACTGATTTTCATGTCCTGGTGGTAGGCGTGTGTAGACCTCGTACCCTGAACCACGTAAAGCCAGGGATAATTTAAGAGCCCATCGGGTTCTATCCAGTCCCATAGCGACTGCCATGGCCTCGAACCGATCCAAAAACTGGTATATCTTCTCTTTACTTTCATCAAAGACCGCCAAGGGAAACTTCATGGCATGGTAACCCTGCCCAATCATGTGGGTTGCCCCAGGTGAAGATGGACTTCCTTCTGCTGCATCTATTTCACCCTTAGTTTGTGTCTTGAGTTCTAACTCTTTCAAGCGGTATTCATGTTCCATTTCTTGTCTCCTGGCATTCTGCTCCATTTCCAGTTTCTTGGTCTCCTGGTCCATTTCCAGTCGCTTGGTCTCCTGGTCCCTTTCTAGTCGCTTGGCCTCCTGGTCCATTTCCATTCGTTTGGTCTCCTGTTCGTTTCTTGGCCTCTTGTTCCATTTCCATTCGTTTGGTCTCCACCTCTATTCTTCTCACTTCCAACTCGGCCTTCCGATCTTCTCGTTCCGCTTGACGAATCTCTCGCTCTCTTTCCTGGATGTAATCAGTTAGTTCCGAGCCAGCTAAACCAATTTCCTCCCCGTTGGCCCTTAGTTCTGCTGTAGTTACTTTAGGAGTTGCCATAGTTAAGAATGTAAGTCCGCAAATAGAGTACAGACACTTCAAGCAATAAAGAAGTCCTTCCTATAAACAGATAATCTACCTAGAACCTATATCATTTATCTATGTCTATCTAATATTATAAATCTACAACACCACACAGTACATCACAACCACTCTCTCATCCACAAGAGGAGATATAGGATAAAGACTTATGTAGACATGTGACCGTGTGACTAGGTATGTAATGTGTCTTACCACCTATCCACATTCACTCTGTCTGGAACTTTCTCACTGTAAAGTCACCAGCGTTAATGAAATGTTTCCACCATAAATGTAATGGCACCATATATCCAATGGACGTCCTTCCATTAAAAGTCATCAATGTATACTTATATTTATTCCAATCAGTATGTCCCAACATGCAGGTACTCCGCTATGCCTGTGCCAATATGCAGGTACCCCTCTATGCATATGCCCTGTTATGCCCAGGTCATATGGGTATTTTTCCTACCCCGCTCGCTCCACCAATTATGTCGCTTGTTTTCCCGGGAGAGAGTTGGAATCAACAAGCACATCTTCAAACTTATTATCTGTTGGGATTATTGACTGACTTTTGTCTACACCCCTCCCTTCTGTCTTCCCTTCCATATATCTATTTCTTTCACTCTCTCTGTTATTCTCTCAACACATACTCAGACAACAGTTCCTTTCAACAATAAATAAAAAGATTTATTAAGAAAAACTATGTCTGGTATATGTATGGACTGTGTATATGGAGTTGGTATTGTATGCTAGTGTGAATGCAAGATAGGACGGTTGATCTCGTATGTGCCTTAGTTCTTCTCGTCTTTTCTGTCAGCCAAAACACAGGACTGCACACACAGACATGGAGTGATCTCACCATGAATGATCTCCTCCTGCTTGAGTCGGGAATTAATCCAATTCTTGAAGAAAACAATTGTTCAATGTCTTATCACCAGAAAATAATCCGATTTGGTAAGTCACTGAAGTTCATATATTTCCCGGTTTGGACGGTATTATAATCCACCTCTGAATACACACCACCACTATCCAACATTGTCTAGAGTTACTATGACTGTTCTACACCATGGCTATGGTTAACAAAGTTTAATGTTTCGGCACCGTGCAATTGCATGCAGTTTTAAGTATCCCTGCTTGCCACAGGTTAACGTCTTTTCCTTTTAAGGGTTTTAGTTGTATATTTGTTTGAGCATACAGTGTTCTGTATTTGCCATTAAGTTATCATTTCTTCATATTAAAACATGTCTATGTTCTTGTTGTTTCTAAGTAGGTACTTTATTTGCTCAAGTGTAGTAACCTTCATCTCTTCTATGATTTCAATAGGAGATTTGAACCTGTGGAGAAGATAGGTAATCTGGTGATATGCGTCTGCTTCATATAATTTTCTTATGTGATAGTCCTTTTCTAGCCATACTTAAAAGCCTCCGAAAAACCTACGGACATACGATTTCTGAGTGCACTAAAGTTTACACGACTAGATAAACGAATGCAATTTCACACATTAATAACACACACCTATATCCCTATGCTACTATTACACTAATATATTAATACCTTATATATGCCTCTATAGAATTAATGTAAATCCCCGAATCGAAATTTATCCGCAGCCAAGCACTCTATCCCATTATAAGGGAGGATATTTCTATTCATTACAGGACACATAATTCTATCTTTCCGTCCAGTTTGGTATCACACACTAAACATAAACTCCATCTTCAGCTTTTTATATTGTGTGTCCCATCCTTCGTTGATTGTTTGATCTACAATCAAATTAGTCGTACCCGTAACATCAAAAGTTCAGTGAAATCACGTATACGTCCTGGCGCTCCGTTCTCCGCTGTTGCGCTGGTCCTCTGTCCATCGCTCGTTTGCACTTCAAAGCATTCTCCGTTAATTTTCCTGTCGGCCGATACTAGCGGGAGTCACTGCCCTCGGCGCGTACCTGTATCCTATTTTTATATTCGTAGGTCAATGATCGTGAATTTTATTCCTCCTCGCAGAATGAAGTACACAATGGTTAACCCTTCTCCTTCCTTGCATTTTGATATGTAAATTATCAAGGAATCACTAAACTGCAGTTTTTTCCGTGACACTGTTGGACATTGAAACCAGATTACTGTCTTGTTGAACAGGCACTGCAGTACTGCTGGACATTGAAACCTGGCAGCTGTCTTGTTGAACAGGCACTGTAGTACTGTTAGACATTGAAACCAGATCACTGTCTTGAAGAACAGGCACTGTAGTACTGCTGAGCATTGACACCAGATCACTGTCTTGAAGAACAGGCACTGTAGTACTGCTGGGCATTGACACCAGATCACTGTCTTGATGAACAGGCACTGTAGTACTGCTGGACATTGAAACCAGATCATTGTCTTGATGAACAGGCACTGTAGTACTACTGGACATTGACACCTGGCTCTGTCTTGTTGAACAGGCACTGCAGTACTGTTAGACATTGAAACCTGGTAGCTGTCTTGTTGAACAGGCACTGTAGTACTGTTAGACATATAAACCTGGCTCTGTCTTGTTGAATAGGCACTGTAGTACTACTGGACATTGAAACCAGATCACTGTCTTGTTGAACAGGCACATCAAGCACTATGCTACTGCAGGAAGACACAGCAGAAATGAATGTCTGTGGAAGTGTAATTCACAAAGCCACAGCATGACAAAACAGTGCAAGCTATCTCACTGTACGATAACATTGTACCGACAAGACAAAACAGTGCAAGCTATCTCACTGTATGACAACATTGTACCGACAAGACAAAACAGTGCAAGCTATCTCACTGTATGACAACATTGTACCGACAAGACAAAACAGTGCAAGCTATCTCACTGTATGACAACATTGTACCGACAAGATGAAACAGTGCAAGCTATCTCACTGTATGATAACATTGTACCGACAAGACAAACCAATGCAAGCTATCCCACTGTATGACAACATTGTACTGACAAGGCGAAACAGTGCAAGCTATCTCACTATACGATAACATTGTACCGACAAGACAAAACAGTGCAAGCTATCTCACTGTATGATAACATTGTACCGACAAGACAAAACAGTGCAAGCTATCTCACTGTATGATAACATTGTACCGACAAGACAAAACAGTGCAAGCTATCTCACCATATAATAACATTGTACCGACAAGACAAAACAGTGCAAGCTATCTCACTGTATGATAACATTGTACCGACAAGACAAAACAGTGCAAGCTATCTCACCATATAATAACATTGTACCGACAAGATGAAACAGTGCAAGCTATCTCACTGTATGATAACATTGTACCGACAAGACAAAACAGTGCAAGCTATCTCACTGTACAATAACATTGTACCGACAAGACAAAACAGTGCAAGCTATCTCACTGTATGATAACATTGTACCGACAAGGCAAAACAGTGCAAGCTATCTCACTGTATGATAACATTGTACCGACAAGACAAAACAGTGCAAGCTATCTCACTGTATGATAACATTGTACTGACAAGACAAAACAGTGAAGCTATCTCACTGTGTGATAAAATTGAACTGACAAGGCAAAACAGTGCAAGCTATCTCACTGTATGATAACATTGTACCCTCAAGACAAAACAGTGTAAGCTATCTCACTGTACGATAACATTGTACCGACAAGACAAAACGGTGCAAGCTATCTCACTGTACAATAACATTGTACCGACAAGGCAAAACAGTGCAAGCTATCTCACTGTATGACAACACTGTACCGACAAGATGAAACAGTGCAAGCTATCTCACTGTATGATAACATTGTACCAACAAGGCAAAACAGTGCAAGCTATCTCACTGTATGATAACATTGTACCGACAAGATGAAACAGTGCAAGCTATCTCACTGTATGACAACACTGTACCGACAAGACAAAACAGTGCAAGATATCTCACTGTATGATAACATTGTACCGACAAGATGAAATAGTGCAAGCTATGTCACTGTATGACAACATTGTACCGACAACACGAAACAGTGCAAGCTATCTCACTGTATTACAACATTGTACCGACAAGACGAAACAGTGCAAGCTATCTCACTGTATGATAACATTGTACCGACAAGACAAAACTGTGCAAGCTATCTCACTGTATGATAACATTGTACCGACAAGACAAAACAGTGCAAGCTATCTCACTGTATGATAACATTGTACTGACAAGACAAAACAGTGCAAGCTATCTCACTGTATGATAACATTGTACTGACAAGACAAAACAGTGCAAGCTATCTCACTGTATGACAACATTGTACCGACAAGACGAAACAGTGCAATATATCTCACTGTATGATAACATTGTACCGACAAGATGAAACAGTGCAAGCTATCTCACTGTATGATAACATTGTACTGACAAGACGAAACAGTGCAAGCTATCTCACTGTATGATAACATTGTACTGACAAGACAAAACAGTGCAAGCTATCTCACTGTATGATAACATTGTACCGACAAGACGAAACAGTGCAAGATATCTCACTGTACGATAATATTGTACCGACAGGCATAAACACACACAAGCATAAACACACACAATCATACACACACACAGGCATAAACACACAATCATACACACACACAAGCATAAACACACACAATCATACACACACAAGCATAAACACACACAATCATACACACATACAAGCATAAACACACACAATCATACACACACACAAGCATAAACACACTCAATCATACACACACACAAGCATAAACACACAATCATACACACACAAGCATAAACACACACAATCATACAAAAAAAAATCATAAACACACACAATCATACACACACACAAGCATAAACACACACAATCATACACACAAGCATAAACACACACAGTCATACACACACAAGCATAAACACACAATTATACACACACACAAGCATAAGCACACACAAGCATAAACACACACAATCATACACACACACAAGCATAAACACACAATCACACACACACACAAGCATAAACACACACAATCATACACACACAAGCATAAACACACAATCATACACACACAAGCATAAACACACACAAGCATAAACACACACACACAAGCATAAACACACACAATCATACACACACACAAGCATAAACACACACAATCATACATGCACACAAGCATAAACACACACAATCATACACACAAGTATAAACACACACAATCATTCACACACACAAGCATAAACACACAATCATACACACACACAAGCATAAACACACACAATCATACACACACAAACATAAACACACACAAGCATAAACACACACAATCATACACACACACAAGCATAAACACACACAATCATACACACACACAAGCATGAACACACACAATCATACACACACACACACACAAGCATAAACACTCACAATCATACACACACAAAAGCATAAACACACACAAGCATAAACACACAATCATACACACACAAAAGCATAAACACACACAAGCATAAACACACAATCATACACACACAAGCATACACACACACAATCATACACACACAAGCATAAACACACACAAGCATAAACACACACAATCATACACACACAAGCATAAATGCACACAATCATACACACACACAAGCATACACACACACAAGCATACACACACACAAGCATAAACACACACAATCATACACACACACAAGCATAAACACACACAATCACACACACACAAGCATAAACACACACAATCATACACACACAATCATAAACACACGCAATCATACACACACACAAGCATAAAAACACAATCATACACACACACAAGCATAAACACAATCATACACACACAAGCATAAACACACACAAGCATAAACACACACAATCATACACACACACAAGCATAAACACACACAAGCATAAACACACACAATCATACACACACACAAGCATAAACACTCACAATCATACACACAAAAGCATAAACACACACAATCATACACACACACAAGCATAAACACAAACAATCATACACACACAATCATACACACACACACAAGCATAAACACACACAATCAGACACGCACACAAGCATAAACACACAATCATACACACACACAAGCGTAAACACACAATCATACACACACAAGCATAAACACACACAATCATACACACACACAAGCATAAACACACACAATCATATACACACAAGCATAAACACACACAATCATACACACACACAAGCATAAACACACAATCATATACACACACACGCATAAACACACACAATCATACACACACAAGCATAAATGCACACAATCATACACGCACACAAGCATACACGCACACAAGCATAAACACACACAATCATACACACACACAAGCAGAAACACACACAATCATACACACACACAAGCATAAACACACACAATCACACACACACACACACAAGCATAAACACACACAATCATACACACACACAAGCATAAACACACACAAGCATAAACACACACATTCACACACACACACAAGCATAAACACACACAATCACACACACAAGCATAAACACACACAATCATACACACACACAAGTATAAGCACACACAATCATACACACACACAAGCATAAACACACACAAGCATAAACACACACAAGCATAAACACACACAATCATACACACACACAATCATACACACACACAATCATACACACACATGTCTACTAACTAGTGTAAACTTTGTAGTCATGTCTGTCACTAGATAATTCTTTGGTGAAGTTCATCATCATCATCATGTGTCCTGCCAACTGGCGTAGGCCTTCATGTCTGCCCACAGATCTCAGTCTTTAGTGTTGTTGAAGTTATCTTGTAACAATTACTAAGATAGAGATGTTAAGTGATAGAAGTAATGTATATGATACGTGCCTATATAGTAATCAGATTGGAGCTATACGTACAAATTTGTATTAAATGAGCTAAACTTCATTGTTCTCTTCAAAGTAGATGCGGGACATTGTTGATTTCAACCCTGGGAGTACTGCTGGGAGTAATTCAACTTACAATACATTTGATGTTCTCCACAGTTCCAAAATGGCAACCTTTTAGATGGAATTGAACTTTGGTGAAAAGAAATAAGCTATACGGATTCATCTCAGACAAGTACAGGACTGTGGCAATACTGGAATATCTGTTTATTTTGGTAAATAATATAGTTTCACATATGGTATTTTTGTAACATATTACTACTACACATGCTTACAAAACTCGCAGTCAGACGTGTTAATGCTGTCAAGTTACATCTTGCATGGAACATCAGATAGGATGTACGTCTCAGTTGAGGTCCGAGACATTGCTAGAGTATTGCCAGTTATCAAGCAAGTCTGCCACATTGCTTTTTGGACACCATTGTTCTCCATCACTGAATTATGAGATGAAATTACTTGTTCCCATTCAGTTCAGAGAAATCTTTTTTACCTATTTTACCAACGATACGACTAGTTTTACCCCAGGTCTATACTTGGTCAGAAAACAAGCTCTCCTTCAATTGGGAATTGAATCCAGACCATTATACTGGTACACTTAAACACAATGCTCCTTTGATTCCATTTGATGGGCATAGTCTTTCTAACCGTGCCACTATTCTGTGTTGTGCCAGTTACTATACCTTGGGTCTCCTATTGTTCATCTTTGTTATAAAACAGACAAGCCATGTCAACTTCTATCTAGAGATGGGAATTAGTATGCCATCAACAGGTTCCTCTTCCAGAACTGGTTTCAGTTGTCCTCAGATCTAGTTGTCATGGCTCATTTGGATTAGATAAATGTTACTCACTTATCTATGTAAGATAAGAGTTGAAAGTTGGGAGAGAGTATCTCATGTGGCTACATGAAAGATAATATTATTTGTAAACATCTGGTGTAACATAGTATGCTGTGAATTAGGTCAAGCGTTAGAATTGAAATTCACTTGCTATTACACGTGCGCTTGTGTGCCAAGTGAATAACTCAACCCATTGACTGTTTGGCTGTTTAAACCATCTTTTGAAAAGCTGTCTCAAAATTCACCATGCAAGTCTAACTAAATTTGGTATATGTACTAACTACAGCTGTGCAAGTATTATTCAAGTAACTATGTCATGAAAATCATATTTACCATATAGAATACCTAATTTTTCAACGTTTCTACATCATCACTATGCTTACTATGATTATACATGCCAGCTTATAAAGTGAGTACACGCCTTTTCCAGCCATCTCATTCACCGCTTATGCAAGCCCATTAATCATGATATGTTGAAGCCATTGTATTGTATGCAAACACATGGAATCTGTTATTACGAGTGATTGATGAGAGTTAATGTGGACCCAAAGGACTTTACCCAAATGTGTTATTAAAGAGAATTGTGACGATTGAAGAGTATGTTGGACTCTTGTGCTAATTATAAGAGGACCTTACTACTAGACTGTGAGAGATCACAAAATGGTATTCAAACCCATCAAAGCCTGATCTACTAGTTGTTATTACAGTTATACCCTCAGTCAGAATGCTTGTTTGAATCTAAGAGGGGCGGGAGAGAGTTTGGCAGGAGCATCAGGCACTAGATGGGGAGGCTGAGAAACTGCTACTTCTGGGAGCAATGTCAGCTGGATGGAAGAACTAATTAACGCCCACCTCTGCCTCAGAGAAGATGAGGAAAGGAGCTACATTGGTTACATCAACTTATCTCTCTCTCTGTGTATCATCAGATCTGTATAATATTTATACTCATTTAACAACTAGCAGTGAGGCGTGTCCTGTTTTACTATCTGCCTGGCTGGTCAGTGAGTTGATGCTTGTTTCTAGACAACAGGAGTGCGATAGTGTCGTGGTATATCAGCTGTTATGTTGTTCCATATAGTGATATATGCAAGTATCCATCAGCTGTTGTGTTGTTTCATGTAGTGATATATGCAAGTGTTCATCAGCTGTTGTGTTGTTTCATGTAGTTAGTTAGTTAGTTAGTTAGTCGCAGTTCCAACTTCACAGCAACGGGTCATCCCCATTATGCTCCATTCCTGTGCCAGTGAATATCATACAAAACGCTCCCCACTGCCCAATGTGAAAAGTGGAAAAGACAGGGGTCTCGACAAACAACAGCCTGCACACATACACTGTGCATAATGCCGCCGCCAGAATGTCAAGTATCCATCAGCTGTTATGTTGTTCCATGTAGTGATATATGCAAGTGTTCATCAGCTGTTGTGTTGTTTCATGTAGTGATATATGCAAGTATCCATCAGCTGTTATGTTGTTCCATGTAGTGATATATGCAAGTATCCATCAGCTGTTATGTTGTTCCATGTAGTGATATATGCAAGTGTTCATCAGCTGTTATGTTGTTCCATGTAGTGATATATGCAAGTGTTCATCAGCTGTTGTGTTGTTTCATGTAGTGATATATGCAAGTGTTAATCAGCTGTTGTGTTGTTCCATGTAGTGATATATGCAAGTGTTCATCAGCCGTTGTGTTGTTTCATGTAGTGATATATGCAAGTGTTCATCAGCTGTTGTGTTGTTCCATGTAGTGATATATGCAAGTATCCATCAGCTGTTGTGTTGTTTCATGTAGTGATATATGCAAGTATCCATCAGCTGTTGTGTTGTTTCATGTAGTGATATATGCAAGTATCCATCAGCTGTTGTGTTGTTTCATGTAGTGATATATGCAAGTGTCCATCAGCTGTTGTGTTGTTTCATGTAGTGATATATGCAAGTATCCATCAGCATCAGCTGTTGTGTTGTTCCATGTAGTGATATATGCAAGTGTTCATCAGCTGTTGTGTTGTTCCATGTAGTGATATATGCAAGTGTTCATCAGCCATTGTGTTGTTCCATGTAGTCATATATGCAAGTATCCATCAGCTGTTATGTTGTTCCATGTAATGATATATGCAAGTATCCATCAGCTGTTATGTTGTTCCATGTAGTGATATATGCAAGTGTCCATCAGCTGTTGTGTTGTTCCATGTAGTGATATATGCAAGTGTCCATCAGCTGTTATGTTGTTCCATGTAGTGATATATGCAAGTATCCATCAGCTGTTATGTTGTTCCATGTAATGATATATGCAAGTGTCCTTCAGCTGTTATGTTGTTCCATGTAGTGATATATGCAAGTGTCCATCAGCATCAGCTGTTGTGTTGTTCCATGTAGTCATATATGCAAGTATCCATCAGCTGTTATGTTGTTCCATGTAATGATATATGCAAGTATCCATCAGCTGTTATGTTGTTCCATGTAGTGATATATGCAAGTATCCATCAGCTGTTATGTTGTTCCATGTAATGATATATGCAAGTGTCCTTCAGCTGTTATGTTGTTCCATGTAGTGATATATGCAAGTATCCATCAGCTGTTATGTTGTTCCATGTAATGATATATGCAAGTGTCCTTCAGCTGTTATGTTGTTCCATGTAGTGATATATGCAAGTGTCCATCAGCATCAGCTGTTGTGTTGTTCCATGTAGTCATATATGCAAGTATCCATCAGCTGTTATGTTGTTCCATGTAATGATATATGCAAGTATCCATCAGCTGTTATGTTGTTCCATGTAGTGATATATGCAAGTATCCATCAGCTGTTATGTTGTTCCATGTAGTGATATATGCAAGTATCCATCAGCTGTTATGTTGTTCCATGTAATGATATATGCAAGTGTCCTTCAGCTGTTATGTTGTTCCATGTAGTGATATATGCAAGTGTCCATCAGCATCAGCTGTTGTGTTGTTCCATGTAGTCATATATGCAAGTATCCATCAGCTGTTATGTTGTTCCATGTAATGATATATGCAAGTATCCATCAGCTGTTATGTTGTTCCATGTAGTGATATATGCAAGTATCCATCAGCTGTTATGTTGTTCCATGTAATGATATATGCAAGTATCCATCAGCTGTTATGTTGTCCCATGTAGTCATATATGCAAGTGTCCATCAGCATCAGCTGTTGTGTTGTTCCATGTAGTCATATATGCAAGTATCCATCAGCTGTTATGTTGTTCCATGTAGTGATACATGCAAGTGTTCATCAGCTGTTGTGTTGTTCCATGTAGTGATATATGCAAGTGTCCATCAGCTGTTATGTTGTTCCATGTAATGATATATGCAAGTATCCATCAGCTGTTATGTTGTTCCATGTAGTGATATATGCAAGTATCCATCAGCTGTTATGTTGTTCCATGTAATGATATATGCAAGTATCCATCAGCTGTTATGTTGTTCCATGTAGTCATATATGCAAGTGTCCATCAGCATCAGCTGTTGTGTTGTTCCATGTAGTGATATATGCAAGTGTTCATCAGCTGTTGTGTTGTTCCATGTAGTGATATATGCAAGTGTCCATCAGCTGTTGTGTTGTTCCATGTACTGATACATGCAAGTGTTCATCAGCTGTTGTGTTGTTCCATGTAGTGATATATGCAAGTGTCCATCAGCATCAGCTGTTATGTTGTTCCATGTAGTCATATATGCAAGTGTTCATCAGCTGTTGTGTTGTTCCATGTAGTGATACATGCAAGTGTCCATCAGCTGTTGTGTTGTTCCTTGTAGTGATATATGCAAGTATTCATCAGCAGTTGTGTTGTTCCATGTAGTGATACATGCAAGTGTCCATCAGCTGTTGTGTTGTTCCATGTAGTGATATATGCAAGTATTCATCAGCTGTTGTGTTGTTCCATGTAGTGATATATGCAAGTGTTCATCAGCTGTTGTGTTGTTCCATGTAGTGATATATGCAAGTATTCATCAGCTGTTGTGTTGTTCCATGTAGTGATATATGCAAGTGTCCATCAGCAGTTGTGTTGTTCCATGTAGTTATACATGCAGATGTTTATCAGCAGTTGTGTTGTTCCATGTAGTGATACATGCAAGTATTCATCAGCAGTTGTGTTGTTCCATGTAGTGATACATGCAAGTGTTCATCATCATCATTGGCTGATGTGTTGTTCCATACAAATTGCTCCTTCTATATGACTGTGGAACTAACAATTTCCAGACAGTGAGAACAAACACATAGGGGTCTTCGTAGCAAAGTGGTTAAGCTGCCTGTCTCATACTCTGAATGTTGTGGGTTTGCTCACCAGACTAAGTCGATCAAAACACTGGTTCATTGTGTTCCTAAGACTCCTGGGAGTCATTGCTAAAGCTAAAGAGTTTGTGATTTCAGCCAGCTACTTACCGTTCTGAGGAGAGAGACCAAGCCAGATTGAGTAAAACCTGGTGTAGTGAAGTTGACTGTCTTAAATTTAGTAATTTTTGAACTAGATACTCAATGAGACGATGTTTTGCAGTCTAGCAAATATGTACAAAGCAGACACTCTGGAGTGAGTGATTGTTCGAGTCTGCTTATATCGCTATGGTCATTTGCTGTGGCCATAAGATAGAAGGCAAACAAAAATGAAAGAAGGAATAAGAAAGAAAAAGAGATCTAATTAGTATTTCTTTCTATTTTCTTGTTGACAGACTTCTATCTTTATTCCAATGATGTTGATCCACATTTTGTGTGTCACTTTAATCCTTTGGATAAGCTGTTTGGCTGCACCTATCAGCTTCCCGAATCAATTTTTTAAGACTGCAAGTAAGTATTTTAAAATAACATGTACATTCAATCATACTTACCATAGAAGAAACAAACCTTCCTATTATTCTCCGAGATCTAGATATATAGGGAAGTTAGTTGCATATCCTTTACAGGACGAAGCAGTTAATCCCAGCATCTTTTGGCTGTTCATGATTCCTGGGCAAGTTTACTTTCAGTAGTTTGCCATTGCTTACTGAACGACCGGCACCCATACCATTTCATAAAAAAAAAAAACATAAGGTGATCTGCTTGCTGCCAAATTGCCCACAGCTGTAACAGAGGGACCGGCTCATAAACTTGATTGGTTCTGGGGGAGTTGTGGCTGGGGGTTATGGTATCTGCTTTAGGCTTGGATGGTACAGGGTTCGATCCCAGCACAGAGCAGGAAATGTTTCAAAGAACCTTTGGTAGCTAATAATATCACATGCCCTCCTGGTTTCTTGGGTAGTGTAAGTGCATACCTTGCCTTCTTGAATAAGGGTGAAAAACAGAAGTCACTGTATGCAAGTTGTATTAACAATCCCACAATAGTTGGGAATCGTAAAGAGTAGACATAAAGGTAGCAAAAATGTTTTTGAAGACAACCTACTCATGGGTAGATAGAGCTTGTTTTACCTGGGTGCAATCTGTCTAGAGTAAGGAGATCTTACACAGATGCATGCCCAAGTCAGACACACCAACCTTTTGGGTGCATAACTAGTTATGACAAATCTTCCTCCAAAGCCAGGTAAGGATCACTCCAGACTTAATGGATGCCGAATCATAACCCTGCAAAATACCTTTGGCAAAGTCCTCGAAAAGATAGTAGCCCGCAGGCTCCAGTGACATTTGGAAAGTCAAATTCTGCTTCCCAAAGGGCTCAGGAGTTACCGGCCTGGAAAGGACAGCTGGGCCAATGCAGTAACTTTTGCATTTGATGTCTGTGAGGGCTTCCAGGATAAACAAGAGACAGTGGCGGTAGCTCTTGACCTGGAGAATGCATATAACAGGGTCAGGTACGATCAGTTGATATACACTCTGTTGCTTGCTTGCTTGTGTTCGTTGGCTTGAGCTCCAACGCGAAGTCCTGTATGTTGGATGAAGGCATCCTGTTGTCCAACATCAGTTTGATGTCATACAGGACCTGAGGTTTGCGTGAGTATCCGTTGTCCCATGCCTGGCTTATCTGTGAGCAGACTGGTGGTTCCTCGCCGTACAGGCAGACACCCTCTGACTTTGGAGGAATCGGCGATCCTACTGACTTTAGCCAGGACCCCAAAGGGACCTGTTGCCCAGAATGCTCGACGAGGACACATCAATAGGTCTTGGCCAGTATATAACCCAGCCCTGGTGCCTTGGGAAACACCTCTGCGTCCCAAACACTCTGTTGAACAAGGAGGTCTGCCCTTGCCTTGTCAGATGGGTTGCAACAGTCTTTTATGATCTTAAGGTTGCACTGTGCATGGGTTCCTGGACTTCTGACCTCTGTACTATTACACCTTGGTTGCCACAGGGATCTGTCATGTCCCCAATACTCTTTAATGTCTACACCAGCTATTGAGACACCAGGTGTTGGTAGAATCTTGACATTTGCAGATGATGTGCTGGTGTATAGACAGGGCTGGCATAGAGAAAGTTTGGCCTAAAGACTTACGGATGGCAGTAAACAGGGTGGCGGAGTGATGCAGGGAAGCAGGGGCCATTATAAACCCTTGCAAAGCATCGGTTGTGTGGTACTCCCTGGATAACCGGATTGTGAAGGCAGATGTCCCATGTATTATGTTGAATGATTGTCCTCTTAGTAGACAGAGAGTAAACTGAAGTACTTGGGTATGATTTTTGACAGGTGTATGTCTTGTAAGGATCATGTGGAGGCTTTGGTGGTGAAGGCAGGTAGGGGACTAAATGCGTTGAGGGCAATGGCAGCAACGGGGGTAGAGCAGAGGATGCTTTACAGGCTCTTTCAGCAGTTAATAATTTCTGTCACTGAGTATGGTTTTGGGCTTATGACAGTATCATGCACTGAGCTGAGATTCTCCGGACTCTGTCTTGAGTTGGGAGTAGAACAGAGCACTTATGGGTTACACCTGTGTGCCGTGATGTTGATCCATCGACTAAACTAACTAAATTCATAGTAAGAAAATTTTAAAAATATGACCACCAAGCTGGCAAGCAGATGTGCTAGCCATTGTGCTGACACAGCACCTAGCCATCATGCTAACATGTCTCCTAGCCATTGTACTAACATGTCTCCTAGCCATTGTACTAACATGTCTCCTAGCCATTGTGCTAACATGTCTCCTAGCCATTGTACTAACATGTCTCCTAGCCATCATGCTAACATGTCTCCTAGCCATTGTACTAACATGTCTCCTAGCCATTGTACTAACATGTCTCCTAGCCATTGTACTAACATATCTCCTAGCCATTGTACTAACACAGCTCCTAGCCATTGTACTAACATGTCTCCTAGCCATTGTACTAACATGTCTCCTAGCCATTGTACTAACATGTCTCCTAGCCATTGTACTAACATGTCTCCTAGCCATTGTACTAACACAGCTCCTAGCCATTGTACTAACATGTCTCCTAGCCATTGTGCTAACACAGCTCCTAGCCATTGTGCTAACACAGCTCCTAGCCATTGTGCTAACATGTCTCCTAGCCATTGTACTAACATGTCTCCTAGCCATTGTACTAACATGTCTCCTAGCCATTGTACTAACATGTCTCCTAGCCATTGTACTAACATGTCTCCTAGCCATTGTACTAACACAGCTCCTAGCCATTGTACTAACATGTCTCCTAGCCATTGTGCTAACACAGCTCCTAGCCATTGTACTAACACAGCTCCTAGCCATTGTACTAACACAGCTCCTAGCCATTGTACTAACACAGCTCCTAGCCATTGTACTAACATGTCTCCTAGCCATTGTACTAACATGTCTCCTAGCCATTGTACTAACATGTCTCCTAGCCATTGTACTAACATGTCTCCTAGCCATTGTACTAACATGTCTCCTAGCCATTGTACTAACATGTCTCCTAGCCATTGTACTAACATGTCTCCTAGCCATTGTACTAACATGTCTCCTAGCCATTGTACTAACATGTCTCCTAGCCATTGTACTAACATGTCTCCTAGCCATTGTACTAACATGTCTCCTAGCCATTGTACTAACACAGCTCCTAGCCATTGTACTAACACAGCTCCTAGCCATTGTGCTAACACAGCTCCTAGCCATTGTACTAACACAGCTCCTAGCCATTGTACTAACACAGCTCCTAGCCATTGTACTAACACAGCTCCTAGCCATTGTACTAACATGTCTCCTAGCCATTGTACTAACATGTCTCCTAGCCATTGTACTAACATGTCTCCTAGCCATTGTACTAACACAGCTCCTAGCCATTGTACTAACATGTCTCCTAGCCATTGTACTAACATGTCTCCTAGCCATTGTACTAACATGTCTCCTAGCCATTGTGCTAACATGTCTCCTAGCCATTGTGCTAACACAGCTTCCAGCCATTGTACTAACATGTCTCCTAGCCATTGTACTAACATGTCTCCTAGCCATTGTACTAACATGTCTCCTAGCCATTGTACTAACATGTCTCCTAGCCATTGTGCTAACATGTCTCCTAGCCATTGTGCTAACATGTCTCCTAGCCATTGTGCTAACATGTCTCCTAGCCATTGTACTAACATGTCTCCTAGCCATTGTACTAACACAGCTCCTAGCCATTGTACTAACACAGCTCCTAGCCATTGTACTAACACAGCTCCTAGCCATTGTACTAACATGTCTCCTAGCCATTGTACTAACATGTCTCCTAGCCATTGTACTAACATGTCTCCTAGCCATTGTACTAACACAGCTCCTAGCCATTGTACTAACATGTCTCCTAGCCATTGTACTAACATGTCTCCTAGCCATTGTACTAACATGTCTCCTAGCCATTGTGCTAACATGTCTCCTAGCCATTGTGCTAACACAGCTTCCAGCCATTGTACTAACATGTCTCCTAGCCATTGTACTAACATGTCTCCTAGCCATTGTACTAACATGTCTCCTAGCCATTGTACTAACATGTCTCCTAGCCATTGTGCTAACATGTCTCCTAGCCATTGTGCTAACATGTCTCCTAGCCATTGTGCTAACATGTCTCCTAGCCATTGTACTAACATGTCTCCTAGCCATTGTGCTAACATGTCTCCTAGCCATTGTACTAACATGTCTCCTAGCCATTGTACTAACATGTCTCCTAGCCATTGTGCTAACATGTCTCCTAGCCATTGTACTAACATGTCTCCTAGCCATTGTACTAACATGTCTCCTAGCCATTGTACTAACATGTCTCCTAGCCATTGTGCTAACATGTCTCCTAGCCATTGTACTAACATGTCTCCTAGCCATTGTGCTAACATGTCTCCTAGCCATTGTACTAACATGTCTCCTAGCCATTGTGCTAACATGTCTCCTAGCCATTGTACTAACATGTCTCCTAGCCATTGTACTAACATGTCTCCTAGCCATTGTACTAACACAGCTCCTAGCCATTGTACTAACACAGCTCCTAGCCATTGTACTAACATGTCTCCTAGCCATTGTACTAACATGTCTCCTAGCCATTGTACTAACATGTCTCCTAGCCATTGTACTAACACAGCTCCTAGCCATTGTACTAACATGTCTCCTAGCCATTGTGCTAACATGTCTCCTAGCCATTGTACTAACACAGCTCCTAGCCATTGTGCTAACATGTCTCCTAGCCATTGTACTAACATGTCTCCTAGCCATTGTACTAACATGTCTCCTAGCCATTGTACTAACATGTCTCCTAGCCATTGTACTAACATGTCTCCTAGCCATTGTACTAACATGTCTCCTAGCCATTGTACTAACATGTCTCCTAGCCATTGTACTAACACAGCTCCTAGCCATTGTACTAACACAGCTCCTAGCCATTGTACTAACACAGCTCCTAGCCATTGTGCTAACATGTCTCCTAGCCATTGTACTAACATGTCTCCTAGCCATTGTACTAACACAGCTCCTAGCCATTGTACTAACACAGCTCCTAGCCATTGTACTAACACAGCTCCTAGCCATTGTGCTAACATGTCTCCTAGCCATTGTACTAACATGTCTCCTAGCCATTGTGCTAACATGTCTCCTAGCCATTGTACTAACATGTCTCCTAGCCATTGTACTAACATGTCTCCTAGCCATTGTACTAACATGTCTCCTAGCCATTGTACTAACACAGCTCCTAGCCATTGTGCTAACATGTCTCCTAGCCATTGTACTAACATGTCTCCTAGCCATTGTACTAACATGTCTCCTAGCCATTGTGCTAACATGTCTCCTAGCCATTGTACTAACACAGCTCCTAGCCATTGTACTAACATGTCTCCTAGCCATTGTACTAACACAGCTCCTAGCCATTGTACTAACATGTCTCCTAGCCATTGTGCTAACATGTCTCCTAGCCATTGTGCTAACATGTCTCCTAGCCATTGTGCTAACATGTCTCCTAGCCATTGTACTAACATGTCTCCTAGCCATTGTACTAACATGTCTCCTAGCCATTGTGCTAACATGTCTCCTAGCCATTGTGCTAACATGTCTCCTAGCCATTGTGCTAACATGTCTCCTAGCCATTGTACTAACATGTCTCCTAGCCATTGTACTAACATGTCTCCTAGCCATTGTACTAACACAGCTCCTAGCCATTGTACTAACATGTCTCCTAGCCATTGTACTAACATGTCTCCTAGCCATTGTGCTAACATGTCTCCTAGCCATTGTGCTAACATGTCTCCTAGCCATTGTGCTAACATGTCTCCTAGCCATTGTGCTAACATGTCTCCTAGCCATTGTACTAACATGTCTCCTAGCCATTGTACTAACATGTCTCCTAGCCATTGTACTAACATGTCTCCTAGCCATTGTACTAACACAGCTCCTAGCCATTGTACTAACATGTCTCCTAGCCATTGTGCTAACATGTCTCCTAGCCATTGTGCTAACATGTCTCCTAGCCATTGTGCTAACATGTCTCCTAGCCATTGTGCTAACATGTCTCCTAGCCATTGTACTAACATGTCTCCTAGCCATTGTACTAACATGTCTCCTAGCCATTGTACTAACATGTCTCCTAGCCATTGTGCTAACATGTCTCCTAGCCATTGTGCTAACATGTCTCCTAGCCATTGTGCTAACATGTCTCCTAGCCATTGTACTAACATGTCTCCTAGCCATTGTACTAACATGTCTCCTAGCCATTGTGCTAACATGTCTCCTAGCCATTGTGCTAACATGTCTCCTAGCCATTGTGCTAACATGTCTCCTAGCCATTGTGCTAACATGTCTCCTAGCCATTGTGCTAACATGTCTCCTAGCCATTGTGCTAACATGTCTCCTAGCCATTGTACTAACATGTCTCCTAGCCATTGTACTAACACAGCTCCTAGCCATTGTACTAACATGTCTCCTAGCCATTGTACTAACATGTCTCCTAGCCATTGTGCTAACATGTCTCCTAGCCATTGTGCTAACATGTCTCCTAGCCATTGTGCTAACATGTCTCCTAGCCATTGTGCTAACATGTCTCCTAGCCATTGTACTAACATGTCTCCTAGCCATTGTACTAACATGTCTCCTAGCCATTGTACTAACACAGCTCCTAGCCATTGTACTAACATGTCTCCTAGCCATTGTACTAACATGTCTCCTAGCCATTGTGCTAACATGTCTCCTAGCCATTGTGCTAACATGTCTCCTAGCCATTGTACTAACATGTCTCCTAGCCATTGTGCTAACATGTCTCCTAGCCATTGTGCTAACATGTCTCCTAGCCATTGTGCTAACATGTCTCCTAGCCATTGTACTAACATGTCTCCTAGCCATTGTACTAACATGTCTCCTAGCCATTGTGCTAACATGTCTCCTAGCCATTGTGCTAACATGTCTCCTAGCCATTGTACTAACATGTCTCCTAGCCATTGTACTAACATGTCTCCTAGCCATTGTACTAACATGTCTCCTAGCCATTGTACTAACACAGCTCCCAGCTATCATGCTAACACAGCTCCTAGCCATTGTACTAACACAGCTCCTAGCCATTGTGCTAACACAGCTCCTAGCCATTGTGCTAACACAGCTCCTAGCCATTGTGCTAACACAGCTCCCAGCTATCATGCTAACACAGCTCCTAGCCATTGTGCTAACACAGCTCCAAGCCATCATGCTAACACAGCTCCTAGCCATTGTGCTAACATGTCTCCTAGCCATTGTGCTAACACAGCTCCAAGCCATCATGCTAACACAGCTCCTAGCCATTGTGCTAACACAGCTCCAAGCCATCATGCTAACACAGCTCCTAGCCATCGTGCTAACACAGCTCCAAGCCATCATGCTAACACAGCTCCTAGCCATTGTGCTAACATGTCTCCTAGCCATTGTGCTAACACAGCTCCTAGCCATCGTGCTAACACAGCTCCTAGCCATCATGCTAACACGTCTCCTTAAGGGAGTTGTAAGTGAAGAATATTCTTGGTGCTCTTGCCTTATAGCAGGCTAGAGGAGTACAGCATGTTTCCATCCTTCTTTTTCAGGATTTACTGGAAATAAAGACTTGTTTGTGGGTGATGACCTCAATTTGACCTGTAAACCAACAGAGGATGACTTGCAGAGCTTCACTGTCAACAATATCAGCTTCAGCTTTTTTAAACCCTCTGAGGTTGGTTTGTTGTTATTATTGTTATTGTTATTATTATTATTGTTATTAAAACCCCATTGATTTAAGTTGTTTATTCGTCTGCGACTTGGCAAATTGATGCCTTGTGATGATTTGTTTCCTTGGCAGTAGAGAAGCACAACACTTGTTGTGAAGCATGCCTATGATCTCTCTAAGTGATGATTTACTTCCATGGCAGTAGAGAAGCAACACACTTGTTGTGAAGTGTGCCTGTGAGCTCTCTGTGTGATGATTTACTTCCATGGCAGTAGAGAAGCAACACATTTGTTGTGAAGCATGCCTGTGAGCTCTCTGTGTGATGATTTACTTCCATGGTCGTAGAGAAGCAACACACTTGTTGTGAAGTGTGCCTGTGAACTCTCTGTGTGATGATTTACTTCCATGGCAGTAGAGAAGCAACACACTTGTTGTGAAGCATGCCTGTGAGCTCTCTAAGTGATGATTTACTTCCATGGCAGTAGAGAAGCAACACACTTGTTGTGAAGCATGCCTGTGAGCTCTCTAAGTGATGACTTTATTCTGATTGTCTACCTTTATCGTGAAGATTTGCAGTGATTCTCTCGCAGCCTGAACAGTTTCTTTGCCAGGGTAGCTTCATCACAGCTGAGATCATGTGCAGTCCTCTCAAACTTAGTCAGACTAGTATCTGTTTCCCAGAACACCTTGAGGCAGACTAGTATTAGTTTCCCAGGATATCTCAAGGCAGACTAGTATCAGTTTCCTAGGATATTTCAAGACAGACTAGTGTTGTTTCCCAGGATACCTCAAGGCAGACTAGTGTCTGTTTCCCAGGATATCTCAAGACAGAGTAGTGTTGTTTCCCAGGATATCTCAAGACAGACTAGTGTTGTTTCCTAGGATATCTCAAGGCAGACTAGTATCAGTTTCCCAGGATATCTCAAGACAGATTAGTGTTGTTTCCCAGGATATCTCAAGGCAGACTAGTGTTGTTTCCCAGGATATCTCATGACAGACAAGTGTCTGTTTCCCAGGATATCTCACGACAGACTAGTATCAGTTTCCCAGGATATCTCAAGGCTGGCTAGTATTTGTTTCCCAGGATATCTCAAGACAGACTAGTGTCTGCTTTCTAAGACCTTGAGGGGAAATGAAGAGAGCTTTTGGTCAGTAACACAGCTGGCCCTGTGGCACTAGCACTTCTGCATCTCATCTAGTCATGTGTTTGTTCCCAATGTATTTGAACATACCGAACCACTCAGAAGGAACTTTTAAGGTCAAAGCAATTGATAGGCTTTTACAGAGTTAGTTGCATATACTTTACAAGATGTAGCAGTCAACCTCAGAATTTGTTTGATGTGTGTAATTTCTTGGCACAATTTCATTTAGTAGTCTGCCATAGCTTTCTACATGGTCAGCACTCACACCATTATATGAAAATCAATGCATGGTGGTCTGCTGTGTTTCAAAGGTAGTATGCAGGATTAAGAACTGTGTCCGTAACCTCTTCGCTACAGTCAGTGAGAGTTTCCTTGTGGTATAGAGCTAGAAGCTTCATGATGAGTTCTTAGTTTTTGTGCTCAAACACCACCTTTTTACTAGTCATGAAATAAATTTTGGGTCATGATTTTGATAAGCAATACACTTCTTCAATGCCTTTCCTAGACTAGCTGTCATTTGTGCAATCGCTGGTGATTCACATAATTTTTTCTTTCTAAAGAATCAAGGCTGCTTGCCATGCAATGAATAGGCTAGGAGTTTTATATCACCTACTATAGTCAAAAACCTTGAACCTTACCAAGGATTGAACGCCATTGCCCATTATATGTGAGACAGATTCCTGGCCCTTGTGTCACCAGCTCCTCTACTGCTTGTCCCTCTTCCCTGGCTGTTGAAGATGAGGACAGAACACTTACAGGAATGTCCTGAGTGATGTGGTGTCAGTTCTTGAGTCAACTCAGAAAAAATTCAAACAATTATCGTGTACTCATGTTACAAGGTTTTGTCAATCCAAGAGTCATGCCTGTTCAGAAAAATCCTGCCACTACCACGAATTGACCCAAAATACTGTCTAGGAAAAGAGCTGCATTAATTTCAAACAACTGTGGCTCACTAATGTTCAATTGCATGGTTGAAGTGTTGGCTCACAAATGTTCAATTGCATGGTTTATCACAAATGTTTAATTGCATGGTTGAAGTGTTGGCTCACAAATGTTCAATTGCATGGTTGAAGTGTTGGCTCACAAATGTTCAATTGCATGGTTGAAGTGTTGGCTCACAAATGTTCAATTGCATGGTTGAATTGTTGGCTCACAAATGTTCAATTGCAGGGTTGAAGTGTTGGCTCACAAATGTTCAGTTGCATGGTTTAAATGTTGGCTCACAAATGTTCAATTGCATGGTTGAAGTGTTGGCTCACAAATGTTCAATTGGATGGTTGAAGTGTTGGCTCACAAATGTTCAATTTCATGGTTGAAGTGTTGGCTCACAAATGTTCAATTGCATGGTTGAAGTGTTGGCTCACAAATATTCAATTTCATGGTTGAAGTGTTGGCTCACAAATGTTCAATTGCATGGTTTAAATGTTGGCTCACAAATGTTCAATTGCATGGTTGAAATGTTCATTTCTGCTATTTAAAAACTTATTATGTATGTTCTGTGTGTACTTAGAACATTTGTTCTACACAATGATCTGAATAATGAAGACACAATCAATAGATTGCACAATCTGTTGCCTGACATATTTCACTGTATCTCATCAGGTTCATACCACAGGAAAATGTTCTACATGTAATTAATATCGTAGTGTATCATTTCAACTGAAATACACATAACATATTGTCATATGTTTCCGTGTCACAGTGGTAGTTTTAAAGAGACTATCCGGTCTTTTTGCTTATTCCTGTCAGTAAACATTGTATCTCAGGATGTCTCTTAGGGCAGCAGCAACTGCAATTTCCTATTTTGTTAGTTGATAGCTGAAAATGTTTTCTTTATCTGGCCTCCTCAGTTTTTTGCCAGGTTGTTCTTGGCTGTTTTCTCATTTGCCTTCTTTGTGAATTCTATAGCAGTTCTTGAGACGGTGTCAGGATCTTTAACTAATTCATTGGCAAGCAAACTGTAGGTTCAGACTAAGTATGGTAAACAATCAAATGAAGAAGTATTATAATGTAAATTTCCATTCACTGAGCACTGAAATTGTGGAAGATGCCACGAAACAAAACAAATAACACAATGACCATAGTATGGCGATATATTGTCCTTCTATACAAATGGGAGGTCAAATTTCATATGTTATCTTTTGGCACTGAATCAGTTAAGAAGTAATACCTGAGAGTAAGTGTACCTGTGCTTGGTTTGGAAGGCCTCTGGGAGACGTGAGTTCTGACTGATGTGTTTGCAGTGCTACATTCAGGTTGTCTGAGGTTTGCTTCTATCAGGATGAGGCTGGTATGGATACTTTACACCTGACCTGGTACTAAAGTCTCATCTTTACAGGGACCGTATTGCTGAACTCTCCTTCCCCTTTCCATGTGCAGGAACAAACAGAGTGTTTAGGTGACTGGTTGGGATTAGTCCTAGGTGACTGCTTGGGATTAGTCCTAGGTGACTGGTTGGGGCTATTCCTAGTTCAGTGGTTGGGATTATTTGTGGGTGAGTGGTTGTGAGTAGTCCTAGGTGAGTGGTTGGGATTATTTGTTGGTGAATGGTTGGGAGTAGTCCTAGGTGAGTGGTTGGGACTATTCCTAGGTGACTGGTTGGGACTATTCCTAGTACAGTGGTTGGGATTATTCCTAGGTGATTGGTTGTGAGTAGTCCTAGGTGAGTGGTTGTGAGTAGTCCTAGGTGAGTGGTTGGGACTATTCCTAGGTGAGTGGTTGGGATTAGTCCTAGGTGAGTGGTTGTGAGTAGTCCTAGGTGGCTGGTTGGGACTATTCCTAGTTCAGTGGTTGGAATTATTCGTAGGTGAGTGGTTGTGAGTAGTCCTAGGTGAGTGGTTGGGATTATTTGTAGGTGAATGGTTGGGAGTAGTCCTAGGTGAGTGGTTGGGAGTAGTCCTAGGTAAATGGTTGGGAGTAGTCCTAGGTGAATGGTTGGGAGTAGTCCTAGGTGAGTGGTTGGGAGTAGTTCTAGGTGAATGGTTGGGAGTAGTCCTAGGTGAATGGTTGGGAGTAGTCCTAAGTGAGTGATTGAGAGTAGTCCTAGGTGAGTGATTGAGAGTAGTCCTAGGTGAGTGATTGAGAGTAGTCCTAGGTGAATGGTTGGGAGTAGTCCTAGGTGAGTGGTTGGGAGTAGTCCTAGGTGAGTGGTTGGGAGTAGTTCTATGTGAGTGGTTGGGAGTAGTCCTAGGTGAATGGTTGGGAGTAGTCCTAGGTGAGTGGTTGGGAGTAGTCCTAGGTGAATGGTTGGGAGTATAGTCCTAAGTGAGTGGTTGGGAGTAGTCCTAGGTGAATGGTTGGGAGTAGTCCTAAGTGAGTGGTTGGGAGTAGTCCTAGGTGAGTGGTTGGGAGTAGTCCTAGTTGAGTGGTTAGGAGTAGTCCTAGGTGAGTGGTTGGGAGTAGTCCTAGTTGAGTGGTTGGGAGTAGTTCTAGGTGAGTGGTTGGGAGTAGTCCTAGGTGAATGGTTGGGAGTAGTCCTAAGTGAGTGGTTGGGAGTAGTCCTAGGTGAATGGTTGGGAGTATAGTCCTAAGTGAGTGGTTGGGAGTAGTCCTAGGTGAGTGATTGAGAGTAGTCCTAGGTGAATGGTTGGGAGTAGTCCCAGGTGAATGGTTGGAAGTAGTCCTAGGTGAGTGGTTGGGAGTAGTCCTAAGTGAGTGGTTGGGAGTAGTCCTAGGTGACTAGTTGGGAATAGTCCTAAGTGAGTGATTGAGAGTAGTCCTAGGTGAATGGTTGGGAGTAGTCCTAGGTGAGTGGTTGGGAATAGTCCCAGGTGAATGGATGGGAATAGTCCTAGGTGAATGGTTGGGAGTAGTCCTAAGTGAGTGGTTGGAGGTAGTCCTAGGTGACTGGGGGGATTAGTCCTAGGTGACTGGTTGGGATTATTTCTTGGATGGTAATGTTACCTCGATGGATTTTATGGATTTCATTATCAAGAGACTGTGATGCAATGCCGAGAGGAATCTATAGATTTGATAAAAAAGACTAGATAAGTTAAATGTAAATATGATATAAATATACCTTCTGTTTTTTTTAAATTGTTTTTTCCAGCTTCGCAGTGTAGCTGAATGTTTGCCAATGTCCTTGGTTCATGTTAATGCGGACCAACAGAGTGCAGCATTGGTTGTCCGTAATGTGACAGTTGATGCAGCTGGCCAGTACACATGCCATATTGGGAGAAAGCACTGTCTGGAGAGGCAGGATCCTTCTGAGTTGGAAACTGTGGGCTCTGTGGATGTTGCTGTTGAGTGTGAGTATTATCCACATGGTCTTTCTTTCTTTCTTTCTTTCTTTCTTTCTTTCTTTCTTTCTTTCTTTCTTTCTTTCTTTCTTTCTTTCTTTCTTTCTTTCTTTCTTTCTTTCTTTCTTTCTTTCTTTCTTTCTTTCTTCCCTCCCTCCCTCCCTCCCTCCCCCCTTCCTTCCTTCCTTCCTTCCTTCCTTCCTTCCTTCCTTCCTTCCTTCCTTCCTTCCTTCCTTCCTTCCTTCCTTCCTTCCTTCCTTCCTTCCTTCCTTCCTTCTTTCCTTCCTTCCTTCCTATTCATGTTTCCTTTTGCATCTTCTACTCCAGTATGTAAAGGAGTTGAATGAGAAGTTATCAAGCTAATAGTTATAAGTACTTACATATATATAAAATATATTTATATGCTATAAGTCATCATCATCATGTCCCATGCCCATAAGCATGAACGGTCATGTTTTGCCATCTCGCGTGGGTCCTAGAGTTGTGGGTCAGCTCTGTGTTCTTGTCTCCACCATGCCACATGGCCAAGCCATCCAGATATTTACTTCTCTCCCTTTCCCTTGTTCTTTTCCCCCAATCTTGCCAGTTGTCACCAAGTTCTCCAATTTATTTCTTCTCATAACGTGTCCAAAAAAATATTGTGACTGTCTACGTCTAATTTGTCTAATCAGTTTACGGTTTTCATCTGCTTCATGTAGGACTTGCTCATTGGTTTTTCTGTCTCTCCATGGTATTTTTGCATTTTCCTCAGAAACCACATTTCCACAGCCATCAGCTGTTTTTAGCTTGCCTGCTCATTGTCCGTGTCTCACATCCATAAAAAGTACAGTCTCTATATAGCACTTTAAAACTCTTTTTCTTGTTGCAGTTTACATCCTCCTATTGGTCAGTATGTTTTCCAAGTTGCAAAAGGTGAAGGTAGCCTTCGTCACAGCAATACTTGTTCCAATCTCTTTAAAGCATTTCCCATAAGATGTTATGACTGTTCCGAGATAATTACACCGATTTACTTGTTTAAGAATATTCTCATTTACCTGTATATTACATTATAGTATTTCTTTCTTCCTAGTGATGACAATAATCTGTGTCTTACGATTTAATTCTAACCCTAGTTTTCAATGCGTACAATAACAACATCCACTAAATGTTGCAAACCCTGCTCATTGTCTGCAATCAGTACTGTATCATCTGTATATCTAATGTTATTGATGTTATATCCCCCAATGGTGATTCATATCTTCAAAATTTCTACAAATATTATCATTGTATACAGAAAAAAGATTTGGAGACATTACACATCCCTGTCGCACACCTCTCTTAATAGGCTGATATTTACCTACTTCATTATCTTTCTTTATGATAGCTTGGTATTTCCAACATGTTGTTTTACAAGTCTTCGGTCTTTCCCATCAATTTGTAGATCTGCAAGAGTCTTCATCATGTTAACATGTATTACTTTATCGAAAGCCTTTGTGTAGTCGATAAAGAAAAGATATAGTCTTTGTTTACTTATATAGAATGCTAAATTGTGCTATAAGGCATTGGCACCTTGCTGTCTTGACAGACAATACTTTGTTACATTGCGCTTCAAAAAGGCATAATAACTACAACCCATGGTGGTAGCAAATATGACTGGTCAGACCAATTCTCGCTGTAAATGTTCGTCCTCAATGAATGCATGTGAACATATGGTCATTTCCACCATCACGCACCATTTTATGTCTCACATGCTCAGTATGTGACCTATCTGCAATCATTTTCTCCTTTGTCTTTATCCAATTTCTGATCTTTGCTCTCCATGCAACACGTTCATTGGCGACTTGCTTCCAATGTGTAATATCAATGCCTATATCAACCATGTACCGCTTACACACATCTTTATATCATAGTAGAGCCTGACCCCGAGATCTTTTACCCATCTGTAATTCACCGCAAAAGATGTACTTTGGTATTCTACTATCATCCATCTTCCTAACATATCCTATCCATTTAAGTCTACAAAGACTGAGCATAGAACAAACCACCACACAACCTGATAATTCCAATACATCAGTATTTGTTATTTAATGTGTTTTAAGTACTTATGTTATACATGTATGTGCTATAAGTACTTATTTTATATAATCAATTTATCTATATCTATAAAACAGAATGTATGTGTGTGGGTTTGTGGTTGGGGATGTATTGGATGCGTTCGATAACGGTCCATCCGATTGAGATGAATATTTCTACACATCTTCCTTTCATTCCCGTGCAACCAACTGTCATAGTTTTTTTTAGTGTAGCATCACCTATTTACTTATTAACATTTAATAATTAAATTACATGACTTAACATAAGACAAAATATATAAAGGGACATAACTTTTAGTAGCATTGCTATATCTTAGGTTAAGTCCCCTGGCTATAGATCGGTCAGTCGGTCGGTTGGTCGGATAGATAGACAGACAGACAGACAGACAGCCGGGAACGGGAACTTATATGACTACTTATATGAATTAAATGAGATGCACCCCATCAGGGGCTGGGCGAAGCCGGGCCGGGTCAGACAGACAGACAGACAGATAGACAGACAGACAGATAGTCGGGAACGGGAGCTTATATGACTACTTATATGAATTAAATGAGATGCTCTCCACCAGGAGCTGGGCGAAGCCTGGCCGGGTCAGACAGACAGACAAAGCAGACAGACAGACAGACAAAGCAGACACAGGCAGGCAGGCAGGCCAACCGACCGACCGACCGACCGACCGACCGATCGATCGATCGATCCCCGCCAGGGCCTGGGCGAAGCCGGGCCGGGTCAGCTAGTATGTAATAAGCACTTATATAATATGTTTATATGTTTAAAGACTTATATAATATATGGGCGTCTGTAAGTACTTATATAAGGTAGTTATATCCTATAAGTACTTATGTTATATAATATAGTTATGTGCTATAAGTACTTAAGTTATATAATCTGTTTATATGTAATAAGTTCTTATATAATCTGTTTATATGTTATAGGTACTTATATTATATGATATATTTATGTACTATATGTTCATATGTTATATAATATATTTATGTGCTATAAGCACTTACATTCCATTGGCACCTTGCCGTCTTGACAGACGATAGTTTGTGCTTTAAAAAGGCATAATAACTTTTAACTATGGCGGTAGCGAGTGTGACTGATAAGGCCAATTTGCGCTGTAAATGTCCGTTCACAGTGGGTGCATCTGAACACGTGGTCATTTCCACCATCATGCACCATCTTACGTCTCAAACGCTTGGTGTGTGACTTTTCTGCAATAATTTTCTCCTTACATTATATCAAATATTTATGAGCTATCAGTACTTGTGTTATAAAATCTGTTTATGTGCTAAACGTTCATATGTTATAAAATATATTTATGTGCTGTAAACACTTATATTACATCAAATCAGTTTGATTATTTTTCATGCGTTTTAATGCTTATTGTTCTTTTGTTGTCAAAGATTAGCTTCATAAGTGATGTTGAATAAAAGAATGTATGAGAGGAAATAAAGAAGAAGGGCAGAATGTCAGATGGGCCTGCGTGCCCAATTATTAACCCTTTGAAAATAAAGATTGTTAGTTCGTTCGTTCGTTCGTTCGTTCATTTATATATTTATGTGCTATCAGTACATATTTTATATAATCTATTAAGTGCTATCAGTACTTATGTTATATAATATGTTTATGTGCTACACGTTCATCTATATTTATAAAACAAAGTGTATGTATGTAAATATGTATGTATATATGTATGTATGTAAATATGTATGTCCTTTATTTGTTCGCGAACGGCCCATCCGATTGAGATGAAATTTTCTACACGCCTTCCTTTCATTCCAGAGCTGTCAACTGTCATAGTTTTTTTTTCTTCTTCCTCCTCCTCCCTCCTCCCCCTCCCAAAATACGTACGTAAATATATGATGATGATGATGAAAGAATCCCCGAACCAAAACGCTAGGGAAAGGGAAGAAAATGACGTGACTACACAGAATCGTCACACGGCAATCATCATCATCAAGTGCCGTGCCGGCTGGCGTAGGCGTTCATGGCTCTCCGTAGATCTCAGTCTTTGGTTTTTTGGATCAACTCTGCTGCTGATATTCCTCCATGCCACGGCAATATCAATAACAATTCATCTTTTTATGTGTAAGGAAGTTATCTACAGTCGTGTAGAAGGGAAGAACTAGACGAGTATGAATTCGGAATGGCGAACTCTCTCCCCCTCTCTTCTCCTCCCTCTACCTCCTCCCTCCACCCTTCTCCTCTTCCTCCTCCCTCTCATCCCTCTCCCTCCTCCCTCCTCCTTCTCCCTCTTCCTTCTCCCTCTTCCTCTCCCCTCCTCCTCCATCCTCCTCCCTCCTACTCCCTCCGCCTCCTTCCCCCCTCCTCCCTCATCTTTCCTCCTCCTCCCTCTCCCTCCTCATCCCTCATCCTCCTGCCTCCCTCCTCCTCCTCCTGCCTCCTTCTCCCTCATCATCCTCCCTCCTCCTCCCTTCTTCTCCCTCTTCCTCCTCCTACCTCCTACCTCCTCTTCCTCCTCCCTTTCCTTCCTCCTCCTCCTCCCTCTACCTCCTCCTCCCCCTACCTCTTTCCTCCTCCCTCCTCCTCCCCTTCCACCTCTCTTTCCTTCCTCCCCTCCTCATTCTCCCTCCTTCCTCTCCCTCCTTCCTCCTCCTCCTTCCTTCTTCTCCCTCCTCCTCCTCCTCCCTCCTCCCCCTCCTCCTTCCTCCTCCTCCCTCTCCTCCTCCTCACTCCTCCTCCTCCCTCCTCCTCCTCCCTCTACCTCCTCCCTCCTCCTCCCTTCACATTCCTCCTCCTCCCTCTTCCTCCTCCTCCCTCCTCCTCATCCCTCCTCCTCCCTCCTCCTCATCCCTCCTCCTCCCTTCTCCTCCTCCCTCCTCCTCCTCCCTCTACCTCCTCCTCCCTTCACATTCCTCCTCCTCCCTCTTCCTCCTCCTCCCTCCTCCTCCTCATCCCTCCTTCTCCCTCCTCCTCCTTCTTCCTCCCTCCTCCTCCTCCCCCTCCTCCTCCCTCTACCTCCTCCCTCCTCCTCCCTTCACATTCCTCCTCCTCCCTCTTCCTCCTCCTCCCTCCTCCTCATCCCTCCTCCTCCCTCCTCCTCCTCCCTCCTCCTCATCACTCCTCCTCCCTCCTCCTCCTTCTTCCTCCCTCCTCCCCCTCCTCCTCCTCCCTCTCCGCCTCCTCCCTCCTCCTCCTCCCTCCTCCTCCCTCCTCCTCCTCCCTCCTCCTCCTCCCTCCTCCTCCTCCCTCCTCCTCCCTCTACCTCCTCCTCCTCCCTCCTCCTCCTCCCTCTTCCTCCTCCCCCTCCTCCCTTCACATTCCTCCTCCTCCCTCTTCCTCCTCCTCCCTCCTCCTCTCTCCGCCTCCTCCTCCTCCTCCTCCCTCTACCTCCTCCCTCCTCCTCCCTTCACATTCCTCCTCCTCCCTCCTCCTCCTCCCCTCCTCCTCCCCTCCTCCTCTTCCCTCCTCCTCCTCCTCCCCCTCCTTCTCCTCCTTCTCCCTCCTCCTTCTCCCTCTTCCTCCTCCCTCTTCCTTCTCCTCCTTCTCCCTCCTCCTTCTCCCTCTTCCTCCTCCCTCTTCCTTCTCCCTCCGCCTCCTCCCTCCTCCTACTCTCTCCTCCTCCTCCCTCCTCCTCCCTCTCCCTCCTACTCCCTATCCTCCTCCTGCTCCCTTCTCCTCCTTCGTTCTCCTCCTCCCTCCTTCTCCCTCCTCCTCCCTCTTCCTCCTCCCTCCTCCTCGCCTCCTCCTCCACCCTACTCCTCCCTCCTCCTCCTAATCCCTCCTCCTAATCCCTCCTCCTCCCTCCTCCTCCCTCTACCTCCTCCCCCCTCCTCTCTTCACATTCCTCCTCCTCCCTCTTCCTCCTCCTCCCTCCTCCTCTCTCCGCCTCCCTCCTCCTCCCTCTACCTCCTCCCTCTTCCTCCCTTCACATTCCTCCTCCTCCCTCCTCCTCCTCCCCTCCTCTTCCCTCCTCCTCCTCTCCCTCCTTCTCCTCCTTCTCCCTCTTCCTCCTCCCTCTTCCTTCTCCCTCTGCCTCCTCCATCCTCCTACTCTCTCCGCCTCCTCCCTCCTCCTACCTCTCCTCCTCCTGCATGGGCGAAATAGAGAACACACTGAACCGTTCAACAGGGATTCATTGTCAAAGAAATGTGGTTATTAAGACAAACGAAAGTGAGGGAAATGAAATACTTTGGGCGTGTAGAGTCTGGAAAAGATGTATATGGAGGGAGGCCTAACGAGTAAGCGGACAAGAGGAAAACCCAACATGGATGGGTATATCTTATATATAAAAGGCGATCTCCGTCCGTCTGTCTGTCTGTCTATATGTCCCTAATGCGCTCGCGAACAGCCCATCCCATTGAGATGAAATTTTTTACACGTCTTCCTTTCATTCCAGCGCAGCCCACTGTCATATTTTTTTAGTATGAAATCGGCTGCTTACCCAAAATTATTTCATTTTTCATTATAATTTCATCTATCTCAGGGGACTTAACTCTGTAAAAGTTATTTCAAGGGGCATAACTTTTCTGTATAACTTATAGTCATATTGTGGCATCGTTTTCAAAGATTTATAAACTCTTTGTCCATAGTTATGTACCGGCATATGAGTTATAATAAATAATGATACAATCTGTAAGGCATTTTCAAAGTTTTCATAAAAATAATGCATAATGCATAACATTGTAACTCATCTTTTTTTGCTTAAAGAATGAATAAATAATAGTTACCTTATCTCTATCAAGTTTGAAGATTTTATATTTCTTTACACTGTCGCCAACTCTAAGAAGACATGGAACAACCTCAGCCATTATTAAATCTACAGGCATATGCGTTATATTCCTCCTCCTCCTCTCCCCTCCTCCACCTCCTACCCTCTTCCTCTTCTCCTCCCCCTCCTCCCTCTCCCTCCTCCATCCTCCTCTTCTCTCTTTCTCCTCCTCCTCCCTCCTCCTCCCTCTTCCTCCTCCCAGCTCCTACTCCTCCTTTTTCTTCTTCTTCTGCTGCTGCTGCCGCTGCTCCATTTACCCAAGTTAATATATTACCAAGTTGGTCTTCGTTTATCTAAGGTTGTTCTAACTGCAACCAATAAATGATCAGACAGACAGACAGACAGACAGGCAGGCAGGCAGGCAGGCAGGCAGGCAGGCAGGCAGGCAGGCAGGCAGGCAGGCAGCCAGGCAGACAGACAGACAGACGGGAACGGGAACTTATATGACTACTCATATGAATTAAATGAGATGCTCCCCATCAGGGGCTGGGCGAAGCCTTGGCCGGATCAGACAGATAGACAGACAGATAGACAGACTGACAGACAGACAGACAGACAGACAGATAGATAGTCGGGAACAGGAACGTGAGCTTATATGACTACTTATATGAATTAAATGAGATGCTCCACACCAGGAGCTGGGCGATGCCGGGCCTGGTCAGACAGACAGACAGACAGACAGACAGACAGACAGGCAGACAGTCAGGAACGGGAACTTATATGACTACTTATATGAATTAAATGAGATGCTCCACACCAGGAGCTGGGCAATGCCGGGCCGGGTCAGACAGACAGACAGACAGACAGACAGACAGACAGACAGACAGAAAGACAGACAGACAGACAGACAGACAGACAGACAGTCGGGAACGGGAACTTATATGACTACTCATATGAATTAAATGAGATGCTCCCCATCAGGGGCTGGGCGAAGCCTTGGCCGGATCAGACAGATAGACAGACAGATAGACAGACTGACAGACAGACAGACAGACAGACAGATAGTCGGGAACGGAAACGGGAACTTATATGACTACTTATATGAATTAAATGAGATGCTCCCCACCAGGGACTGGGCGAAACCGGGCAGGGTCAGGCAGACAGATAGACAAACAGATAGACAGACAGATAGACAGTCGGGAACGGGAACTTATATGACTACTTATATGAATTAAATGAGATGCTCCACACCAGGAGCTGGGCAATGCCGGGCCGGGTCAGACAGACAGACAGACAGACAGACAGACAGACAGACAGACAGACAGACAGACAGACAGTCGGGAACGGGAACTTATATGACTACTTATATGAATTAAATGAGATGCTCCCCACCAAGGACTGGGCGAAGCCGGGCCGGGTCAGCTAGTATGTTATATAATATGTGCCCTAACTACTTATGTAATATCATATAATTATCAGTACTTTTGTTAGATAATCTGTTGATATGATTTACATAACTATGTTATATAATATATTTATATGCTATAAGTACTTATGTTATATAATCTGTGTATTTGTTATAACTACGTATATCATATACCAAGTTTCCCTGAAGTTAACACCTACTCCTAAAATAAGCCCTATCATGATTTTTCAGGATGCTTTTAATATAAGACCTACCCCTAAAATAAGCCCTGGTTAAGATTGTCAGCTAGAATGAAGTTATTAAATGTGTACTTGCATTCAAGCACTTGGTTGATGGCATTGACTTTTCTAAATACTAACTCTGCAACTTGATTGCCATGGATGAAACTACTGTGTTTATGGGCCTAGGATCCCATACGATAATTGGTTAGACGGAATTCAGGATTTGAAGAGTTATGACGATGTTCCAGAAGGAGATGACATGACTGTATTTGAATAAATGTAGAATTGTGTACTTCAATAAATATAGATATTTGTATCTGAAAAAAAAAAGACATCCCCCAAAATAAGCCATAGTGCATTTTTTCAAGCTAAAATTAATATAAGACCTGGTCTTATTTTTGGGGAAACACTGTCATACCGACACCCCACACTGTGCCAATGGAAGAGAAATTGGGAGGGTACAAGCCTTATCCTGGTGTGAGGAAATGCAACCTAAAGACTAAATGACATGGTAGGGCAGACCAGGCCCTAAGCCTTGGTTGGTAACTGGTCTAGGATCGAAGCTCCAACAGGCAGACAGTTAGAGCATTGCTTTGCTGATCCAGCAACTTCTGCAGCTTGTCTTGTTCCAGTCGTACTGGTGTCACCTTTCCTCTGGAGTAGACTAGACAGGCTGAGAGAGGGATCATGCTGCATGGGCAACACATGGTCTCTAAATTCAGCCCAGGCTTTGTGCTATGGAGAGATAACCCCATTTTACAAACTATCGTCTGTCAAGACGGCTATGTGCCAGTCAATCAAGTGCTTCTATTATATACTATATAAATGTACTATATGTGCTTGTGTTATTTAATTGGTGTATATGTTATAAGTACTTATGTTATATATTATTTACGAGGGGAAGTCACAAATGGCAGGAGAAAAATAACTAAATATGATAACAACTTGAAACCAGTTTATTTTTATACATACATTGTCGCTTTATTTCTTAATATAATTTCCACCAACTTTGATGCACTTATCCCATCGTTTTATCAGTCTTCCCAAACCGGCTGCATAGAACTGCGTGCTGTGTTTTCTAAACCACGTTTTCACGTTACATTCAACTTCGACGTCATTCACGAAATGTTTCCCACCAAGGTGGGTTTTCAGTAAACCGAAAAGGTGGAAATGGCTGGGGGCTAATTCGGGGCTGTAAGGTGGATGTTCCAGAACTTCCCACCTTAGTTGGTTAATTTTCTCCTGAGTTAATCAAGCCGTATGTGGTCTGGCATTGTCATGAAGAAGCAACACACCTCTAGTCAGCAGTCCTGGACGTTTTCTTTGAATTGCATCATGAAGCATCAATAGAACTTCACAGTACGATTTAGAATTCACATTGTCACCATTCTTCTTGAAATTGGTTAAAAGCACTCCTTGACAATCCCAGAACACTGTCAGCATAACCTTCCCTGCTGATGATGTAACCTTGAATTTTTAGACACAAGGTGAAGAAGAAAGGAGATGAAGCTTTGTTACAAACCTTTGAGAACAAAGTTTTAAGACGCATCTTTGGACCCATTAGGGATACACAAAGTGGAAAGTGGAAAAGAAGAAGTAACAAAGACATTTATGATCGAAGTCCCCGCTAATCACTGGTATCATGAAGGCTAATACACTACAATGGCTGGGGCATATAGAAAGAATGGAAGACAATAGGGAAACAAAACTCGCTTACACTCAGGAAATAAATGACCGTAGACCCCGAGGTAGACCAAGAAGATGGTGGAGATATATATATCTCATTGGCACCTTGCCGTCTTGACAGACGATAGTTTGTGCTTTAAAAAGGCATAATAACTTTTAACTATGGCGGTAGTGAGTGTGAGTGATAAGGCCAATTTGCGCTGTAAATGTCCGTTCACAGTGGGTGCATGTGAACATGTGGTCATTTCCACCATCATGCACCATCTTACGTCTCAAACGCTTGGTGTGTGACTTTTCTGCAATAATTTTCTCCTTTGACTTTATTCCATTTCTGATATTTGCCCTCCATGCAACACGTTCAGCGGCGACTTGCTCCCAATGTGCATTATCAATGCCTGTATATATATATATATATATATATATATATATATATATATATATATATATATATATATATATATATATATATATATATATATATATATATATATATACAGACCTACAAGCACTTGGAATCAACGACTGGCAAGAGAAGGTCAACCAGAGAGACGAATGGAGACGGATTGTATCTGCAGCAAAGAACCTCAATGGCTTGGAACACTGAAGAAGAAGAAGGTGAAGAAGGATGTTTCCATTGCATTGAAGCACACTTTGATTCGGGCTGGTAGTGATGCACCCATGATTCATCCCCAGTAACAATCCTGTTCAGCATGTCTTCTCCTTCATCTTCATATCGACAGAGGTGATGCAAGGACAGGCCAAATCGGTTCATTTTATGTTCCTCCTTCACTTGTCTAGGTACCCACCTTGAGCACACTTTCTTAACTTTCAATCGATCATGCATTATGCTGTATGCTGAACCAAGTGAGCACCCTATTGCAGATGCTACAGAGTCTATCGTTACTCACCTGTCACCTCTAATCATCTCCTCCACCCGCTGCACGGATGCTTCTGTTGCAATCTCATCATGACAACCAGATCGGATTTCATCAACAATCTTAGAGCATCCTAGAGAAAATTTTTCTACCCAACTATGCACCGCTTTACGTCAGTAGGATCGCTGATTCCTCCGAAGTCAGAGAGTATCTGCCTTCACGACGAGGAACTACCAGTCTGCACACCAATAAGCGCTCATATAATCCATTTAAATGTTATAAGTGCTTATATAATCCATTTAATTGTTATAAGTGTTTATATAACCCATTTATATGTTATAAGTGCTCATATAATACATTTAAATGTTATAATTGCTCATATAATCCATTTAAATGTTATAAGTGCGGATATAATCCATTTATATGTTATAAGTATAGGGTGTATGTTTAATGACTGCAGTTTTTGAAAATATTGTCATTCCAAGTTTTGTATTTACCTGTTATATTGCATGAACTCCAAAGTAGGTAAATACAAAACTTGGAATGGCATTATTTTTAAAAAAACTGTATACTTATATAATCTATTTATATACTACTAGCTGACCCGGCCCGGCTTCGCCCAGGCCCTGGAGGGGATCTATCTATCTATCAGTCTGTCTGTCTGCTTGTTTGTCTGTCTGTCTGTCTGCTTGTTTGTCTGTCTGTCTGTCTGTCTGGCTGACCCGGCCCGGCTTCACCCAGTCCCTGGTGGGGAGCATCTCATTTAATTAATATAAGTAGTCATATAAGCTCTCCCGTTCCCGACTATCTGTCTGTCTGTCTGTCTGACCCGGCTTCACCCAGTCCCTGGTGGGGAGCATCTCATTTTATTCATATACGTAGTCATATAAGCTCTCCCGTTCCCGACTATCTGTTTGTCTGTCTATCTGTCTGTCTGTCTGTCCCGGCCCGGCTTCACCCAGTCCCTGGTGGGGAGCATGTCATTTAATTCATTCATATAAGTAGTCAAATAAGCTTCCGTTCCCGACTATCTGTCTATCTATCTGACCCGGCGTGGTTTCGCCCAGCTCCTGGCGCACAGTAACTTAAAAGAATGTCCTTCCACACACCATTCATTATTTTTAATGAAAACTGTTTTTAATCACCGACATGACAGTTGATAAGTTTTGTAAGCAGAAAAAGATGGGTTAAAATGTTATGCATAATGCATTATTTTTATGCAAACTTTAAAAATACCTTAAAGATTATATCATTATTTAATATAACTCATATGCCTAAAAATAACTATAGACAAAGAGTTTAACAATAGTGCAGGTAAGTCCAACAATATGACTATAAAGTATATAGAAATGTTATTAAAAGTTATGCCCCTTGAAATAACTTTTCTAGAGTGAAGTCCTCCTGCTATATAGACATTATATAATGAAAATGGAAAAGTAAATGTTATTAAATAAGTAGAAGATTTTACATTAAGAAATTATTATAGTCGGTTGCACAGGAATGAAAGGAAGACGTGTAGAAAATTTCATCTCAATCGGATGTACCGTTATCGAACGCATCCAATACATAAATCCGCACAAACAAACATACACTCTGTTTTATAGATATAGATTAGTGCTCATCTAATCCATTTATATGTTTAAAGTGCTTATATAATCTATTTATATTTATAAGTGCTTATATAATCCATTTATATTCTTTAAGTGCTCATATAATCTATTTATATGCTTTAAGTGCTCATATAATCCTCGACACCGCAAGGTACAAGAGGAACACGATGAGATGAGATGAGATGAGATGAGATAATCCATTTAAATGCTATAAGTACTTATATCATCTATTTATATGCTTTCAGAACTTATAAAAGTAATTATATACTTCTTTACAGAAGAATGCAGACAATTCCTTCATCATCATCATCATCATCATTATCATCATCATCATCATCATCATCATCATCATCATCATATACCCAGTCAGCTGGTGTAGGCATTCATGGCTCTCCGCAGATCTCACTTTGGTGTTCTGGATCAACTCTGCTGATGATAATCCTCTTTCCTGATGTCTCAGTCAATCCAGCATGATTTCTCTTGGTCTGCCTCTTTTCCCATTGATCTTTCTATTTCTCATGAATTCTTCTATGCCGCTCTTCTCACCACATTACCAAAGAAAACAGTTTATCTCTCTCCCATAGCTGTAAGTAATGTTCTAGATTAATTAGCCTCTTCCAGGCAATCATTGTTGGTTATTCTGGTAGTTCAAGGTATTCATAACATTTGTCTGAGGAACCAACTCTGACTTCTGAGGTACTTGTAATTTATGTCCCCAAGTCAAGGACGAGAAGTCACCATTTTAGTCCAAGTAACTGGTGTTGGGATTGAACCTGCTACCTCGGGATCAGCACACCGGATGTTTAATAGTGAGAGCCCATATTCAATCAGCCATGTTGACATTCATTACAGAAATTATGTAAACCATCATCATCATGTGCCATGCCAATAGGCATGGACGGTCATGGTTCCCCATCTCACATGATCATCAGTCTTGGATATGGTCTGTGTATTTGGCCTGATTATGCCATGTCTTCAATCAATCCTGTTATTTATCTTTGCCTTCCCCTTTCTATTTCCCCATCAAATTTGTCATTTATTGCTAAGTTTCCAGGTTTATGTCTCCTTATAATGTTCCTAAGAAATCTTGACTGTCTTCGTCTTATTTCTCTAATCAGTTTATAGTTTATAGACTAAGCATAGAAATCAGTTTATAGCTTATAGACTAAGCATGGAACACCATCTGATCTTTCCAGTACTTCGTATTCGTGATCTTATCTTGCCACTTAATACCAAGTGTTCTTCGCAGACACTGCATATGAAGACTGTTTAATCATTTCTATTAGTGGTGGTAAGTTGACCAGGTTTCACTGCTATATAGAAGACTACTAAGTACACAGGCTTGATATATCAAGACTAAGGCTTGTTTTTGGCAGTAAGCTTTCTGTTCTCCAAGACTCTCTTTGTTAATATGTTCATCGTTGTTGCTGACTCCCCAGTCCTTATATTGATCAGGATTGGTAAGGCAGATGTTAATTACGTATAAATTGATATTTTTAGCATGGATCTGACAGTGTGGTCAGAACATCTAAATCAACATCGAGAAAAGATTCCAATCAAGCTCTGCATGGAATCTATCATCATGCATTTGTCTAGCCACATCCATCGTATGTCCTTTTCTACCCTAGTATGTGTATATAACTGTCGGTCTAGTTTAATCTTTCCTCTTCTACCCTAGTGTGTGCATGTACCTTTGTGCCTAGTTTAATCTTTCCTCTTCTATCTTAGTGTGTGCATGTACCTTTCTGCCTAGTTTAATCTTTCCTCTTCTACCCTAGTGCGTACTTGCACCTTTCTGCCTACTTTAATCTTTCCTCTTCTACCAAAGTGTGTACGTGTACCATTCTGCCTTGTTTAATCTGTCCTCTTCTACCAAAGTGTACATGCACCATTCTGCCTTGTTTAATCTGTCTTCTTCTACCAAAGTGTGTACATGTACCATTCTGCTTTGTTTAATCCTGTCAGTTGACCCATAAAGCACCTGGCACTTTGCTTTTTTGTGTGCAGTAGGATTTACATGTCTCCAAGACCCATACATAAAAAGCAAATAGATTGTTTTGGTAGTTTCTAAGACAAATATTGGTATTTGTGCTGTAACCGTGCCAGTTCATCGAGAGAAATCAAAGCTGTGATCCATGGTTTATAAATCCATGAGAAGTGGTTATGGCAGTCATCTTCGCGTTGTTATAAACACCTTGTTAACAATTTTAACAAATGAGCATAACTCACCCAATTCGAAGGATCTTCAACACACACACATGTGTTAGTCACTTTTCTGGATTCATCCATATTTTATTTTTGGAGCTTAGGAAATTTAATAATATAAATTTGGAACATTCAAACCATTCCTAATGAGCCGGTCAGCTTATTCAGCTATCTGGGAAATAGTGCTTAATTGGATAGTTGCTTAAAAAACGAACTAATTACTTGGTAATTTAAAAATAGTTAACTTCAATTCGATTTCTTAAAATCAAAATCAATTTTGAGATGTTTTCCCTTCTTATAATTGAAACTAACATACCAGATGTAAGCCCTCTCGTTAACGGTTATCTGACTATCACAAAAATGGAACGCGTGTTGCCTCTATCAATATAAAAACCGAACTGCCGTTGCCAATGTTTTTGTTGCTATCCTGACGTATTGCTGCCACGAAGACGATGTGCGTCTTAATGCAGTGCTTCTTTGGCTTCCTCGACTAAATAGGAGAAAACCAAAGACATACCCGGCGCCACATCTTCACTCCCTTATCCGACCTCCCATTATGTCCTTTATAACAATGCTCTGTTATAAATACCTCTCTTTCTTTAATTGGACTTTTCCCAGAAAAGTCCAAAAATTAAAATCTCTAGAACACTAATCTAAGACTCATTGATCAACTCTCAACAAACATTAAAAACTTGCTACATATCAACTCTCCTAAATACAAACTAACCAATCATTAACTAATGTTAACTACACATTATTTCATTACATAACATAACCATGGTCCATTATTCATTATCCAACCACTAAGGTGAATCCATAATCGGTTCAATTTTCAACTACCACCTCATCATCCACTTTACTGGTTGTCGACATTGTGGTTTTCCCTCAGCTATCCGCTGCAACCCTACAATTTGACCTCTCATCACTACTACCTCATCATCAACTTTACTGGTAATTAATAGTTCACCGAACACACACAAAATAATTTTGGTGGCCACCAAACAAAAAAATAAAATTTTCATGCAAAGTTCAATCCGTTGGACTAATCACTCATCAACCATTCCCTTTAGACTCTTCCTTTACGCTGAGTGCCATTGAACCCTTTGGAACTTCATTAAGTTAATCACGTCTCTTTACTCTAGGCAATTTGAAAAATTTATGAGAAGGAATTGAAAGTTGCGTGTCGACCCACAAAATCAACTCGTCCTCCTTTACCGCTTCCATTTGCGCATCAATTATCTACCTTTTTCCCGAATTTTTTTTTTTTTTTAAATGGGTTCCCTGACACTCAATCTTTCTCATATTACGATCCTCTCTTATTTCTATTAAGGCATGGTTGAACTTTGTTGGTCTTTCCCCTCCTCTGGCGCGCGCAAAAAGGGGAAATAATTAATCCTTTCCTTCGATCTTCTCCCCGCTTATTTTCCAATTTTCACACTGAACCATTGTACTAGAACAGTACTATTTCCCACCTTCATCACTTAATATGACGTTACTATCCTTACAATTGTTACTATCCTGATCTTTGTTTTCTAATTCCCTTCTAGTTTCCTTATCCTGTATCCTTTGTAACCTATCAAAGATTGGAATAGAATCTTCACTTGAGGACTGGTCTCGGAGTTGCCTCATTCCTTTGATTTCTTTTTGTCTTTGTCTCTCTAACCTTCTAATCGCTGCTCTCCTTGTATTCCTATAAGGGGCATCCTGTTCTTCCGACGACGTATCCTCCATACTGGATAATTGACTGTCATAATTACTTCTTAACACTGCGTCCTGTCCTCTCTGTAACCGTGCCAGTTCATCGAGAGAAATCAAAGCTGTGATCCATGGTTTATAAATCCATGAGAAGTGGTTATGGCAGTAATCTTCGCGTTATAAACACCTTGTTAATAATTTTAACAAATGAGCATCATCATCATCATCAAGTGCCATGCCGGCTGGCGTAGGCGTTCATGGCTCTCCACAGATCTCAGTCTTTGGTGTTCTGGATCAACTCTGCTGATGATATTCCTCCATGCCACCGGCTCAATCCATCCAGCATCATTCCTCTTGGTCTGCCTCTGCCTCTCTTCCCCTCAATCTTTCCAGTTGTCACGATGTTCTCCATGCCTCTCTTCTCATCACATGACCAAAGAAAGCTGTTTGTCTCTTTCTTATTGTTGTGTATAGTGTTTTAGTTTCATTAGCCGCTTTCAGGCAATCGTTGTTAGTTACTCTGGCAGTCCAAGGAATTCGCAACATTCGTCTTAAAAACCACATCTCTGTTGCTTCTAAGTTCTTCCTAATTTGTTCATTTGCATTTCAAGATTCGCTGCCATACAGCAAAACTGGTTCTATATAGCATTTTAGCACTCTCTTTCTTACATTCATTGATAGCGACTTATTGCATAAGATACTCTTCATTTTCTGAAATGCAGCTTTTGCCTGCCCTATTCTGCTCTTAATCTCTGTTGTACATCTTCCATCCGATGTTATAAGTGCCCCTAGGTATTTAAAATTATCCACTTGGTTGAGAATTTACCCTTCTATTTCTATGTCACATTTTGGTGTCCCCATTTTCTTTGATATCACCATTGTTACTGTTTTCTTGATATTCAAGGAGAGTCCTTTCTGTGCACTCTCTGATACTACAATGTCCAATAATTGTTGTAGGTCTGTTGCATTATCCGCCACCAATACTGTGTCATCTGCATAGCGTATATTGTTTATATTATATCCTCCGATTAGTATTCCTGGCTTCTCTTTGATCTCTCTCATTATTACTTCGCTATATAGGGAGAAGAGATCGGGTGACAAGACACACCCCTGTCATACTCCTAGCTTTATCTGTTCGTAACTACCCTCTTTATTTCCCATTTTAATTGCTGCTACTTGGTTCCAGTATATATTCTTTATTATTCTTAAATCTTTCCCATCAATGTTGATATCTTCCAACATTTTAATCAGCTCATCATGTTTTACTTTATCAAATGCCTTAGTATAATCTATGAAGCATAAATATATGTCCCTCTGTTTCTCTATTGACCTTTCTATTAGTATTCGTAATATATATATTGAATTGTTTGTACCCTTTCCTTCCATAAAACCGTACTGTTCTTCACTAATTTCCATTTTTATTTTCTTTCTTGTTCTTCTCATTATAATTCTGAGTAGAAGCTTAGTGACATGGTTTATGAGGTTAATTGTACGAAAATCTTCACATTCAGTTGCTCCTGGTCTCTTTGGTACTGCTATAAATACAGATTTTACCATATCCCTCGGTAAATATCCACTGTTGTAAATACCATTTAGCATTTTGGTTAATATATCCACCCCAAATTCTCCCAATACTTCTAATTCTTCTACTGTGATTTCATCTGGCCCAGCTGTTTTTCCTTTCTTCATATGTTTCATAGCATCAGCGACTTCTTCTTTTAGAATAGGTGGGCCTTCTAAGTTACTTTCTTCTGTTAATTCTTCCCTTTCTCCAGTATATAATTCTCTTATATACTCATTCCACCTCTTCATTATAGGACCTTCCTCCAATAATATCTTTCCTGTTTTTGATTTCAGACACTCTGTATTTATTCTTATTTTTCTTCCTGTGTGCTCACTGATTTGTCTGTGCATACTTTTTCGATCTTTAATGGAATTTAATTCAATTTGTTTGCATTGCTCGTTTAACCAACTTTCTTTTGCCTTCACACATTTATCTCTTATTTCTTTATTTATCTTAGCATACGCTTGTTTGTCATTTTTATTCTATTTCCTTTTTTCCATCAGCATTAAGATTTCTTCATTCATCCATTTTTTCTTATTTTTTTGGCTTCTCTCCGGTAATATTTCTTTGCTAGTTTGATGAATGGAGTCCCTTAACATTTCCCATTGATCATTTATACTCTGTATTTTAGCTATTGCATTGTACCTATTTTTCACAGTTACTCTGCATTGTTCTTGAATTTCTTTATCTATTTTCAGAACCTCTTTATTAAGTCTCATGTTCTTAACCATTTTTTCCCCTCTCTTTAATCTTACTTTTATTTGTCCACATAGTGGTACATGATCATTATTACTGTCAAGACTAGGCATTGTCTTTACATTAATTAATGCATTTCTAAATCTTTTATTAATAAGTATGTAGTCAATTTGGTTGCGTATTTTCATATCAGGGCTTTTCCATGTGTATAGTTGTCTTCTATGGTGTTTAAACCATGTGTTTCCAATTATCATATCATTAATATTTGCCCATTCTATTAGTTTCTCTCCTCGTTCAATTCTTGTAGCTAAACTGTAATTCCCCACTATATCCTCTATTTTTCCCTTTCCTACTTTTGCATTAAAATCTCCCAGTATTATTTTTATTTCTTGTGATCCAATTTGAGTTATTGCCATTTCTATTTCATCGTAAAAGTGTTGTATTTCTTCTTCACTACTGCTTGCTTTTGGTGCATATACTTGTATAATATTTATATCTATTGGTTTGCCTTTGATTTTGACCATTACAACTCTATCTGAAATACACCAGTATCCATTCATAGATTTGGCTGTTTTTTCACCAAATATTATTCCTACACCTTTTTCATGTGTGTCCCCTCCAGAATAAATTATTGTGTGTTTGTCTGATATAATTTTACCAGATCCCTTCCATCTCATCTCACTTATGCCTAGTATATTCATTTTCATGTTTTCCATTTCTCTTAAAACATTGTTTAACTTTCCTAGCTCATTTAATGTCCTAACATTCCATGCTCCTACTCTAAATTTATTATGTTTAGTTATAGTTTTAGTTTTGCCATCAGTAGCTGGATGACGGTCTGGTGTCACCTGTGGCTCATGACTGTCCCTACCAGACGAGGATGTCCTAAGACAGCCATTAACGTCGTTCACTATTTATGAAATGTGTGTCGCCATGAAATCTTGGGAAGATAATGTGGTGGTTTCCCCTTGCCTTCCACATTCACATGGTGGTCTTTTAACTCTGCCTTTGACAGCAATTTCCGACTTTCAGGACAAGTGAATGCCCTGCTCTGCTCAGCTGCAGAATTGTCCACTTATTCCGGTGGATACTCGGTCCCCAGAGCTGTGTTAGCCACACCGTGGTGTGTTTCCATCCTCTACCACGTGGAGGTGCAGTTGGGATTTTCCCTTCATAAAGTTATGGTCTATGACCAAAACTCTCCAGTACTTTTAGAGGAATGAGCATAACTTTCTCCGAAGTCGGAGAGTGTCTGCCTGCACAGCGAGGAACCACCAGTCTGCACACCAATAAGCCAGACATGGGACAACGGATACTCACGCAAACCTCAGGTCTTGTATGACATCACACTGATGTTGGACAACAGGGTGTATTAATCCAACATAAGGACTTCACGCTGGAGATCACAGCCAGTGAACACAAGCAAGCAAGCACTCACCCAATTTGAAGAATCTTCAACACACACAAACGTGTTGGTCACTTTTCTGGATTCATCCATATTTTATTTTTGGAGCTTAGGAAATTTAATAATATAAATTCGGAACATTCAAACCATTCCTAATGAGCCGGTCAGCTTATTCAGCTATCTGGGAAATAGTGCTTAATTGGGTAGTTGCGTAAAAAAAGAACTAATTACTTGGTAATTTAAAAATCAATCAATCAATCATGTGCCATGCCGGAAAGCGTGGGCGGTCATGATTCGCCATTTCACTCGATCACCAGAGTCGTGGATCAGCTCAGTGTTCCTGTCTCGTCCATGCCATGTGGCCAAGCCATCCAGGTATTTTCCTCTCGGTCTTCCTCTTGGTCTGTTCCCTTCGATCTTGCCAGCTGTCACTAAGTTCTCCAGTCCATTTCTTCTCATAACATGTCCAAAAAATTTTGACTGTCTACGTCTAATTTCTCTAATCAATCTACGATTTTCATTTGTCTCTTGTAGTACTTGGTCATTGGTTTTTCTAATGACCAAGTACTACTATTTAAAAATAGCTAACTTCAATTTGATTTCTTAAAATCAAAATCAATTTAGAGATGTTTTCTCTTCTTATAATTGAAACTAACATTCCAGATGTAACCCCTCTCGTTAACGCTTATCTGACTATCACAAAAATGGAACGCGTGTTGCCTCTACCAATATAAAAACCGAACTGCTGTTGTCAATGTTTTTGTTGCTACCCTGGTGTATTGCTGCCACGAAGACGATGTGCGTCTTCGTGCAGTGCTTCTTTGGCTTCCTCGACTAAATAGAAGAAAAGCAAAGACATACCCAGCGCCACATCTTCACTCCCTTATCCGACCTCCCATTATTTCCTTTATAACAATGCTCTGTTATAGTGTCTTTCTGTTTGTAGAGTGTGTGTGTGTGTGTGCGTGCATGCATGCGTGCGTGCGTGAGCGAGCAAGTGCTGATGAAGGTTTTCTAGTCACAGTGTCCATTCTGTCACTTGTGATTTTGTTCTTATAAAGCTGACCGGTTCACTGTCCATGTGAGTTGATTTCACACACTATACTGTTCTGTGCCACTTGTACCATCATGTGAGTTGATTTCACACACTATACTGTTCTATGCCACTTGTACCATCATGTGAGTTGATTTCACACACTATACTGTTCTGTGCCACTTGTACCATCATTTGAGTTGATTTCACACACTATACTGTTCTGTGCCATCATGCTGGCACCACATTCTTTACCCTTTACCATTTGCCATGTGAGTCTCCATGGTGAAGTGGTTATACTGCCCGCCTCACGCTCCAAAGGTTGTAGGTTTGGTTCACAAGTGTAATTTTCTCAGAGACTCCTGGGGGTCATCGCTTGAACTACAGAGTTCATGTTTTGTGTGATACTTTTGGTAGGTCAGTCTGGGGAATGAATGAACGAACAAACAAACTTTATTTTCTAAGGGTCACAAATTGGGCATGCAGGCCCGTCTTACATTCGGCCCTTCCAATCTCTCAACTTTCGTTCATCAATTGTGCATGTTACATTCACATAGGAAAAAAACATTGTCAAATGAATGTTGTAAACATAAACAATGCATACTACCATGTTATGAGACGGGCAGGCAGACACACGTACACACGCACATTCATAAACACATACCTTCAACCCTGCATACATACTTACATCATGTACCCAAATTCTCGCAGTTATGCACTCACTCAATAAGACACAATTACATACTTCCTTGCATACACATGAGCCATATGGGATAAAACCTGGTGTAATTAAATCGATCCTCTCGTCTTTTCAACCGTGTTTTTACTGTTTGCCATGATTTGATGCTCTTGATTGTGAGGTTTGTATCATGTTTGATATCTCTATGTATCAAAGTATGCATTGTGTGTTTGATGATACAGTAAATAAAGTCTGCTAATAGACATCTGTTTAGGCCTTGTGACAGTGCCCTATAGATTGTATTCCTACTTCAGTATGTCAGCACTAGGATTTCTACTTCAGTATGTCAGCACTAGGATTTCTACTTCAGTATATCAGCACTAGGATTTCTACTTCAGTATGTCAGCACTAGGATTTCTACTTCAGTATGTCAGCACTAGGATTTCTACTTCAGTATGTCAGCACTAGGATTTCTACTTCAGTATGTCAGCACTAGGATTTCTACTTCAGTATGTTAGCACTTCTGCTTCAATATGTCAGTAGGAGATTCCTGCTTCAGTATGTCAGCACTAGGGTTTCTATTTCAGTATTCTAGCACTAGGATTTCTACTTCAGTATGTCAGCACTAGGGTTTCTATTTCAGTATTCTAGCACTAGGATTTCTACTTCAGTATGTCAGCACTAGGATTTCTACTTCAGTATGTCAGCACTAGGATTTCTACTTCAGTATGTCAGCACTAGGATTTCTACTTCAGTATGTCAGCACTAGCATTTCTACTTCAGTATGTCAGCACTAGGATTTCTACTTCAGTATGTCAGCACTAGGATTTCTACTTCAGTATGTCAGCACTAGGATTTCTACTTCAGTATGTTAGCACTAGGATTTCTACTTCAGTATGTCAGCACTAGGGTTTCTATTTCAGTATTCTAGCACTAGGATTTCTACTTCAGTATGTTAGCACTAGGATTTCTACTTCAGTATGTCAGCACTAGGGTTTCTATTTCAGTATTCTAGCACTAGGATTTCTACTTCAGTATGTTAGCACTAGGATTTCTACTTCAGTATGTCAGCACTAGGGTTTCTATTTCAGTATTCTAGCACTAGGATTTCTACTTCAGTATGTCAGCACTAGGATTTCTACTTCAGTATGTTAGCACTAGGATTTCTACTTCAGTATGTCAGCACTAGGATTTCTACTTCAGTATGTCAGCACTAGGGTTTCTATTTCAGTATTCTAGCACTAGGATTTCTACTTCAGTATGCCAGCACTAGGATTTCTACTTCAGTATGTCAGCACTAGGATTTCTACTTCAGTATGTCAGCACTAGGATTTCTACTTCAGTATGTCAGCACTAGGATTTCTACTTCAGAATGTCAGCACTAGGATTTCTACTTCAGTATGTCAGCACTAGGATTTCTACTTCAGTATGTTAGCACTTCTGCTTCAGCATATCAACGCTAGATTTCTGCTTCATTATAACAACACTTCTGCTTCAGTATATCAACACTTCTGCTTCAGTATAACAACACTTCTGCTTCAGTATATCAACACTTCTGCTTCAGTATATCAACACTTCTGCTTCAGTATATCAACACTTCTGTTTCATTATAACAACACTTCTGCTTCAGTATATCAACACTTCTGCTTCAGCATATCAACACTTCTGCTTCAGTATAACAACACTTCTGCTTCAGTATGTCAACACTTCTGCTTAAGTATATCAACACTTCTGCTTCAGTATGTCAACACTTCTGCTTCAGTATATCAACACTTCTGCTTCAGTATGTCAACACTTCTGCTTCAGTATGTCAACACTTCTGCTTCAGTATGTCAACACTTCTGCTTCAGTATGTCAACACTTCTGCTTCAGTATGTCAACACTTCTGCTTCAGTATATCAACACTTCTGCTTCAGTATGTCAACACTTCTGCTTCAGTATGTCAACACTTCTGCTTCAGTATGTCAACACTTCTGCTTCAGTATGTCAACACTTCTGCTTCAGTATGTCAACACTTCTGCTTCAGTATGTCAACACTTCTGCTTCAGTATGTCAACACTTCTGCTTCAGTATTTCAACACTTCTGCTTCAGTATGTCAACACATCTGCTTCAGTATATCAACATTTCTGCTTCAGTATGTGAACACTTCTGCTTCAGTATATCAACACTTCTGCTTCAGTATATCAACACTTCTGCTTCAGTATATCAACACTTCTGCTTCAGTATATCAACACTTCTGCTTCAGTATATCAACACTTCTGCTTCAGTATATCAACACTTCTGCTTCAGTATAACAACACTTCTGCTTCAGTATGTCAACACTTCTGCTTCAGTATAACAACACTTCTGCTTCAGCATATCAGCACTAGGATTTCTGCTTCAGTATATCAACACTCCAGTACTTTTAGAGGAATGTGAAAAAGGGGTGTGAGACAGGGATGTGTAATGTCTCCAGATCTGTTTTCCCTGTACAGTGAAAGTATTTTCAGAAATATTGAAGATATGGAAGGAATCAACATTGGGGGACGATGCATCAATAACATTAGATATGCAGATGAAACAGTCTTGATTGCAGACAATGAACAGGACCTGCAAAATTTAGTAGATGCGATTGTTACACACAGTGAACAACTAGGGTTAGAATTAAATTGTAAAAAAACACAGATTATGGTCGTCACTAGGAAGGACGAAATACCACAATGTAATATACAAGTAAATGGGAATATTCTTCAACAAGTGAGCAGGTACAATTATCTCGGAACAGTAATAACATCTGATGGGAGATGCCTTGAAGAGATTAGAACAAAAATCGCCATGGCAAAAGTAGCCTTTAGCAAGATGAAAAACATATTGACCAATAAAAAGATGTCAATTGAAACGAGAAAAAGAGTGTTGAGATGCTACATTGAACCTGTACTTTTGTATGGATGTGAAGCGTGGACAATGAGCAGTCAGGCTGAAAAACATCTGATGGCTGTAGAGATGTGGTTTCTGAGGAAAATGCAAAGAATACCATGGACAGCCAGAAAGACCAATGAACAAGTCCTTCAAGAAACAAATGAAGATCGTAAATTGATTAGAGAAATTAGACGTAGACAGTCAAAATTTTTTGGGCATGTTATGAGAAGAAATGGATTGGAGAATTTGGTGACAACTGGTAAGATCGAGGGGAACAGACCAAGGGGAAGACCTAGAAGCAAGTACCTGGATGGCTTGGCCTTGTGGCATGGTCGAGACAGAAACACGGAGCTGATGCATGACTCGGGTGATCGAGTGAGATGGCAGAACATGACCGCCCACGCTTACTGGCATGGCACATGATGAATGAATGAATATCAACACTAGGATTTCTGCTTCAGTATATCAACACTAGATTTCTGCTTCAGTATATCAACACTTCTGCTTCAGTATATCAACACTAGATTTCTGCTTCAGTATATCAACACTAGGATTTCTGCTTTAGTATCTCAGCACTAGGACATAGCTAGCTTGTTGTTTGACCTAGTGTAATCCACCCATTTGACTTTCCTGTCATTGTAAATCTTAACATTTATAATTGACATCCTCAGATTCTCCACATAATGTTAGCCAATTCGGCTGTGTTTTCTACAATTGGGATGACTTTGCGAATTGTACCTGGCAACATCCTGTGAAATATGTTAACTGGAATAACATTACCGTCAGCACAGCATACACTGTTAGTCTAAAAAATGAGTAAGCATGGTGATGATTTTGTTTGTATTTTTAATGTATGTTTATTACATTTAATCTGATGTCATTGCCTGTAAATATTGTTTTAGAATAAACATTCTTGCATTGTCTTGTCAAGCCTGTGTAAATATGGTTTGAACAGGAATTCTGTCATGTATGCTTTCGCTAGCCTTTGACTATCCCTTGTCTGACTACAACACTACAGGCTGTTGTGTCTCACTTTCTTTGAGTCATGCTAGTAGACCTGTCAGATTTGGGAAACCCTATCATTAACTATTTACTGCCAGCATAACTTTTGAGGTCCCAGTGACACACAAGCCTCTGTACCACATAATGGTAGTGAAGACACAGAAGAGGTGCTCTTAGAACAAACTATCAATTTATATTATCACTGGCATCTTACCATATTGACAATGTTCTTCAAAAAGTATAATAACTACAATCTATGAGGACCAGGGATGGAGTTATACCTCTCTATAGCACAAAGCCTGGGCTGGTTTGTAGAGACCATGTGTTGCCTATGCAGCATGATCCCTCTCTCGGCCTGCCTAGTTCACTCCAGAGGAAGGGTAACACCAATATGTCTGGAGCAAGACAAGCTGCAGAAGCACTAGAGCAATGCTCTAACTGTCTGGCTGTCAGAGCTTTGATCCTAGACCAGTTGCCAACCAAGGTTTAGGGCCTGGTCTGCCTGCCATGACATTTAGTCTTTTGGTTGCATTTCCTCGCACTATGATAAGTTTGATGAGTGCCGCCCAACATTCTGTGCTAACAGAAAGCAGGTAGTACCATCTACTGTCATATGGTAGCTCAATCATATATGACTAAGACCTGACTTATTTCATGTTGTCAACTCACAGTTAAATTATGTTCACACATTTTGATTCTTATCACTCTTTGTCTTGTGCTGCAGTAAGGTCTCAGCCTATAGATGCCCTCACCTAACTACCGATGGCTGCATATTTAACAGCAGTGAGTTCTTCCTGGTGAAGAACTATGTGTTAGAAGTGAATGTAACAAACAACTCCAGAAACATCACAGCCTCTAAAGTCTTTGTGGTCGACACCTTTAAAGCAGGTCAGAATATTTCCAGTGATCTCATATTATATGTATGGAAAAATAACTACATGTTACATACTAAGCGATACATTTGAGGCAGGTTTTATGTGCCAGCATTGGATTGAATTCTAGCAAAGGTCTGCCACTTTGTAAAGTTAGGTTTACCTTGATACCTGGCATGCAGCTGTTGTAGGCATTGGATCAAATCCTCACAGAGGTTCACAATTTGTAAAGTTAGGTTTATATTGATACCTGGCATGCAGCTGTTGTGGGCATTGGATAAAATCCTCGCAGAGGTTCACAATTTGTAAAGTTAGGTCTATCTTGATACCTGACATGCAGCTGGTGAGGGCAATGAAGGAGCGGATACGATAGCTGGCTCTGTCACTATACTATAGTGTTAACCAGTAGGTCAAGACAACATGAATGCCGCTAGAGAGTCTGGTTGAGAAGAGGACATTCAACTTATTGAATCAATACCATAAGCTGGAATACAAGCATTTGAATTTAAGATTGGTATAGCTTATAAGGCAGCTCACCAAGTGCACAATGAAGTTTGGCAGTCAGTATCGGAGTTACATAGTTAGTTGCTGTATACTGATGGATAGTTAAGATTCAAAGATAGATGGAGGTTGATCAAGAAATAGACAATAGTTAAGTATCAAAGATATTCATAGGTTGATCAAGAAGTAGACAAAAGTTAAGATTCATAGATAGAATTATTCATTCATCATTTGCCATGGCGATAAGCGCGGGCGGTCATCTCACTCAATCACCAGAGTCGTGGATCAGCTCAGTGTTCTTGTCTCGACCATACGTCGTGGCCAAGCCATCCAGGTATTCACTTGTCTGCCTACCCATTGTTCTCTTCTCCTTGATCTTGCCAGTTGTCATCAAGTTTTCCAATTTATTTCTTCTCATAACGTGACCATACAATTTTGACTGTCTACGTCTAATTTCTCTAATCAGTGTACAATTTTAATTTGTTTCTTTTAAGACTTGGTCATTGGTTTGTCTGTCAGTCAATGGTATTCTTTGCATTTTCCCCAGAAACCACATTTCTACAGCCATCATATGTTTTTCAGCTTGTCTGCTAATTGTCCACGCTTCACATCCGTACAAAAGTGCAGGTTCTATGTAGCACCTCAGCACTCTTTTTCTCATTGCAATTGATATCTTTTTATTGGTCTGTATGTTGATCAACGTTCAGAAGGATACCTTTGCCATAGCAATTCTTGTTCTAATCTCTTCAAGGCATCTCCCATCAGATGTTATGACTCTTCAAAGATAATTGTACAGATTTACCTGTTGAAGAATATTCCCATTTACTTTTATATTACTTTGTGGTATTTCTTTCTTCCTAGTGATGACCATTATCTGTAGCTTCTTACAATTTAATTGTAACCCTAGTTGTACACCGTGTGCAACAACTGCATCTACTAAATGTTGCCGATCCTGCTCATTCTCTGCAATCAATACTGTATCATCCACATATTTAATGTTATTGATGGAGGTTGATCAAGAAGTAGACAATAGTGCAGATTAAAAGATAGATGGAGGATGATCAAGAAGTAGATGATAGCAAATATTAAGAAGTAGACAACAGCTTAGATTCAAAAATAGAAGGAGGAAGATCAAGAAGTAGACAATAGTTAAGATTCAAAGATAGAAGGAGGAAAAATCAAGAAGTACACAATAACAAAGATCAAATAGTAGACAACAGTTGAGATTCAAAGATAGATGAAGGAAGATTGAAGGAAGATCAAGATGTTGACAACAGTGAACTTGTATAGCTTGTAGAAGAACATATTGCATGGAGAGTATCTCCTTGCCAAAGACATGTGAATGTCTCCTGGAAGTAAAAGTGGAGGGTAGAATTCTTCTTCTTCTTCTTCTTCTTCTTCTTCTTCTTCTTCTTCTTCTTCTTCTTCTTCTTCTTCTTCTTCTTCTTCTTCTTCTTCTTCTTCTTCTTCTCAACAGCTAACACCAAGCCATCCTATTGTTTCCTTTCTCCCGAAGCTCACTCCAAGTCTTCCTCTATTTCATGTCCCCTTTGGGTTTCAATGACAGGATTTTCTAGTAAAACTATTTGGAGGTTTCCTCAATGTGTGTTCTATCCAGTGTCAGCTTCTGTTCCTCACCTCTTGATTCGCTGGAGTCTGTCTAGTTGTCTCCCTCAGCTCTGTGTTATTGATTCTGTCATACCATTTATGTCCAACTATTCTACACTTGTGTAGTACTGGACAGATAGCTCATTGTGTGGCAGTTTCTGTCATACCATTTATGTCCAACTATTCTACACTTGTGTAGTACTGGACAGATAGCTCATTGTGTGGCAGTTAGTCACTGACAGTACAGACCAAACACAAATTTATTGTACAATACTTAGCTGGCATGTCAATGGGCTTATTTATTTATCTACCATATTTTCATGCTCAGTGAAGCCTGCACCTGTTGTAAACCTATCATCCGAGAGCACGCCAGGATGCATCACTTTGTCATGGAATCATTCCAGGGGCTATGAGAAAATATACAGAATCCGGCATCAGATTGTGGGGGACAGTCATTTTGAGGTATGTTCTTACTGTATACTATTCTGCACTATTTTTCAGGAATATCCTTTCAGGTATATTTAAGGATCAGTGGTACATATTAACTTTATTTTATAGTTTAAATATAGTTACACATTGAGAGTTGTTACAGTGCAGTAAGTTTCTGTCAAGTGCACCAGTAGCACATTGAGAGTTGTTACAGTGCAGTAAGTTTCTGTCAAGTGCACCGGTTACACATTGAGAGTTGTTACAGTGCAGTAAGTCTCTGTCAAGTGCACCATTTACACATTGAGAGCTGTTACAGTGTTATCACAGTCTGGGACTGGGGATTGAACCTGGATCATAGGCTGGGACCAGAGATTGAACCTGGATCATCGTCTGGGACCAGAGATTGAACCTGAATCATAGTCTGGGACCAGAGATTGAACCTAGATCATAGTCTGGGACTGGAGATTGAACCTGGATTACAGTCTGGTGCCAGAGATTGAACCTAGATCATAGTCTGGGACTGGAGATTGAACCTGGATTACAGTCTGGTGCCAGGGATAGAACCTGGATCATAGTCCGGTGCCAGGGATTGAACCTGGATTATAGTCTGGTGCCAGGGATTGAACCTGAATCATAGTCTGCCAGGGATTGAACCTGGATTATAGTCTGGGACCAGGGATTGAACCTGGATCAGAGTCTGGGGCCAGGGATTGAACCTGGATCATAGGCTGGGACCAGAGATTGAACCTGGATCATAGTCTGGGACCAGAGATTGAACCTAGATCATAGTCTGGGACCAGAGATTGAACCTGGATCATAGTCTGGGACCAGAGATTGAACCTAGATCATAGTCTGGGACTGGAGATTGAACCTGGATTACAGTCTGGTGCCAGGGATAGAACCTGGATCATAGTCCGGTGCCAGGGATTGAACCTGGATTATAGTCTGGTGCCAGGGATTGAACCTGAATCATAGTCTGCCAGGGATTGAACCTGGATTATAGTCTGGGACCAGGGATTGAACCTGGATCAGAGTCTGGGGCCAGGGATTGAACCTGGATCATAGGCTGGGACTGGGGATTAAACCTGGATCATAGTCTGGGACTGGGGATTGAACCTGGATTACAGTCTGGGACCATAGATTGAACCTGGATCATAGTCTGGGACTGGGGATTGAACCTGGATCATAGTCTGGGACTAGAGATTGAACCTGGATCATAGTCTGGGACCATAGATTGAACCTGGATCATAGTCTGGGACCAGAGATTGAACCTGGATCATCGTCTGGGACCAGAGATTGAACCTGGATCATAGTCTGGGACCAGAGATTGAACCTAGATCATAGTCTGGGACTGGAGATTGAACCTGGATTACAGTCTGGTGCCAGGGATAGAACCTGGATCATAGTCCGGTGCCAGGGATTGAACCTGGATTATAGTCTGGTGCCAGGGATTGAACCTGAATCATAGTCTGCCAGGGATTGAACCTGGATTATAGTCTGGGACCAGGGATTGAACCTGGATCAGAGTCTGGGGCCAGGGATTGAACCTGGATCATAGGCTGGGACTGGGGATTAAACCTGGATCATAGTCTGGGACTGGGGATTGAACCTGGATTACAGTCTGGGACCATAGATTGAACCTGGATCATAGTCTGGGACTGGGGATTGAACCTGGATCATAGTCTGGGACTAGAGATTGAACCTGGATCATAGTCTGGGACCATAGATTGAACCTGGATTACAGTCTGGGACCATAGATTGAACCTGGATCATAGTCTGGGACTGGGGATTGAACCTGGATTACAGTCTGGGACCATAGATTGAACCTGGATCATAGTCTGGGACCATAGATTGAACCTGGATTACAGTCTGGGACCATAGATTGAACCTGGATCATAGTCTGGGACTAGAGATTGAACCTGGATTACAGTCTGGGACCATAGATTGAACCTGGATCATAGTCTGGGACTGGGGATTGAACCTGGATTACAGTCTGGGACCATAGATTGAACCTGGATCATAGTCTGGGACCAGAGATTGAACCTGGATTATAGTCTGGGACCAGAGATTGAACCTGGATCATAGTCTGGGACTAGAGATTGAACCTGGATTACAGTCTGGGACCATAGATTGAACCTGGATCATAGTCTGGGACTGGGGATTGAACCTGGATTACAGTCTGGGACCATAGATTGAACCTGGATCATAGGCTGGGACCAGAGATTGAACCTGGATCATAGTCTGGGACTGGGGATTGAACCTTGATCATAGTCTGGGACTGGAGATTGAACCTGGATCATAGTCTGGGACCAGAGATTGAACCTGGATCATAGTCTGGGACCAGAGATTGAACCTGGATCATAGTCTGGGACCAGAGATTGAACCTGGATCATAGTCTGGGACTGGAGATTGAACCTGGATTACAGTCTGGGACCATAGATTGAACCTGGATCATAGTCTGGGACCATAGATTGAACCTGGATTACAGTCTGGGACCATAGATTGAACCTGGATCATAGTCTGGGACTGGGGATTGAACCTGGATTACAGTCTGGGACCATAGATTGAACCTGGATCATAGTCTGGGACCATAGATTGAACCTGGATTACAGTCTGGGACCATAGATTGAACCTGGATCATAGTCTGGGACTAGAGATTGAACCTGGATTACAGTCTGGGACCATAGATTGAATCTGGATCATAGTCTGGGACTGGGGATTGAACCTGGATTACAGTCTGGGACCATAGATTGAACCTGGATCATAGTCTGGGACCATAGATTGAACCTGGATTATAGTCTGGGACCAGAGATTGAACCTGGATCATAGTCTGGGACTAGAGATTGAACCTGGATTACAGTCTGGGACCATAGATTGAACCTGGATCATAGTCTGGGACTGGGGATTGAACCTGGATTACAGTCTGGGACCATAGATTGAACCTGGATCATAGTCTGGGACCATAGATTGAACCTGGATTACAGTCTGGGACCATAGATTGAACCTGGATCATAGGCTGGGACCAGAGATTGAACCTGGATCATAGTCTGGGACCAGAGATTGAACCTGGATCATAGTCTGGGACTGGGGATTGAACCTTGATCATAGTTTGGGACTGGAGATTGAACCTGGATCATAGTCTGGGACCATAGATTGAACCTGGATCATAGTATGGGACCAGAGATTGAACCTGGATCATAGTCTGGGACCAGAGATTGAACCTGGATCATAGTCTGGGACTGGAGATTGAACCTGGATTACAGTCTGGGACCATAGATTGAACCTGGATCATAGGCTGGGACCAGAGATTGAACCTGGATCATAGTCTGGGACCAGAGATTGAACCTGGATCATAGTCTGGGACCAGAGATTGAACCTGGATCATAGTCTGGGACTGGAGATTGAACCTAGATCATAGTCTGGGACCATAGATTGAACCTGGATCATAGTCTGGGACTGGAGATTGAACCTGGATTACAGTCTGGTGCCAGGGATTGAATCTGGATTATAGTCTGGTGCCAGGGATTGAACCTGAATCATAGTCTGCCAGGGATTGAACCTGGATTATAGTCTGGGGCCAGGGATTGAACCTGGATCAGAGTCTGGCACCAGGGATTGAACCTGGATTATAGTCAGAGTCTGGGGCCAGGGATTCAACCTGGATTATAGTCAGAGTCTGGGGCCAGGGATTCAACCTGGATTATAGTCAGAGTCTGGGGCCAGGGATTCAACCTGGATTATAGTCAGAGTCTGGGGCCAGGGATTCAACCTGGATTATAGTCAGAGTCTGGGGCCAGGGATTCAACCTGGATTATAGTCAGAGTCTGGGGCCAGGGATTCAACCTGGATTATAGTCAGAGTCTGGGGCCAGGGATTCAACCTGGATTATAGTCAGAGTCTGGGGCCAGGGATTCAACCTGGATTATAGTCAGAGTCTGGGGCCAGGGATTCAACCTGGATTATAGTCAGAGTCTGGGGCCAGGGATTGAACCTGGATCATAGTCTGGGACCAGAGATTGAACCTGGATCATAGTCTGGGACCAGAGATTGAACCTGGATCATAGTCTGGGACTGGAGATTGAACCTGGATTACAGTCCGGAGAACTACCTTTGATCTCAGTCAAGTCATGTATCCATGTATTGATTTTGGATTGTAATATTTATCTGTTGTTGTTTATTTTGCTGCATTTTTGTGAAGCTTTCTTTGTCATTGCTTAGTTTAGCTCTTTCTATTGACAAATATACTGCAACTAACCAGGGCTTCACTCTAACAACTCTGAATATGTTACTTATTTTCAGTTATTACTAACCCCTGTGGCACCCTGCTTCCACCACCAACTTGTGATTATTCATCATGTGTTATAAATATGTTTCAGGTTGTGAATGACAGCCTCATGGACACACAGTTTAAACGGTGTGGTTACCCTTCGTACACACATCACAACTTTTTGGTGGACTGCTACCCTGCTGGTGCATATTCTGGAAACTGGAGTGACCCTGTCAGCATCCAAGAATCCACTCCTATGACAGGTCAGCCAGTTCTGAAATGCCTGTCCTAGAACAACTGTTTTTTTTATTTGGTTTGTATTTGCTTGCTTTGATCTCTAGCGTTGCACATTCACCCGCTGCTGCCTCTAGTGCACTGGACTGATTTTCACGTGTGGATTAGCTTCCACTATTACCAGTGCACCTCACACTACGGCCTTATGGTTCTAAGCATTATGGCCTGGTTCTACAAACTCAAAGAAAGGACTCTCCTTGAATATCAAGAAAACAGTAACAGTAGTGATATCAAAGAAAAAGGTGACACTAAAATATGAAGTGGCAATAGAATTTTAAATATCTAGGGGCATTTATAACATCAGATGGAAGATGTACAACAAAGATTAAGAGCAGAATAGTGCAAGCAAAAGCTGCATTTCAGAAAATGAAGAGATCTTACACAATAAGTCACTATCATTGAATATTTGAAATAGAGTACTGAAGTGCTATATAGAACCTGTTTTGCTGTATGGCAGTGAATCTTGAAATGTGAATAAACAAATTAGGAAGAACTTGGAAGCAACAGAGATATGGTTCCTGAGACGAATGTTGCGAATTCCTTGGACTGCCAGAGTAACGACGACTGCCTGAGACAGGCTAATGAAACTAGAACATTATATACAACAATAAGAAAGAGACAAACATCTTTCTTCGGTCATGTGATGAGAAGAGAGATATTGGAAACCACCGTAACAGCTGGAAAGATCGAGGGTAAGAGAGGCAGAGGTAGACCAAGAGAAATGATGCTGGATGGATTGAGTTGGTGGAATGGAGGAATATCATCAGCAGAGTTGATCCAGAACACCAAATACCGAGATCTGTGTAAAGGCATGAATGCCTACGCCAGCTGACAGGGCACTTGATGATGATGATGATATATAGTAGTGCATTGGTTTGGTGGTCATGGGTTCAAATCTGCAAGGCAGTTTAAAATCAAGTCAGTGTAGAATGGACATTAGGGAATGTCCTCGGAAGTAGAGACTGCCAACCTGAGATGGGAAGTAAAGCTGGCCAGTGTGGTATTGACCTCATCAGCCATTAAGTGTCGACTAGTCAATACAAATATGGACAAGCACCATATATCTAACTCATTTCAAGGCGTATAAAAGAGACATTTATTTACTTGACTGTATTGACATGTGAGATTTGGCATTGACTTTTGACTATATTGACTTGGTGACGACTGGCAAGATCGAAGGGAAGAGACCAAGGGGAAGACCGAGAAGTAAATACCTCAATAGCTTGGCCACGTGGCATGGTCGAGACAAGAACACGGAGCTGATCCACGATTCTGGTGATTGAGTGAGATAGCAAAACATGACCACCCATGCGGATCGGCATGGCACATGATGGATGGATTGATATGTGTATACACACAGTAAAGGCGAAGATTCTGCTCCCATGGCACATTGGGATTTCAGTGGTCCATAAAACCTTGTCCCAGCAGCACTCTGTCGAGGGTTTGTTGAGTGTCTGGCTGACTGACCACCTGACCTCCCTGAAGACCTGATGGTACCCATTTGATCTCTTTCAACCCCAGTCTGGTCTTAACTTTAACTCGTTCCATTCTCAGTTGTTGTTACTGAAATTAGTAAATGTTTTAGTCTGAAGAGGTTCAGACAATGCTATGTTGTCCAACAAGGTTACAGTAAAAAGTGGCATAGAATGGGTAGTGTAGCGGCTTGGTGGGAAACAAGGGGTACAGAAAAACATGCAAGGAGTAACCAGTAGATATATGATGAGGGACTTGCTACTGAATTAATGATGCTGGATCAGTCTCACAGCCTTGTGATCATGAATATTATATTTCTCATGGAGATTTGAGCTGTGGACAGCTGTGCAACATCATCATCATCACCATCATTGTCGTAGTATTTCCTGGGGTGAGGGAAGCATACTATTACATCTTAATAACGGAATAGATTCACTCTGGGAATACAATAGATCTCAGTCTACAGACCCCACCAGCCCTTGGATTCCTGTCTCTCTCACTATCAACCGCTGGACAATACCTTTTTCACCTCTCATCCAGAACAGATGACACGACTCTGGTGTCTACACATAATGACTAGATGATATAATGTACAAGAGGATTATCAACAAGGGGAATGTTCATGAGAGAATCCTGGCCGCCGCCAGGTGACAGAAGAAAAGGCGGTCTGGATCAGCCTCAGGCCGTCTCACTCATCACTGTACATTGGTTACGATACCACAAGGTTAAAGATGTCACTCATCTGCACACGTAGTGTGGAATATCTCTGCCGAGGTGTAGACTCAACTGAAATTACTAGCACGTCAATGTGGTGACTCCAAGTTGCGGTGGTACGTGATGACTCCGGACTAACATCCCTGTAGAAGTTCTGAAGGCCTATCCTTCAAGCTTCACTGGTAAGGCCTGTGCTAGACAACGGTCCTAAGAAGCCACCATAACATTTCACACACATTTAACAATGTCAAAGTTCTGGAAACAGATGGTGGTCTCTAATGGGATCAGGATGGGTATAACTGGGCCTATAAGCACAGAAAGTTGGCACAGTTCAAGTTGACTCTGTCACTCAAAGTCAGTACTGGTAGCACGTGACCGGGTAAGGAATGTCACAAATGTTCCTATTCCTACATGGTAGACTGTTCCTGGAACACCAGGCCATCCTGAAATAAATTGTAATGTAGTTCTTCTCTACCCGTTTGGCTAGTGGGTCACAATGTCAAAATTGATCACAGACAAGAGGACATGATACTCGCCCGTGTGTAGCCATCATAATACTTGGTGGACTGACTGAAGATCATTTAGCGGTTGAGACGGGACTGGACTGGGGCGTAGTGACTTCCCGGCCCGTGGTGTGGTGTAGAAGCCTCACTTCACGTCACATAGGTAAGCCAGCCATTTAGCAGCCTTCACCAAGTCATCATCCTCTGGTCCCGTCACGTAAGTCTCTCAGAAAGTAGAACCTGCCAAAGATAACACCATGTGTGAATATCGTGACACAGACTTACCCCCAGAGGTACACGTTACCTATGTGTACTCAGACTTACCCCCAGAGGTACACGTTACCTATGTGTACTCAGACTTACCCCCAGAGGTACACGTTACCTATGTGTACTCAGACTTACCCCCAGAGGTACACGTTACCTATGTGTACTCAGACTTACCCCCAGAGGTACACGTTACCTATGTGTACTCAGACTTACCCCCAGAGGTACACGTTACCTATATGTACTCAGACTTACCCCCAGAGGTACACGTTACCTATGTGTACTCAGACTTACCCCCAGAGGTACACGTTACCTATGTGTACTCAGACTTACCCCCAGAGGTACACGTTACCTATGTGTACTCAGCATAGGCCGGTGTCGCCATGACCCGGCCGGCAGCCTCACAGACCAGGATCCACTGTTAAAACTGAACTAGGTCTGGGTCCTAACAAGTGCTGGCTGAACCGTCCTCCGTCTCGAACCCACCCAAGGTAGGGCTGTGTATCTGGTCCTGGTGTCGGTGAAATCCTTCTGTCCTTAAAAAGGCTTCTAAGGACACAATATACCAGGTTAGTAGGTTCAAAATACCTAGAGACAGAATGGCCCTGAAGGAGGACCGGTGACCACCGAATTCCCCTCCCTCGGAGGTAGCCCCCTCTCCCTGGTTCTATTTTATGTTTACCTACTATACACCCAGTTTCCCGGAGCTCGAGCTTTGATCCAGGAATTTAATAGATGATACAGGGAAATCCCCCTGTAGCGGAAGTCCACATCCCGTTCCCTCCTCCCCTAGTTAGGGTCAGAGCATTTGGAACGGTGTTCAGCTGGTTGTGACCAGCTCTGTCGCATTCCCCAGTTTCTCCAGTGTCAACCTCTCGGGAACCAACTGTATATCAAGAGGGTGTTCCGTCACGGCAACCAATAACATAAAGAGTAAGAGGAAAGCTCAGCAAAGCCAGTGGTCGCCACACCAAAGAATTCGAACTTAGACACCCGCAATGTCCTTCGAATGACCTTCGACACGTCCGGCGACCATCGCATGGGTTTCGTCTAGTTCGGCCGAGTTCCCTGATACCTCACTCGACCTATGTTCTACAACGCCTTCGCCCACGTCCGGTTGTCGACTACGTTAGAGTTCTAAGGCCGCCCAGGAGTGAACTCGGACTACTAACACTATTGGGCCTGTCCTAAGTTTACCTAACTACTTGTAGCGGCGATAACACGCATTCCCGCACTTGTACAATTGTAACGTAAAACCAGGCCTACAATCCATCGTGTTCAACTAGCCTGCAGTGTTAAGTTAAAACACAAGCCCACAGGTTCACCCCTGACTGACCTTTGTGCGCCGGGCGGGACATGTGGTCGAACAGCTTCGGTTCAACGCGGTAGCGACACACATTATTTATCTAAATATGTTTCACGTACCTTACGACAAACTGTGCATTCAGAATTTAGGAGCTCCCGTCCCAACACTGGACGTTCTGTCAGTTTTCTTTGACAAACAGCAAGACTCTGGCTTCCTCTCTCCCATTTACGAATTAACACAGTCGTCCAAACACAACGTCTGGCTCGCAAGGTCAGATCTCAACTGAGCCTCTCTTTGTTCTGAGAAGGTTATTGCGCATGCTTTAGCGGATCTGGTTGGGTGAGCTTTCGTCCCCCGAACATTCTAGAAGTCAAGGGCCACCAATCGCCCTTGCGTGGGGTACATTAATACCTCGGTTGTATCCCTTCGACTGATCGGCTGTTCGAGGCTGACATAAAAGGGGAATTGGACTTTTGGGAGTTTTGCTAGGTGAATTCTCAGCAGTTCCATGACAATCATCATCATCATCATCATCATCATCATCAAGTATCATGCCAACTTCTTCTTCTTCTTCTTCTTCTTCTTCTTCTTCTTCTTCTTCTTCTTCTTCTTCTTCTTCTTCTTCTTCTTCTTCTTCTTTTTCTTCTTCTTCTTCTTCAGCATTCCGAGCCATTGAGGTTCTTTGCTGCAGATACAAGCCGTCTCCATTCGTCTCTCTGGTTGACCTTCTCTTGCCAGTCGCTGATTCCAAGTGCCTGTAGGTCTGTATGTCACCGTCTTCTTGGTCTACCTCGGGGGTCTACGGTCATTTATGTCCTGAGTGTAAGCGAGTTTTGTTTCCCTATTATCTTCCATTCTTTCTATATGCCCCAGCCATTTTATTCTATTAGCCTTCATGATACCAGTGATTAGCGGGGACTTAAACAGATCATTAATGTCTTTGTTGCTTCTTCTTTTCCACTCTCCACTTTGTGTATCCCTAATGGACCCAAAGATGCGTCTTAAGACTTTGTTCTCAAAGGTTTGTAACAACTGGCATGTGTAATTATGCTTCTGCCCACTTTCGACCTCCAACATGCATCAAGTTGTGTGCTGACACCTTTCTTACCATGACGAAGGAGAGTCAGATCTCTCACAATATACCTCAATCTCTTTTTTCACAAATCTTTCTTGCTGTCGTATGTTTCAGTTTTTCTCTTCTCATAACGTGAGAAAAATGATGTCTCTTTCTGATTATTTGTGATAAGTTTTCTTTATGTCTAAACCTCTTTTAAAACATATAGATGACTGATTTTGGCTGTCCGAGAGTCTCTGTCAGCAAATGTCTTAAGGTTTAGACGCTGATCATTCTAGTAACACATGGTTACAAGCATGTCACATTCATCCACATATGCCTGTAACAAGATGCAAGTCGGTTGCCACTTCACACACCTTCACAATTGGGTCACTATTTATTGTTAGCTTAATAGGGAACCCGACGCAATATTCTTTGTAGGGGGTTTTCTAAGAAAACTAATTATTCTACTTCTATAAATAGAATACTAAAGTAAGATTAATAGTTCAGAGAGTTGAACTCATGTAGTCACGAGAATTATTACAGGGATTCACGCTATCTCTTCTTGTACGTGAAAACCAATGTTCTACTTTGTTCTGGTAAACTGTCCAGCCTAAATTTTAGACTCCACATAAATACACTGAACCAGATGTTTGGTATTGAGTTTCTAAAGTATCACGCTAGAGAACGACATCTGCTTGCATATTGTATTTACATGCCTAAGTGCAAACAAAAGGCAATCTGCAGTATTCATACAGGTAGACAAGGTATTTGTTCAGTAAAACAAGGTTTCCCTTTTTTGATGGGATCTAGCCACCACCTGAGTCAAGTAATTGTGTGCCAAGAAGAAGTACTCAACAGCCAACACTGGAATATCATAACCTGTAGTGAAGATATATTTTGTACAATGGTCAGCGCCTGAATACTGGTTCTGTCAAGATGGCTGACGAAGTGGTCCAACCCAGACTGTCGTTACCTGTGGTATCAATATGTTTCATGAACGTGTTCACTCCTTATTACAGTACCAGGTGTGACAATGTTTTGTGAAATGGCTTACACTGTATACAGTAACTGTTTTTCCATGAGGATTGGTGAACCAGCTCACACCTGAATACAGTATCCTGTTTGTCCAGAGGCTTTATGAACTTGTTTACCATAGACTGAACTGACCTGTTGGCAAATCTGATGTATGCCTTGATTTATTTATGCCTGATCAAAATTACCTGTGGGCAAGATGGTCGGCATTCACGAATCAGATACAACATTGGGAACATTTTCCACAAAGCCATTATGCATCAATACATATCTACACGTTAAGCAGTTATCAGACTGAATTATTACTAGTGAAGTGAATAGTACTGAAGAATTTTGGAATACAAGCATTATGGCCTGGTTCTACAAACGCGTCATTATGGCGGAGTCCTGCATGATTCAGGTGATGTCATCTGTTCCTCAGACCATACAGACCGTGACAATCTCTCTCTGTAGCCTATGATGAACCAGTTTGAGAGGCTACCTGAAGTATTCTGGCAGGGCTACTTTTCCATATTATAGGACTTTCAGTACTATTAATTATATATCTGTATTTGTGTTGTCAGTTCTAGGCTGAGGAAAGGCCTACGTTAAATTATAGTTCTTTGTTTAAACACTTTCTTGTGTCTGGTGAATGTCAAGACAGGGAGTGAAGTAAATAGTAACATGCATATGTCCAAAGACAGGGAGTGAAGTAAACAGTAACATAATATGTCCAAAGTCTAAGGGGACGTCAGAGCGGGTTAAAAGTAAATAGTCAGATAGGTTCCATAATCTTGTGTAGTAACATTCTGGCAAACATCCCCACCCATTTTGTTACAATGTCCTTTGTTTACGGTATCTGACCTAAATCAAAATTCAAGCATCCTGAAATATGTTGTCTCTTTTGTAATTTTGTCTTTTACTGGCAATAATTCATGTGCATCCACGAGAAAGTGAAATAAGATTGTACACATGTATTTATGTTTTTTCTCATTCACAGCTCCAAACGTAGGACCCACGACTGTAAATGGAAGTTACACATCTGCCAAATGTGTTAATGGATCTAGAAATGTAACGTTGATGTGGCAGGTAATATACTTGTCCAGCTTTTATATATTATATCAGGTGATTTGAAGCAGATCTCTGTGTGTTGAATTTCACAATGGTATTAGCACTGACTGTTCATAAAGCAATGGCAAACTACTGAACATAAAACTTCCTAAACAATCACAAACAGGCAGCAAATACTGGGGTTGATTGCGACATCCCGTACTGGGCATATAATTAATTTTAACTTTGTGTATATACCAGACAAGATTTAATTGGGGCAAGTTAGTTGCCAGTAACTATTTTTTAACCTGATTCATCTACTTCATTTTGGGTTGCTAAGTTACTGTGGTTTTGTTCAGTCTGTTCTACAGTTGCGTGGTAAGTAGGTCAGTTTAAAACATCCCTGCTTCAAAGTAAAGATGGCTGACGTGATATCCACTGTGTCAGCTGACCAGTGCTGATTGGTCTATACAAACATGGGGCTTGCACCATATACCCAGTACACCTCAAGGTAGGGGGAAAGCATCCCGTGCTTTAATTGTTAAGTCCAAATTGTCTTGTACAAATGTTTTCACCGTTTACTGACCTCCCAGTTGATATCCTCAATAGTGTTGTCATTAATGTTTGTTAGCATGCATTAGAATGCCCTAGACAGAGCAAACACCCTTGATGCAGTATAGGCCAGCGTGGCCAAATGGAAAAGAATGCGTGTTCTTAAACATCCAGTGTGCTGTTACTGAGATAAGGGGTTCAACCCCTACACTTAACAATTTGGCTAAAATGTTGACCTATCCTCCTTGACTTGGGGACGTAAATTACAAATATCTCTTAAGCCGGAGTGGGTTCGCCTGATGGCGAGGGAAACTTTTAATAGGGTAGGTTAATCCACACGCAAAATTCAGTCCAGCTCTACTAGAAGGATTGTGTATAGACTATGCTTGAGTTCAGCGTGAGTGAGTGGGGAAAAAAATAATCCCTGATACACTGGTGTTGGTTTTATGCTTCTCTCCTGATTGATATAACTGCTTGCTTTTACAGTTGAAAGCATAGCTGTAAACAAAGATGTATAGAGCAGTGAAACATTGCATTCTTTAATTCGGATTTCATTTTACAGATGAAAGTATAACTGTGAACAAAGATGTGTAGATCAGTGTAACATTATATTCTTCAATTTTGATTTCTTTTTACAGATGAAAGTATAACTCTAAACAAAGGTGTGTCAAGTAGTGAAACATTACATTCTTATATCTTGATTTCTCTGAGAATTTCACAGTAGATGAGACACACATACAAATGTTGCCAGTTCCAGCAATGAAAATATGTTATAGATCTCATTTGTTTACAAGGAAAATGTGGCCGGATGGTCATGGTGTCCAGCTCAGGCACAGAATTTCAAATCCCAACTTCGGGCTGGGCATGTTTCAAAAGCGATTAGTTCCTAATGAGATCACATACTTCTGATAACTTGAGTAATGAGATCAGACACTTTGCCTTCTCAGATAAGGGCAAAAAACAGAAGGCCCCGTGTGCAAGATGTACATGTTAAACATCCCATAAGTAGTTCTATAGGATGGATACCACCCCCAAAATGTGGTGCTGCACCATATTTACTAAGAATAAAGAAGGAGGAGCGGCCAGTTTTAGTAGGCGCAAAGAAGGACGAGCGGGATATAACTCATGAATAAATAATTGAGTGTTTTGTGCACTGTTACCTTCCCTTAAAAAAAATTTAATTAATTTTTTTTCTTTAAAGTTTTAATGTAAAAATTATGGTTATTACTGGTTGTAGTGGGCATGGCTTAGTGTCATTTGTTGTTAAGAGGTGGTTGAGTGGAGGAGTAGCTAGGTAAGTGCTTCTGAACACTATCATCATACTAGTTACAGCACTTCAAATGAAAATATTAAAAAGGTAAAGATGGCGGCTAGTAATGTTTGTAGTGGGTATGGCTTAGGGATATTCATTGTTAAAGGGTGGATGAGTGGCGGGGTAGCTAGATAAATGCTTCCAAATACTATCATCATAAGGTATCAGATCGTTAAAGGAAAACCTTAAATAAACAAGTAAAGATGGGTGTCAGTGTCCCTGTGATTGTCAGGTTCAAATCTCAGTGAGGAGGTCTAGTGGTAGAAAAAATATTGATTATATCAGATAATTAAAGGAAAACCATAAAGAAACAAGTAAAGATGGGTGTCAGTGTCTCTGTGGGCACTGGGTTCGAATCCCTGTGGGGAGGTCTAGTGGTAGAAAAAATATTGATTATGTTTATGTTATTTAGTTGTGATGGCGAGATCTGGTGTTATTAATCATGCTATGTTTAAAATATGAGAGGTGGTGTGCAGGGGTAATGACTGTGTCTAGTTGGTACCCCAGATGCCGTGGAGGTAACAGGTTTGAATCTCGGTGCCTTTTTGTTGTTAAGGTTACCACTCATCAGCATGTGGAGGTGTCTAGTTGGTCATAGCGATTAGGGTTAGAGCCGCCTTGTCCTGGTCGTGTTGCTGTGGCCACAAGTCCCACCACTAATGAAAAACACAGGCTTCCGATTTCACCATTGTACCTACACTTAACAAAATATAACATAACATAAAAATCCAGAACACACTATTTCCATAAACTATGCCACTTGTTACAAAAAAATCAATAATATTCATCCGCATAGTGGTTAATCTAGGGGCTTATCTTCACCGTTATGAATGAGTTGCAATATTAATATTACTTTAATAATACTCACCATAATTGAACTCAGGGGACTAATCGCTTAAGCCGAGGGGGAGGGGGGGGGGGAATCTCCGCTGTTGCAAATAGGTCTACCAAGTAATAATACTCCATATAATTATCAGTGGGAGATTAAGGGCTTAACACCTATTGCCGGGACATCCACTAAAAATCTATAATACTGGCCTGGTTTTTCTCATAATCGTGGTAGGGGCTTATAGACTCAGTCTGTGTGTCCTTAATCAGTTAAAATATGTGATATGAGTTGGAGATATTATAATTAGTATCATCATGTGCCACACCGATCTTAAATCACAGTATTTCATTATTCTTGTGACGTGAAAACGCTTGTGGTTTGAAAAAGGAAGGTGTACTATGCTATTTTGGGGTGTATATATCCTGGCTAATATGTCAAGTTGATAGTGTCACCCCTGTCAGTGCATCGTAGCTGTGTTGTGAATTGTCTCTTATTACATCCGGGTGTGAACATAAACACAAATATTTCATATCAACTCAATAGTCATGCCTCTACATAGCTGCACTGCGAGCTTGTCTAGAGTATACTCTAGGAAAGTATCATGTATCTGTGTATACCAGTTTACCATTGCGTATAGATATGTGCAGTAGTAATGAAAAGCTTCTGGTATGTATACTGTATTAGAGTGTATTGCCTTACACAGGTGACATAATATCTATTAGTCTGTTATGCTGTGTGCTTTGTCTTATTGCCATGTATTATTTGGAGGGAATTTCATGTGTCTGTCTAGTGAAATGATTTACTATTTTTTTCCCAGAATCCACCTCTCCAGTATCATTAGATATTTTTCAACTTATCTGCCCATTGTCCCCGCTTCACATTCATATAAAGTGCAGTGTAGTGCTTAAACACTCTTTTTCTCATTGTAATTGACATCTGTATATTAGTAAGTATGTGTTCCAACTTGCAAAAGACTGACTTCATCATATCGATTCTTGTTCTAGCCCCAGGCACTGCCCAGCAGATATTGCTGTTTTTCTTTCCTTCTTGTAGTCTTTTTGCTACTTTTCCCCCCAGTTCAAGATCCATGTCGCTATTCTTATGTATTAGTGTGTTAGAAGTAAACCAACATCTCACAAGAAAGACAAATATTACCACAATGTATACAGAAAAAAGCAATACACATTGACACAGTATATAAATATAGTACTGAATAAGCAGTAGTTTAAAGAATTCAATTACATTATTACAAGGTAAATTACATCAAATTAAATACAGTGATATGTATAAAATATCACACACCTATGTTACATTAGCAAATAAGTACATAGCACAATGGTATGAATGCGTTGGTGTATTAGTTACCTACAAATAAAATATACAACATACCATCAAGTCTGCTAAGGGTCCTAACTTGTGTGAAGTTAAGTCCGCAATAAACAGAAATGTGAGTGCACATTGATGTGTGTGTGTGTGTGTGTGTGTGTGTGTGTGTGTGTGTGTGTGTGTGTGTGTGTGTGAGAGAGAGAGAGAGAGAGAGAGAGAGAGAGAGAGAGAGTTGTAATAACTTTGATGTCTGTCGTTCACTATGTATCTGACCTGTTTTTTGTCATTACACTACTTCGTTCACTCGGGGCTTACAACCAACCAGGGTGTTGGTCTTAGAATTTGTCCACATTTTATGTTAGACAAGTACCGATTGGCTGGAAAATATATAGTGGGCTGGGCTTACTTTATGTAATGTATAACCCACTCACCACCTCTCACTTACTTTCTGATTTACATAAGAATGGTGAAAGATCGAGTCTTCAGTTTTGTGTTTATTCAACTGCTATTTACCTTCAAGTGTAGAAAGTTTGCCAGTCACCTGTTTGTCTCAGTATCCATGGACTTAGTTTCTCAACCATATATGTACCAACTGCTTTAGCAGGTCTCTCTTCCAGTTCTTGATCATTTACAAATACCTTGTAAGAATGATCAACCAGATTCTTACCCAGACACATCCCAAATTTAAGCAACATCATTATTCTGCCATAGTTGACGACAGTTTGTTGTTTGAGTATTTGCTTTGCTTATCTAGCCAACATCGAGTTATCTACTTTTGGTGAAAGATAGAAACTAAATATATTCAATGCCATATTAACTGTCTCAGTGTGAACGTGTGTCAAGTCGACTGTTGCTTGTCGCAGTATCAAGTCGCTAGTGAACATTCCTAAAATTACAAACATGTCATCTAGGCAATCAGATGAGAACCACTTGTGTGCAAGTTATGGGAAAGGCTTCACTGAAGCACATAATCTTCTTTGCCATATTCGGAGCACCCACAGTACCAAGGAGCAAATGTATTCCTGTCAAACTTGTCCTCATTTTAACAGAAAAGACAATCTACAATGTCACATTACAAAAGAACACACAACACCAGGATCAGCAGCCAGTGTAATACCAACAGAAACTTCAATACCTTTGTCAGCAACATTATATAAGAGACCAGCAGATACTAATAGGGATGCAACAGAGAACACTAAACAAGATGAAAACTCCTATCCAGTTAGCGACACACAACCCAAAATGAAGTGATTTCTCTACACACTCTGCCAGATGATGTCAGATAAGTATACACCAACAACTGGAGTAGTATCAAAACACATCACAAGATCAATAAATATATGTCTTTCTATACATTTTATATTAGTCCACACACAAACCACCCTAAAGAATGGACAGAGACCTTGTAAAGATCTTTACAAGTCAAAAGAGCATATTCAAAATTCAACTTTAGTTATCATATAGTCCTTAGGTACTGCAAAACACAAAGTCTTCGATTTTTCATGCATCTTCCAATAATGCTTCTGTCTTAGAACTCCCACAATAATCATAAATAGACAAAACTTTGACAATTTTATCAAAACAGTACATGAACATGACATTCTTACCTACTCTATGCATCAACGTCCACATACCAAATACACTACAGAGACAACTCTGGCTGTAAGTTTTTATCTATATCATATCCCAGAATTCTGGCTTGTTTAATAATTAACGACCTTTATATGACTCATGTTGGACACAACTGTACATAATCATGCTATGTATAACATCCCATATTTAACCATCCATATTGTATACTGACATTATACTGTTTTTAATGTTTTATCAAATTTACTGGAAATACTTAAAATAAACAGTTATATGTATTATAAGAGCGTTCACTTGTTTGTTTTTAGTGTTGACGGTACATACGGGTGTCATGTGGTGAGCGAGTGTTACATGTTGATTACCAAGATGAGAAATATCTCATCTAAACTTATAAAGATATCGACCAAGTAAGGAAAATGTTAGCCAAATTAATAAAATGTTGACCAAAATAGGATATATCGGAACCAAACATATAAATATAGCAACCAAGTAGGAAATAATGCTAGCCAAACTATTAAAAATGTTGGCCAAAATAAGAAATAGGTCGACCAAATTTATACAAATGAAAGCAAATATGTCAGTCACAGCAAGAAGTATGTCGACCAAATTAATAAAATATATAAAGTGATTGACAACTTAAGAAATATGAATGACAAAGTAAGAAAATTTGTTATCCAAATGGGCAAAATATTTGTACATACAGAAAGAGCTCAACCAAACTTTAAATAGGTATGAAAAAAGATTGACCAAGTTAAGAAATATCTCAACCAAATTTATGACAAGTAGGAAGCTTTGTTAAACAGATGTGAAAAATCATCAACCAAGTTAAGAAATATCTCAACCAAACTTATAAAAAATAGGAAAATTTGTTAACCAAATTGGAAAAATGTTGATCAAGTTAATAAATATCTCAAACAAATTTATGAAAAGTAGGAAAATCTGTTGGCTAAATGGGAAAAAATATTGGCCAAGTAAAGAAATATTTAAATCAAACTTTTAAATATCTCGACAACCCTTATAAAAGGTAGGCCAATTTGTTAGCCAAAATTGAAAAACGTATTAATTAAAATGAGAAAAAATGTACAGCAATGTAAGAAAATTGATCTCACAATTGGTCGAATTGCCCTAGCAACTTCCCTCATTTGCTCTCATAATTTATCGAATCAACCTATCATCTTGAGCAATTAACCTCACAAATTCCCTACTGACTGTCGCAATTTGTCCATGCTATTACAACTTGTCAACTACCTCTCACAAAGTACCCACTTTGGGTTTACTGTATGTATTATATATCCACACTCAAGCGCTCTCACAGTCATAAAAATAAAGAAATACTGGGATTTGAGCCTGGTTTTTTTTAATTCAGCTTTGTTGTTTGCACTCAAAGTATAGACATTCTGCCAAACACCTTGTTGTCAAAGTATCCAAGCACTTAGTTTATCAGCCATATATTCACCCACAGATTTAGTGAAGCACTCTTCAAGGTATTGGACATTCACATCTGCATTGTAAGAATTATCAACCAGATGCTTACTCAGACGCATGCCAAAGGTAAACAGCATAATTATTCCCCCATAGTTGGTGATATTTCATTACCAACTGAAACAAAGACTTGGAAAACATGTTCGGTCTTGATACTGCATACTAGACTCGTGAACACCACATCATGTTGTTTGGCTATTTGACCTATTAAACTAGACAACGTCAAGTTATTTGCCTTTGTGCAATTGTAGAAATTAATAATAGCCAACACCATATTCACCATCTTGGTGTGAACTTGATGCAAGTCTACCGTTGCTTGTGTCATTATTATACCAATAGCTAACGTGCATCAAAAGATGTCTAGCAGACAAACATCTGATCTACTAGTGTGAAACTTGGCGCAAAGTGGTCAAATGGGCTAAGACTATCGCCCAACCCATTAATAAACAAGACTATGCTTGCCGTGCCTACAAGTATGTGTACAAAAGACATATAACCTACTTGTCAAGTCATTAACATTCCCTCACCGGATGGTTTTGTTGATTTAACAAAGTCGAGTCATTATCAAAAATGCATGTATCCATTTACATCTGTACTTGTATAAAGTGATGGAATTGTCTCTGCTGATTGGTCAAGTTTCCCAACCTGCTGGAGATTGGTCAAATTTCCCAACCTACTGGAGATAAATCGGTTGTCACCTAACCTACTAGATGCTTTTTAGACAATGAATAAGGTCATTAACCAGTATGGTCATTGCTAAGAAGGATATTAACGACAAAGGAGCTTCTTAATCACAAATTAGTAGTAGTACTATAGGATCTTTTTTTTTTTTTTTTTGCATATCCTTTACAGGACATCGCTGCCAACACCAGCATCTTTCAGCTGTACTGTATGTTGATTTGTTGGCAAGATTACGCTCAGTAGTTTGCCATTGCTTTCTGAGCGGCTGGCTCACATACCCCATAAGTTACCGATGCGATTTAAACCACTGCTGATTCTCACCGTCATCACGCTACCGATGAGAGTATATGAGATTATGGAGAAAAGTCATAACCTCTAAGCCATGAAGCCGGCATAGGATGGATACCCACCCCCAAAGCATGGTGCCATGGTGTCATCACCATGTGGTGCGAGTGGTGATGGCACCGTGTGATGCGAGCCGTGATAGCACCGCGTGGTGGTGAGTTGTGATGGGTGGATGTGGAGGGCACCACCTCGTAATAGCTATCCTATAGTACTACTACTAATTTTTAATTAAGAAGCTCCTTTGTCGTTGATATCCCTCTTAGCAGTGACCATGCTGGTCGATGACCACATTCATTGCCTAAAACACGTCTAGTAGGTTAGGTGACAACCGATTTATTTCCAGTAGGTTTGGAATTTTGACCAATTTTCAGTTGATTTGGAAATTTGACCAATCAGCAAAGACAAGTCCATCACTTTACACAAGTACAGATGTAAATGGATACATTCATTTTTGGTAATGACTCGACTTTGTTAAATCAACAGAAACACCTGGTGAGGGAATGTTAATGACTTGACAAGTAAGTTATATGTCTTGTGTACACATACTTGTAGACACTGCAAGCGTGGTCTTGTTTATTAATGGGTGGGGTGATAGTCTTAGCCCATTTGACCACTTTGCACCAAGTTTCACACTAGTAGATCAGATGTTTGTCTTCTAGACATCTTTTGATGCACGTTAGCTATTGGTATAATAATGACACAAGAAATGATAAACTTGAAACAAGTTCACAGCAAGATGGTGAATATAGCGTTGACTGTTATTAATTCCTACAATTCCACAAAGGCAAATAACTCGGCGTTGTCTAGTTTAATAGGTCAAATAGCCAAACAACACAATGTGGTTTTCATGAGTCTAGTATGCAGTATCAAGACCGAACATGTTTTCTAGGTCTTTGTTTCAGTTGGTGATGAGCTCTTTGGCGATAACATCATCAACTATGGGAGAATAATTATGCTGTTTACCTTTGGCATGTGTCTTGAGTAAGCATCTGGTTGATATTTCTTACAATGCAGATGTGAATGTCCAAGACCTTGAAGAGTGCTTCACTAAATCCTTTGGTGAATATATGGCTGATAAACTAAGTGCTTGGATACTTTGACAACAAGGTGTTTGGCAGAATTTCTATACTTTGAGTGCAAACAATAAAGTTTAATAAAATACAGGCTCAAATCTCAATATTTCATTATTCTTGTGACTGTGAGAGCACTTGAGTGTGGATATATAATACACACAGTAAACCTCCAGTGGGTACTTTGTGAGAGGTAGTCGACAAGTTGTAAGAGCTTGGACAAATTGCTACAGTCAGTAGGGAATTTGTGAGGTTAATTGTTCAAGTTGATAGGTCAATTTGATAAGTTATGAAAGCAAATGAGGGAAGTTACTAGGGCAATTCGACAAATTATGAGAGCAATTTTCTTACTTTGCTATAAATTTTTTCTCGTTTTGGTTAATACTTTTTCCACTTTTGGCTAACAAATTTTCATATTTTTATAAGGGTTGTCGAGATATTTAAAAGTTTGATTTAAATATGTCTTTACTTGGCCAATATATTTCCCATTTAGCTAACAGATTTTCCTACTTTTTATAAATTTGTTTGAGATATTTATTAACTTGATCAACATTTTCCGGATGTGTTTACAAATTTTCCTATTTTTTATAAGTTTGGTTGAGATATTTCTTAACTTGGTTGATGTTTTTTCACATTTGTTTAACACAGTTTCCTACCTTTCATATGTTTGGTTGAGATATTTCTTAACTTGGCCAATATTTTTTTATACCTTTTTAGAAGTTTGATTGAGCTCTTTCTGTATGTGACAAATATTTTGCCCATTGGATAACAAATTTTCTTACTTTGTCATTCATATTTCTTAATTTGTCCATCACTTTATATATTTTATTACTTTGGTCGACATACTTCTTGCTGTGACTGACATATTTGCTTTCATTTGTATAAATTTTGTCGACCTATTTCTTATTTTGGCCAACATTTTAAATAGTTTGGCTAGCATTTATGTCTTACTTGGTTGCTATATTTATATGTTTACGTCAGATATTTCCTATTTTGGTCAACATTTTATTAGTTTGGCTAACATTTTCTCTACTTGGTCGATATCTTGATAAGTTTGGATGAGATATTTTTTTTCTTAATAATCAACATGTAACACCCGCTCACCACATGGCACCCATATGTGCTGTCAACACTAAAAACCAACAAGTGAATGCACTTATAATACATATAACTGTTTATTTTAAGTATTTCCAGTAAATTTGACAAAACATAAAAAACAGTATAATGTCAGTATTGTACATGGATGGTTAAATATGGGATGTTATACATAGCATGATCATGTACGGTGGTGTCTGACATGGGTCATAAAAAGGTGGTTATTTAAACAAGCCAGAAATCTGGGATTTGATATAGATAAAAACTTGCAGCCGGGGTTGTCTCTGTAGTGTATTTGGTATTTGGACGTTGATGCATAGAGTAGGTAAAAATGTCATGTTCGTGTGCTGTTTTTATAAAATCATCAGTTTTGTATATTTTTGATTATTGTGGGAGTTCTAAGACAGAAGCGTTATTGGAAGATGCCTGAAAAAAATCAAAGCGCTTGTGTTTCGCTGTGCCTTAGGCACTAATTGATAACTAAAGTTGATTTTAAATATGCTCTTTTGACTTGTAAAGATTTTGTACAGTGTCTCTGTCCAGTCTTTAGGGTTGTTTGTGTGTGGAATAATATAAAATTTATGTGTTGATCTTGTGATGTGGTTTGATACTACTACAATTGTCAGTGTATACTTATCTGACATCATCTGGCAGAGTGCGTAGAGAAATTGCTTCACCTTTGGGTTGTGTGTTGCTAACTGGATAGGAGTTTTCATCTTGTTTAGTGTTCTTCTCGCTGGCTGTCACATCCCCATTAGTATCCACTGGTCTCTTGCATAATGTTGCTGGAAAAGCTGTTGGTATTACACTGGCTGCTGATCCTGGTGTTGTGTGTTCTTTTGTAATGTGATGTTGTAGATTGTCTTTCCTGTTAAAATGAGGACAAGTTTGACAGGAATACACTTGCTTCTTGGTACTGTAGGTGCTCCGAATATGGCGATGAAGATTATGTGCTTCAGTGAAGCCTTTCCCACAACTTGCACACAAGTGGTTCTCATCTGATTGCCTAGTTGACATATTTGTATATTTAGGCATGTTCATTAGCGACTTGATACTGCGACAAGCAACAGTCGACTTGACACACGTTCGCACTGAGACAGTTAATATGGCGTTGAATATATTTAGTTTCTATCTTTCACCAATGGTAGATAACTCGATGTTGGCTAGATAAGTAAAGCAAATACTCAAACAACCAACTGTGCTGTTCACTAGTCTAGTATGCGGTATCAAGCCTGAACAATGTTTCCCAGTCTTTGTTTCAATTGGTGATGAAATATTTGGTGATAACATCATCAACTATGGTAGAATAATGATGTTGCTTTCACTTGGGATGCGTCTAGGTAAGGATCTGGTTGATAATTCTTACAAGGTATTTGTAAATGTGCAATCACATGTCTGTTTGTTGTGGACATAACTTCACATGGGTTAGGTCCCTTAGCAGATTTGCCGGTATGTTGTATGTTCTATTTGTATGTAACTAATACACCAACACATTCATACCATTGTGCTTTTTACTTATTTACTAACGTAACATGGGTGAGTGATATTTTATACATATCACTGTATTCAATTTATGTGATTTATCTTGTAATTATGTACTTGAATTCTTTAAACTACTGCTTATTCAGTACTATATTTATGTACTGTGTCAATGTGTATTGCTTCATTCTGTATGCATTGTGGTAATATTTGTCTTTCTTGTGAGATTTTGGTTTACTTCTAACACACTAATACATCAGAATAGCGACATGGCTCTTGAAGTGGGGGGAAAGTAGCAAAGAGACTACAAGAAGGAAATAAAAACAGCAATATCTGCTGGGCGGTTTAGTTTAGTTTAGTTTAGTCGATGGATCAACATCACGGCACACGGGTGTAACCCATAAGTGCTCCGTTCTCCTCCTACCTCAAACCTTAGTCTGGAGAAACTCAGCTCAGTGCACGAACTCCGTAGCACCATCGAGTATCCTGAAATACTGGGGGTAGATTTTTAACTCGAAATTTTGCCCGGGCAGCGCTGTTAAGCTACACTTTTTTGATTTCCAACTGCCAGGGGATTTTTTTATGTGTGCAACAATACACACTAGTGTCTGATCTCACTACTCAGGGACCATGGAAAATTTATTACTAGAAGTCAATGAGAAAAAAATCCCGGCATCACTGGGGCTTGAATCCGGGACCTCCAGAACTCGAGGTGGACACCATACCTCGAGACCATTCAGCCCCCTATGGGCACTGGGCAGTGCCTGAGGCTAGAATGAGAATCGATATGATGAAGTCAGTCTTTTGCAAGTTGTAATACATGCTGACTAATATACAGATGTCAATTACAATGAGAAAAAGAGTGTTTAAGCACTACACAGATCCTGCACTTTTGTATGCACGTGAAGCTAGGACGATGGGCAGACAAGTTGAAAAACATCTAATGATACCGGAGAGGTGGATTCTGAGAAGAAAAAAAATTTAAAACTGTTTACTAGACAGACACATGAAACTCCAAATAATACATAGCAATAGGACAAAACATACAGCATAACAGACACATAGATATTATGTCACCTATGTAAGGCAACACACTCTAATACAGTATACATACCATAAGCTTTCCATTACTACTGTACATATCTATATGCAGTGGTAAATCGGTATACACAGATACACAATACTTTCCTAAAGTATACTCTAGACAAGCTCGCAGTGCAGCTATTTAGAAACATGACTATTGAGTTGATATGAAATATTTTTGGTTATTTTCACACCCGGAAGTAATAAGAGAAAATTCACAACACAGCAATGATGTGCTGACTAGGGTGACATGTGTCAACTTGACATTAGCCAGGATATATACACCCCCAATAGCATATTACACATCCTTTTTCAAACCACAAGCGTTGTCAAGTCACAAGAATAACGAAATACTGTGATTTAAGATTGGCATGGCACATGATGATACTGATTGTGACATCTCCTACTCATACCACATGTTTTAACTGATTAAGAACACATACACTGAGTCTATAAGCCCCTACCACGATTATGAGAAAAACCAGGCCAATATTATAGATTTTTAATGGATGTTATATGGAGTATATTACTTGGTCGACCTATTTGAAATGGTGGAGATAATCTGCCGAGATTAAGGGATTAATCCCCTGAGTTCAATTATGGTGAGTAATATTAATATCGTGACTCATTCATAATGGTGAAGATAAGCCCCTGGATTAACCACTATGCGGATGAATATTATTGATTTTTTTTAACAGGTGGCGTAGTTTATGGAAATAATGTGTTCTGGATTTTTATGTTATGTTATATTTTATTAAGTGTAGGTATAATGGCGAAATCGGATGCCTGTATTTTTAATTTGTGGTGGGACTTGTCACCATGGTGACATGATCGGACAAGGTGGCCCTATCCCTAACCCTAACCTCTATGACCAACTAGTCACCCCCACACACTGACGACTAGTAACCTTAACAATGAAAAGGCACTGAGATTTGAACCTTTCACCTCCTTAATGTCTGGGGTACCATATGGACACAGTCATCAGCCCTGCACACCGCCTCTCATTTTCTAAACACAGCATGATTAATAACACCAGATCTTGCCATCACAACTAATTAGCAAAAACATAATCAATACTTCTTCTACCACTAGACCTTCCAACTGGGATTCGAAATCAGCGCCCACAGGGACACTGACACACATCTTTACTTGTTTCTTTAAGGTTTTCCTTTAACGATATGACATAATCAATATTTCTTCTACCACTAGACCTCCCCACTGGGATTCGAACCTGGCACCCACAGGGACACTGACACCCATCTTTACTTTTTTTTAAATTTTCCTTTAGGGATCTTATACCATATGATGATAGTGTTTGGAAGCGTTTATCTAGCTACACTGCCACTTACCCACATCTTACTTAACAACAAATATCACTAAGCCATACTGACTACAAACAGTACTAGCTGCCATCTTTACCTTTTTAATGTGTTTTCATTTGAAGAGCTGTAACCGGTATGATGATAGTGTTCAGAAGCACTTACCTAGCTAATCCTCCACTCACCCACCCCTTAACAACGAATGACACTAAGCCATACCCACTGCAACCAGTAATAACCGTAATCTTTATATTAAAATTTAAAGAAAAAAATTAATTTAATAATTATGTTTTTTTAAAGGGGAGGTAACAGTGCAAAAAAACACTCGATTATTTATTCATGAGTTATATCCCGCTCATCCTTCTTTGCGCTTACTAAAACCGGCCACTCCTCTCGGCTCCTCCTTCTTTATTCTTAGTCAATGTGGTGTGGCACAACAATTTGGGGATGGGTATCCATCGTTTAGTACTACTGCCATAGCATTTGGATATCTTAAAGAGTAGACTGCAAGGCCCCTGCCCTGGCAGAATTGCGAGGAAAGAAAGCCTACCTACAGGTAGACGGAATTCAAGGCCATGAATGAAGAGGTCAACTTTACACAAATGCACGCTCAAGTTAAACACACTGACCTATGAGGTACATAACTTCATTGACATGCTCTCCTTGAAAGAAGAGTAAAGATGACGAAGAAGTGTTTTTGGTAGTTGATTATTTTCTTGACGAAGATTTTCTTGATCAAGATTATTCATTAGAAGATATCATTGATGATAGAAGATGAATCAAGGTGGTAAGATGGGCTGTTTAACTCAAATGCTACAGAAAAGTCTGTAGAATACCGTAGACCAAGAAGAAGAAAAATACTGAAATGCTACAAAATATGAACATCAAAGAAAACTGGCTCATAAATAACATCATTAGAAAGAGGCAGTCATTGTTTCTTGGCCATGTTATGAGAATAAAAAAACTGGAACATGTTGTGACAACTGGAAAGATTTGCGGAAAGAGAGATAGAGGAAGACAGCGTGGAAAGATTATTAACAGTCTTGTGTCATGGCACGGAAGGGAGTCAACACACAAATTGATCCATAACGTCAGAGATTGTAATTTGTGGAGAAGCATGATTGCCCACGCCAGCCAGCAAGACACTGGATGATGATGAAACAGAAGCATGTCTGGGAAACTGAAATACTTTGGCCATATAAAACATCACAGTGGCTGGGAGAGAACAATGATGGGAGGCCTGGTTCCTGGTAGAAGTGGCAAGATTCAACCAGCACCAAGATGACACAGGACATTGCAGAAACCTGGGGCATGAGTGAGCATGACGCAGGAGACATGGCCAGAGATTCAGAGGCCTTTTGATTTACTGTGATGAGATCAACGTTCTGCTACATGAAAGAGAGGGAGGGAAGATAGCAAATTTAAGTTTAACCTGTTAGAAGCTCAAGCAGAGAGTATAGAAAGGTCAAGGGGAACAGGATTTTAAAGGTTAACTGCCTTGCACCTTTTGTTTGTTCTTCATTTTAGAAAATTGTTTTCATTTTCTCTTTGTCAAAATTTAATAGGATGTTAAAGAGTCAGAAAAGAATGGGATCATTGATGGTTACCTCATCAAACTTGGTGAGAAAGATCTGAAAACTGTTACATCAGATGCTCACTTGACAGTCGTGGAACTTTCATGTGGTTCACCTTCAGAGTTGACAATCTTTGCTCATAATAAGGGAGGGTACTCTGTGAAACCAACTGTTATGGTTATTTCCCCTGAAACTTTTGCTGGTAAGTGATGATTATATCTCTAGGTCATCATCATTTTCATGTTTTGTAAAATTCCACACAGCCCATGCCATGAATCGAACCAGGTTTGTGTGAGTTAGAGGTGGTACTTGATGTACCTACATTTGAAAAAGATTAAGCTAGTTGCAAATATTTTTTACATGATGCCATAGTCAACCCCAAAAATTTGTGTGGCTGTTTGTGAAAGTTTACTTTCGGTAGTTTGCCATAGCTTTCTAAATGACCGGCTCGCATACCAATGTATGAAAACATCAATGCCAAATCGCCGGCAGCAGTGTTTTCAACACTATGCAGGATTACAAATCGTGTCCGTAACTCCTTCACCACAGAGCCGGCTGTATAAATAAATTATCAGTTTATAATAATAAGTTTATAATTAAAATAAGTTTCTTCTTCTTCTTCTTCTTCTTCTTCTTCTTCTTCTTCTTCTTCTTCTTCTTCTTCTTCTTCTTCTTCTTCTTCTTCTTCTTCTTCAGCGTTCCGAGCCATTGAGGTTCTTTGCTGCAGATACAATCTGTCTCCATTCGTCTCTCTGGTTGACCTTCTCTTGCCAGTCGTTGATTCTAAGTGCTTGTAGGTCTGTACATGTATTATCTCTACACCGTCTACTTGGTCTACCTCGGGGTCTACGGTCATTTATTTCCTGATTGTAAGCGAGTTTTGTTTCCCTATTATCTTCCATTCTTTCTCTACGCCCCAGCCATTGTAGTCTATTAGCCTTCATGATACCAGCGATTAGCGGGGACTTAAACAGATCATAAATGTCTTTGTTACTTCTTCTTTTCCACTCTCCACTTTGTGTATCCCTAATGGGTCCAAAGATGCGTCTTAAAACTTTGTTCTTAAATGTTTCTAGCAAGGCTTCGTCTCCTTTCGTTGTACTCCAGGTTTCAGAGCCATACAGCACAACTGGTCTGATCAGTGTTTTGTATAAAATAAGTTTATACTTATATTAAATTTGAAGGGGCATTCCTTATGTAGTCTGAAGAGGCAAAACTTGCACTGATAGAGTAGGAAGCATTGATATTCTATAATTAAAATAGCAACATCCAGAATGACACAAAGTAAACCTGGAAGTTATCCAGTGTTATACACCCACAAATGATCAAGATGTAATGGTGAATGAGGTTTAGTTACAACTTCAACATATCACAGATTGTTACATAGTGATAATATAATTATGATAGGTGACTTTCACACTAAGATAATATTAGGTATCACAGATTGTTTCCAATAACATTTGATGGATTCTGTTGTCAGCATCTGTGCTGTTTGTTTGGCAAGAGGTGTATGTTTCATATTATGTATGCGTACATTGCAATTGTGATTCTTTTCATGATCTCCATGTCCTATCTGCCAGCTCCTATTACACAATAGGTGTATATTGATACTTGTTTCAATCTGTCATTATTTATCAGAATATCAACTTTTGGATTCTCTTTTTTTGTGTGGTGAAAATAATTACTTTAGCACTTTTGATGTCAATTTCTAGACTATATAGCTTTGAATGTTCATTAGTTTATTATCAACAAGACCTGGCCTTCGATGAAAACTGGGATCCTAAGATGCCTTGGCCATTTCCAACACCATTGTGGCTTGAAAACCAGCACTGGAAGGCATGTTCCCTGGAAGAAGAGCTGGGGTATACCCACATGCAGGTGGACGCAGGACATTAAAGATAGCCTGTTTTATAAGCCATGATAAAGTCAACATGGCAAATGAATAAAAGCGCTTGTGTTTAAAATTCTGGTGAGCTAACGCCAAGGCAGTGTGTTCAACCCCTACATTAGTCAGTTGAACTAAGATATTGATTTCTCATCCTTGACTTGGGGACATAAATTATAAGTACCTCAGATGTCAGAGTGTGTTCGTCTGATGAGGAGAAAAACTGGTAATAGGGAAAGCTAATACACATGCAAAAATCATTCCAATGCACTCCCCAGGAGTAGCAACTGCTAGAAGTAGTACACATGTATGGACTATGTTTGAGTTCAAACCCAAGGGAACAAAAACAAAGAACAGCATGAGCCATGATGAGAGTGACATACTACCAAGACCCTGTTGCATGATAATGATAAATGTTTATTATAACTGTTGCGGCTGTTGTGGGTTCTCAGTAGTTAAGATCATCATCTGCACATCTGAGATCATGGTGCCTCTGAGATAAAGATATTAATCCCAGAAGACAAATATTATCATCATGCCTGTTTCATCATTACACAGAAAATGTTTTCAGAGATATTAACAATATGTAAAAGTTAAACATCACAGGTCAAAACATTAACTTTTTGTGTGTGTCGCTTGAACTCAAGCGTAGTCCACATTAGACTGATGTTTTAGTATAGGCCAGCTTGACTTGTAGGGTTAATATCTTTAAGCACTTTTGTGTTTGTCAAAGATGTCTTAGTGGTTGGTTCACTGGTTTCCATGAATGGTGCAGCATTCTAACATGGACACCAGAGATTCTCTGACGCTAGAGATGGTGCAGTGTTTTAACATGTACACCAGAGATTCTCTAGCTCTAGTCAAGGTGCAGCATTCTAACATGGACACCAGAGATTCTCTGACGCTAGACATGGTTTAGTGTTTTAACATGTACACCAGAGATTCTCTGCCTCTAGTCAAGGTGCAGCATTCTAACATGGACACCAGAGATTCTCTGACGCTAGAGATGGTTTAGTGTTTTAACATGGACACCAGAGATTCTCTGCCTCTAGTCAAGGTGCAGCATTCTAACATGGACACCAGAGATTCTCTGGCTCTAGAGATGGTTTAGTGTTTTAACATGGACACCAGAGATTCTCTGGCTCTAGAGCAGATGTCTTCTACCGTGGACACCAGAGATTCTCTGGCTCTAGAGCAGATGTCTTCTACCGTGGACACCAGAGATTCTCTGACGCTAGAGATGGTTTAGTGTTTTAACATGGACACCAGAGATTCTCTGGCTCTAGAGATGGTTTAGTGTTTTAACATGGACACCAGAGATTCTCTGGCTCTAGAGATGGTTTAGTGTTTTAACATGGACACCAGAGATTCTCTGGCTCTAGAGATGGTTTAGTGTTTTAACATGGACACCAGAGATTCTCTGGCTCTAGAGATGGTTTAGTGTTTTAACATGGACACCAGAGATTCTCTGGCTCTAGAGCAGATGTCTTCTACCGTGGACACCAGAGATTCTCTGGCTCTAGAGATGATGTCTTCTACCGTGGACACCAGAGATTCTCTGGCTCTAGAGCAGATGTCTTCTACCGTGGACACCAGAGATTCTCTGGCTCTAGAGATGATGTCTTCTACCGTGGACACCAGAGATTCTCTGGCTCTAGAGCAGATGTCTTCTACCGTGGACACCAGAGATTCTCTGACGCTAGAGATGGTTTAGTGTTTTAACATGGACACCAGAGATTCTCTGGCTCTAGAGCAGATGTCTTCTACCGTGGACACCAGAGATTCTCTGGCTCTAGAGATGATGTCTTCTAACATTGACACCAGAGATTCTCTGGCTCTAGAGAAGGTGTCTTCTACCATGGACACCAGAGATTCTCTGGCTCTAGAGATGGTGTCTTCTAACATTGACACCAGAGATTCTCTGGCTCTAGAGATGATGTCTTCTACCGTGGACACCAGAGATTCTCTGGCTCTAGAGCAGATGTCTTCTACCGTGGACACCAGAGATTCTCTGACGCTAGAGATGGTTTAGTGTTTTAACATGGACACCAGAGATTCTCTGGCTCTAGAGCAGATGTCTTCTACCGTGGACACCAGAGATTCTCTGGCTCTAGAGATGATGTCTTCTAACATTGACACCAGAGATTCTCTGGCTCTAGAGAAGGTGTCTTCTACCATGGACACCAGAGATTCTCTGGCTCTAGAGATGGTGTCTTCTAACATTGACACCAGTGATTGTCTGGCTCTAGAGATGGTGTCTTCTAACATTGACACCAGAGATTTTCTGGGTCTGGGTCTAGAGATGGTGTCTTCTACCATGGACACCAGTGATTGTCTGGCTCCAGAGATGGTGTCTTCTAACATGGACACCAGAGATTTTCTGGCGAGGGAAATTGACAGGGAAAGAAACTGGCCACTCCACCACATAAAGCTATGTGTTGTGTCTATTACAACTTCACAACTCCAGCCTTAGTTTCTGTGGATTTACTGTTCCCATTTACATTTCAGTACCAGCAAGTATTATTGAATCATTTGTGGTGGAGATTTCAGCCGACTCAAACTCAAAGTTCAGAGAATCACTTCGTGCAGTTTGGAATGTGACTGAAGATAAAGAACATCCAAACTACACCATCTTCTGGTGTCTAGGACTGCCAGGGGGAACATGTGAGGTTGGTTGTGTATTCTAGTGTCTGTTATGGCCAGGTAAATATACTGTTGAAAAATAAGTACAGGTAAAGAACCCTTTTACATTCCTTCAGGCACCGTGGACGTATGGTGGTAGAGTCGTATTATTATAAACCACTTGGTATTTGCTTGGTTATGTGGGCAGATTCAGGCTGGCTGCCTTTACTTCCCACGAAATGTCATGGTACCCATTTGAAGCTGGGAGCCCAAGTCAACCCCCCCCAATGATGATGATACCCCTGACCAGTAGGTGGGGTCTAGCCACTGTGCTACCACATCTTCCAAGTTTACTGTTGAGCTAACTGAGTTCATTACAGACACGTGAGCGAAGTTGATAGAGAACTGAGCTGATAATGTCATACGGTCAGATGCAGATTGGAGGCCTGGGCTCATCACCTTCTAAAGTGAGGGAAAGTTTGGCCACCTATTTCTCCGCTCATTCACGCCTACCACATGTGATGGCACTCACATAACAGACCCATAGCAAGAAAATGGCTTGGGACAATTTAAAAAACAAATTAATTTCAAACACTCAATAACTGTTCCATTATATACATCATTTAAAAGTTGATCAGTATTTTTAAATTGTTTAGTTTTGGTCATTCATTCATTCATTTGTTCATGCATTCATTTGGTCAGTTAGTATGCCTGCTGCCTGCCTACCTCCCTCCCTCCTTCCATCCATCCATCCATTCACAGTCACCAAGCCATCTGCATGGACATACATACATACATACATATGGAGGTACATATGTGCATGCAAGTGTGCTTCCGCTCATATTCATGCATATGCTTAAGCGCACATACTTGCAAATGTGTACAAAAAATACTTTCAAAATATGTACATTAATGTATTGAACTCTGTTAAATATGTTTATATTTTGCATTGCTATGACTAATGTGTTGAAGCGAGGATAATAAATATTGATATTGTATATATATAATATATACACAGAGAATTAGAATTATTTGTCCATGTATGTTACATGAATATGTGTTTGTCATTAGGGTTTAGAAAGTGATTTATGTGCAGAAATTAAGATATCTGGGCATACATATAACATCATGTGTAAGATGTATCACAGAGATAAAGAACAGAACAGGGTAAACAAAATCTTCATTTTATCATTTTATCTGTGAAATGTGTGGATGTAGATCAGACTGCTCTCATTCTGGCCTGTCCAGACTCTTGTCAGACGTTTCCTTCTCTCTGTATGTGAAGTTCTTCACAGATGTAGCATAAGGTTGACTATTTTGATTATTCAGAGCACTTATAGGTAACACCCGTGTGCCGTGATGTTGATCTAAACTAAATGACTAAACTGACTATTTTGATAGACAATTATCAGAAATAGCAACCAATAGCCTTTCAGGATTCAGAAAGACTAATCACTACTGAAGAAGAGGCCAAAGTGGCTCACGATGGTAGGATGTATGATTAAAACAAGTCCCACGAATGACCAAGTCTTCAGAAAGTGTCCGGGCACAGATAGGTAAAGCGAACAACCATACTAGTTCTCTAGACAGTAGGTTTTGGGAATCCGGCTACTAATGCCTGTAAGATAAAAGATCCCCCTTAAATGATCCTTTCTCTCAACACGGAGATAAACAGATTACAATTATAAAGTTACAGCTTTCATTACATCACTCACTAATATCCTAATAGTAAACTAGAGTATAACAGACTAGGTATAGTTCTTGTATCACATATAACAATTAATTTATTGATAAAAGTACTGGACATGTGGTGGGTGTAGCTGCACCAGCATGTCTGCGGTATTAATCATTGGCTAAGTACTGACTGGACAGGCTAAGCTTGCCAGACGGTGAGGTATATCACTTAGCTCAGGACTTCGCTCTGGGTTGTTGACTCGGGTGACATTCAAGGTCAGGTTATTTCTCCCCCTCTTTGTGCTCTCATTCACACACACTCAGGCAAAAGACAAGATTGTCCAGGAACAGGTAAGTTATGCGTTGCTGTGGTTTGATGACTTTATTTGTTGAGTCAATTCACTTGACAGTACCAACAATGAAGGTGCAGAAATTCTTAAATTTATTTAGTGAGAACAGACAAATGCTCTTGTCATACACTTCTGATGATACACAGGATACACTCATTGCCCACCTTGCTTTCAATCTCACATTCAGACAATGCTATAGTCACATGGCTGTCTATCCCTAACACACAACTCACTAGTGCTCTGACTGCCAACAAAACCATGACAAACGGCTAAGTATACAAACACTGTTAGCTTCCTTAACCAATCTTTATATTAAATCTAATCAGATTTAGACACACATCTATTCCATTCCACAGACTACTGACACATCAATGTATATATTCTGAGTCTGACCACATTCTACAACATACAGATTGTGCTTCCTACTATGTTGCATCCACATAGATTATAACTCACACCAATTACATTCACCTCTGTGAAGTGCAAACATTGACTATAAATCACACATATTACATTTAACCTTGAAGCATGAGCATCGATTATACATTAACCAGATTACATTCACTCGACGAAGTACCACCATTGATTATAAATCACAGATTACATTCACTCAATGAGACACCACCATAGACTATGAATCACACAGATACTATGTCACCACATGAAGCAGTATTGCAAATTATAATTCTGATTCACTCCAGACGCACACAACTTATATTATACATCAGGCTGAAGTATTAATATAGATATAGTGGGTAGGCTATTGCAGGCCTTCGTTGAAGCGAGGATAATAATGCAAATGTGGCTGGCCCCTTTCCCACGCTGTCATGGTGTGACCTTAGACACATAGTCTCAAGTAGACTGGGTGAAAAAAACTATTATTTAACCTTTTAAATATTCAGTGTTTTCCTATTACCATTTATTCTTCTGAATTACCTGTCTCATTCTATAATTATATTACTTCACTGGCGACCCTCTCTTCTAGTATAGATTCTATTTTTTTTTCCGCATATCCTTTACAGAACATTGCAGTCAACACCAGCATTTTTCAGCTGCTGTTGATGTCTTGGCAAGTTTTACATTCAATAGTGTGCCATTGTTTTCTGAACGACTGGCTCACATACCCTCTGTAAGTAACCAACAAGACGCGATCTGCTGCTGAATCTCGCGCAGCTATGTTTCTTACGAGAGTATACGGGATTACGAACAGCGTCGTAACCCTTTTACCAGGGAGACTGGCTAGATTCTATTTATCCTTAGTTAATATTTCAGTGTCATATTTAAATGTAAATTATATACATAAAATCTTAACTATACAATCAGTGCAACGTACCTTCCAATTCTTGTGATTAGACTGCTCAACGGGGGAACAATTGCCACTAGCGTTATTATAATGTATATATACTTTTGTCATAAGACATATGGCTAACTAGAGCCTGGAGGATATTCTTTTGACACAAAGTGTAATTAACGACTAGTACTGGCTCCTGTGCTCTCCCGCATCACGTCAATCGGCAAAATGGACAAGGCACGCTGTCTGCTGGCTGACGGGAAGTGGCCAGGCAGATTTTACGTGTTGCCTTTAATGCTAGCAGACCAAACTGAGTATTTTACCCAGCCAAACCAGTGCATAGGCAGTAGTATACATGAATATCTATAGATATATACCAACATATAACAATAGAAAAAGATCGTTTATATATATATCTTCTTCTTCAGCGTTCCGAGCCATTGAGGTTCTTTGCTGCAGATACAGTCCGTCTCCATTCGTCTCTCTGGTTAACCTTCTCTTGCCAGTCGTTGATTCCAAGTGCCTGTAGGTCTGTATATATATTATCTCTCCACCGTCTTCTTGGTCTACCTCGGGGTCTACGGTCATTTATTTCCCTGAGTGTTAAGCGAGTTTTGTTTCCCTATTATCTTCCATTCTTTCTATATGCCCCAGCCATTGTATTCTATTAGCCTTCATGATACCAGTGATTAGCGGGGACTTAAAGTTTATATATATGTATATATATATTATATATATTGAAAGATACAATCTTAAATGTAATTTAAGCAAAACTAGAGGGGAGGTCTGTCTACCACGTCACAACCGACTAGGCAATGCTTCACTAATTCTTCATTCAGTCTGTTTGGATAAACATGTTGTTTAGGTTTTTGATGTTCATCTGCTCACTTTGAACTCAAATGCAGCCCGTACATATGCTACTACCTCTAGTAGTTTCCACTACTGGAGAGTGCACTGGGCTGATGTTTGCGTGTGAATTAGCTTTCCCTATTACATGTGTCCTTCACCATCAGGCACATCCACTTCGACTTCTGAGGTGCTTGTAATTTACATCCCCAAGTCAAAGACCAGAAGTCAACATTTTAGTCTAGCTGACCTGTGTGGGGATTGAACCCACCACCTCGACATCAGCATGTGGACAGTTTAAGAGATTGTTTATCTACATTTAGTCTGTATGTCTGTATTCATTTTGTCTATTTGCATGTCTGTCTACATTTTGTCTATTTGTATGTATGTCTACATTTTGTGTACTTGTATGTTATCTACCTGTTTAAGTCTCCATTTGTCTCACCGACTGTCTATTTATATATTTCATATCTATCTGTCTGTCAGTAAGATTATATAAGGTCTGAAGTGTAACATTAAATCCCTGTATTGTGTTGTAATTATTCACTTTGTACTGCCTACACATATTAGGGTCCCATAAACTGGAGTGAGGTCCCTGGTTCCAGGATGGACTATTATTTTCCCTTACTAGATGCACAAGCCCAGAAATATTTGTTTGGGATTTCCAAGAGGGAGATCCAGACAGAAAGAGCATCAGGCATTTTCTGGACGGGATGTTTATTCCGTCACCTCGGTCGTAAGTGTCATTACTATTACTGTTGCTACAGGTTGTGCACGTTACCATTATCTGTTGATATTAGTCTTACTATTATTTTTGAATAACAGAAAAACAGAAGTAATGGTAATCACAAAGAAAAATTGTCTTCCCAAATGTAACATCGGAATGAATGGAAACAGTCAGAAATAAGTCAACATATTTAAGTATCTGTGAACTTTATTAACAGTAGATGGAAGATGTATTGAAGAAGTTGAATGTAGGAAAGCTGAAGCAAAGGAAAAATAGATTGGAATTCAGCCATCTGTGACTTATTTTTGCTTCATTTTGTAACTAAATGTTGCGTTTCGGAAATCCAGATAACGTTTTCCCATTGCTAATTTTAATACACAATACACAGACAACAGGTTGCACAATTTATTGCCTGGAATATTTTGCTGCATCTCGTCAGGTGCATACTGCAGTATGATAAAAGAAGACTCTGGTAACCCAGCAGCAACTATTTCAGTATATTTTCAAATTTAACAAAACATTGTCTCTGTCAGTGACTAGATTCTGGCAAATGGTGTGCTGAAGTGCGGAAGTGTGTAATTTTCTATTCATGGGGGAATTTCTCTGTGTATAGCTATCTCAGCTGATGTGTAGTTCTCTATGTCAGAGCATGCATAGTTCTCTATGTCAGATCATGTGTAGTTTACTTTATCATTTGTATAGTCCTCTAGTCAGGTCTTAGTCAGATATGACTGAGCTACCGTATGACAGTAGACGGTACTACCTGCTTTCTGTCAGCGCCGAATGTTGGGCGGCGCTTACCAAACCCGACACCCCACATTGTGCCAACAGCTTCGGGCGGAAGAGCGCAATTGGGAGGGTACAAGCCTTAACCTGGTGCGAGGAAATGCAACCCAAAGACAAAATAAGTCATGGTAGGGCAGACCAGGCCCTACGCCTTGGTTGGCAGCTGGACTAGGATCGAAGCTCCGACAGGCGGACAGTTAGAGCATTGCTTTGCTGATCCGGCAGCTTCTGCAGCCTGTCTTGTTCCAGATGTATGGGTGTTAACTTTCCTCTGGAGTGAACTAGGTGGACCGAGAGAGGGATCATGCTGCATGGGCAACACATGGTTTCTTTATTTTAGCCCAGGCTTTGTGCTATGGAGAGGCAATCTGGTCTTAACCGGTTTCGGAATCAAAGCGAGAGGCAACTGTTATGAGTTATAAGTCCTTGTCAGTTGGCGTAGACATGGGGCGCCACGCGCTGCCTCTGATGGTGGGAGACACCTACAGGTGTCACTGATCAGCTACCGCCCGCCTCAAGCTGGGCAGCCCCTGGCCAGTTGGGTGCTGATCCGCCACAGCCTGCCTGCTTCAATGGGTGCTTGGGGTTAGGACAAAATCTGAATCGCAGGCTGTAAAACCAATGCACCAGGTACTAATAAAAAGAATAATAAAAACCTCAAGCTACGGCTTGCAACTTGGAACGTGAGAACCATGTGTCCAGGATTTTCCACTGACTTGACAAATATTGACGATGTGAGAAAAACGGCTGTGATTGATGCTGAACTCAATCATCTTAACATTGATATTGCTGGCCTGCAGGAGACTCGCCTTGCTGAGGAAGGGTCACTCAGGGAAAACAATTACACCTTTTTTTGGAAGGGAAGAGGGCAGGCAGAAAAAAGGTAACATGGTGTGGGCTTTGCAGTGAAAAATTCGCTACTGGGAATGATTGATATCCCAGCTGGAGGTAATGAAAGATTATTATCACTGCGCTTGGCAACCTCTTGTGGATTTGCCACCATTCTCACTGCATATGCACCGACACTCACTTCCTCTGATGATGTGAAGGATACGTTCTATGAGCAGCTAGACTCTGCGATCAAGGCAGTTCGAAAATCCAACTACATTTATATGCTCGGTGATTTCAATGCTCGTGTGCACAAGGACTCGAGTTCATGGCCAGTGTGCCTTGGAAAATACAACATCGGTCGCATGAATGATAATAGGCAAAGGCTGCTGGAGCATTGCACTAGAAATGACCTATGTATCACAAACTCCTTTTTTAAAACAAAAGAGCTGCATAAGGTCACATGGATACATCCAAGATCCGGCCATTGGCATCAGCTGGACTTCATTATCACACGGAGACAACATCTGAACCATACATCATTAACTCGAAGTTACCACAGTGCTGATTGTAATACAGATCATTCTTTGGTTGTTGCAAGGGTTAGATTGAGACCAAAGAGAATCTACACAGCTAAACACAAGTCTAGCCCCAGGATTAATATTATTAACACTCACGATCCTGGAAGTCTATCGCTACTTTTGGCTGGATGGTGCTACTAAATTCATGCACATCCTGGTGTACAGAGAGCAAATACTTATTATCTGATATAATTAAATTGTACAGCAATACACAAATGTATCATGAGTTGGCTGGACACATTGCCTGTACAGAAAAACTGAAATGTGGTTTATTAATTTTGAAATGTTAATTAGAATGTTATTAATTATCGCTGTCGTAATGTCTTGTCTGTCGTCCTTCAGGCGTGCCCTTCAGCTGAAACGTCGTACAAAATCATACATGATAGATTCACAACAAACATTACAGTTGACTTCGCTCTAAATTAATTCAATCAATATCTGTACGCTAACATGCTCGCGACGGTCACTAGTTCACTCAAAGGTCACTCCGCGCACTTCACAATCTTTCATTCTTGCTACTTTGCTAATATCTTCAGGCATGCGTAAACACATTAGTGTGAGGCATTTTATATTAGCTTGCAGAAAACTCCTGTTACTCGCTTTACTGCTCACAAATTAGAAACAGGCGTGCTTCGAATTATTCACGTAGCCATATCGCCTTTTCTCACTGCCTGTTTTCTGATTTAGCTGTTTAATTATTAGATAGCAGTGCGCTTGGGTGTGTGTTCAATCTGAACACTTCTGACACCATAAGAATGTGGCCTGTCACAGTCTTGTGTTCATTCACACTCAGGCCACATCATCCGTATCCTAAGTACAACTTTACTCGTACCGATATTTTTGATACGGAGTTTATTTTCAGGCAAGCCTGACACTCAACATAAGGCGTTATCTGCCTGATACATCATCAATATAATTATCACTCGTTACACAATATATGAATACACAATGTCACACATGGTCACTCTCTCTCTAAACATCGTACGCATTCACTACACTAGATATTCGCTTCAGAACAACACTACGTCCAGTCGGAAGGCCGGTCTGTCCCCTGTCTGAAGCAGCTCAGGTGGTCACTTGCCAACGTGGTCAAACTCCCTCGTGGTTTCGCAACTCTGCGTGGCGTTTCTCTTTGCACGCAGCACTCGTTACCTAGCTCTCATTCCCCTCTAAGTTCTACTCTAGTTTACGTGGTCACGGTATTCCCCTGACCTCATGCACCCGCCCCTGTTCTCGGGTCGGTCCCTCTGTTATTCTAACTATAACACATTAGTGTCCCCACCCGAGTCTAGTCTAATTACTGTCCTTATGTCCTAGCTTGGGTGCTGTCTGTATTCTGTCTATACCTTTATAGATGTCCTGTCTCTAAGTGCTATTAGTCCTTGTCCCTCTTCTGTCACTAGTCGGTCCAACACCTTGACCGAATTTCAACAGCAACTTGAAGACGCTTTCAATGATACATCAGAAAATTGTATAGTAAATGATAAATGGAGTAAACTTAAGGAAACTATTTATAAAACAGCGGTAGGGATTTACGGCACTGTGGATCATAAGAGGCAGGACTGGTTTGCGGCAAACAGCCAAATACTGCAGCCCTTGATTGATAAAAAGAAGATAGCTCCCTTAAGAAAGACCAACGCGTAACACTCTGAGTGAGTTGAAGCAAGCGAGGAAGGATGTACAAAAGGCTGCCAGGCAGTGTGCGAATGACTATTGGATCAAGTTATGTGAGTCCATTCAAATCGCAAGTGATAAGGGAAACATAAGAAGCATGTATGAAGGGATAAAGAAAGCCTGTGGTCCAATGATCAAAAGAAGTGCACCGCTGAAAACCTTGACTGGAGAAATCATCACTGATAAGAAACAGCAGATGGATAGATGGGTTGATCACTATTTAGAGCTTTACTCAAGTGAGACCAAGCTAGCGGATGATGTCCTCAACGTCATAGAGGCCCTGCCAACTCTTGACCACCTGGACACACTTCCCACTATAACAGAAGTTAAGTGTGCTATAAATGAGCTTGCATCTGGCAAGGCTGCAGGTAAGGATGGGATTCCAATAGAGGTAATCAGGAGTGGGCAAGACACACTCGCTGTACAGATCCACCAGCTAATAGAGCTATGCTGGCGAGAAGGACAAGTCCCACAGGATTTCAAAGATTCAAACATCATAACGCTGTACAAGAACAAGGGCGATCGGAGCGATTGTAACAACTATAGGGGTATCTCACTTCTGTGTATTGTTGGGAAAGTATTTGCTAGAATTGTCCTGCGCAGACTTCAAGTCCTGGGAGATCAAGTCTACCCCGAATCACAGTGCGGCTTCCGTCAGAACCGGTCTACCATTGATATGATATTCTCATTGCGACAGATGCAAGGAAAATGCCGGGAACAAAATCAGCCACTGTTTAGTGCCTTCATCGACCTCACAAAAGCATTCGATTTGGTCAGTCGTGAGGGTCTGTTCAAAGCACTAAAGAAGATTGGCTGCCCACCAACTCTTCTGTCCATTGTGGAATCGTTCCACACAGGCATGAAGGGTATAATCAAGTTTGATGGCTCAACTTCAGAAGAGTTTGAAATCAAGAGTGGAGTTAAGTAAGGTTGTGTACTATCCCCCACCCTCTTTGGGATATACTTTTCACTTCTACTGAAATATGCCTTTCGTGATCAAGATGACGGCATATACATTCACTCACGCTCAGATGGTGGCCTCTATAATGCTCAGAGATTGAAGGCCAAGACCAAAATTAAGAGGGTACTAATTAGAGAGTTGCTTTTTGCGGATGATGCTACGATTACGACCCACTCTGAGGGAGAATTACAATATCTACTATCTGCATTCTCCAATGCTTGTTCTGAATTTGGTTTAACAATTAACAAAAATAAGACACAGATTATGTCACAAGGTGCACATGGTGTACCATCAATCTTTATTGACGACGCCGAACTGGAGATAGTAGACCATTTTACATATCTAGGATCAGAGGTAAATAGCAAATTATCCCTAGATCAGGAAATCAACATCAGGATTGGCAAGGCAGCAACAACAATGAACATGTTAGCAAAAAGAGTCTGGGAGAACAGGAAGCTTACTGCCAAAACAAAAGTCCTTGTCTATCAAGCCTGTGTCCTTGGTACTCTTCTTTATGGCAGTGAAACCTGGACAACTTACTCACGCCAAGAGAAACGTTTAAACATCTTTCATATTAAGTGGCAAGACAAAATCACAAATACTGAAGTATTGGAAAGATCAGGTTGTGTGACGGTGTGTTCCATGCTCAGTCTTCGTAGACTTAGATGGATAGGACATCTTAGGAGGATGGATGATGGTAGAATACCAAAGGACATCTTTTTTGGTGAATTACAGACGGGTAGGAGATCTCAGGGTCGGCCTCTACTACGATACAAAGATGTGTGTATGTGGGACATGATTGATACAGGCATAGATAATGCACATTGGGAGCAAGGCGCCGCTGAACGTGTTGCATGGAGGGCAAACATCAGAAATGGAATAAAGACAAAAGAGAAAATGATTGCAGATAAAGCACACACAGAGCGTGAGTGACGTAAGATGGTGCACAATGGTGGAAATGACCATGCTTTCACATGCATCTACTGTGGGCAAACACTTGCAGCAAGAATTGGCCTTACCAGCCACACTCGCCACCGCCATGGGTCGTAGTTATTAAGCCATTTTGAAGCACAATGTACCAAACTATCGTCTGTCAAGACGGAAAGGTGCCAATGAATATGTTAGCTTTTATATATATCAACTATATCTATATCAACTTTTGTATAGTTCTCTATGTCAGCTTTTGTATAGTTCTCTAATCAGCTTTTGTATAGTTATGTATGTCAGCTTTTGTATAGTTCTCTATATCAGCTTTTATGTGGTTCTCTATTTCATCTAATGTGCATTTGTCAATTTCAGCTTCAGATCGCGTGAAGTCAGTAGAAAATATGCAAGTGGAAAGTGGTACAGAGAATGTCTTGGTGGCCTGGAATCGACTTCAGTGCTCCTACCAGAACCAACAGAAGATCTCCAATTACATAGTGAAATGGTGTGAGGAGGCCAGTTGTAATGGTGTGTGATTTTATTGCACTCTAGGTGTTTTGTTCTGTAATTGGTGTCAGTATTAAATTAAATTTTAATTTGCCGGTCTCCCTGGCCAAAGGTTTAACGATGTTCGTAATCCCGTATATCCATGTGGGGAAAACAGCTGCGTGAGATTTGGCAGCGGATCGCACGACGCTGATAACTTACGGGGGTATGTGAGCCGGTCGTTCAGACAGCAATGGCAAACTACTGAACGTAAGACTTGCTTAATACATCAACAGCAGCTGAAAATTGCTGGTGTTGACTGCAACATCCTCTAAGCCAGGGGTGTCAAACTCAATCACTCAGCTGGCCAAAACTCAAATCACACGTTAGGTTGCGGGCTGGACAGGATAAACATTCAATAAGCCAAAAATTAAACCTTTTTTTAAACATTAATATAAATTAAAACAGAAAAAAGTTTTCATAAATAAACATCATTGGTATACACATTTTCACTCTTATGTCAATTTGTCAGAGCACGATGTTTGGCATCTTTTCTTGGCTACAAGTTCATTTATGTTGGGAGTAATGTTTTGTGTCATTGAGATTCTCATGATGGACTGCAAGTGTTCTTCAGTGAGACGACTCCTGTGTGATGTTTTGTTAATTTTCATCACAGAAAACAGCTGCTCACACAGATATGTGCTACCAAACATGCTCAAGGTTCAAGCTGCATGTAGACGAAGCCGAGGCATCTCTTCAGGAATGAAACGAGTGAACTGTGCAGGCCCCACAGTGTTGTACTTTGCCTTTAGTGTCCCATTACACTGCAGGTCTATTAACTCCATTTGCAAATTTACAGGTGCAGTTTCCACATCTAGGGCAAATGAATTACAAAACAGCTCAAAATTACTTTTCTGTGCTTCAAAGTCACTAAAGCGCCGTGCAAACTCAGCGTGAAGTAAGCTAAGTTTTTCAGCATAGTGTGCATTGGAAACACCATAGCGTTGATTTGGTTTAACTGAAAAACTGTGGAATCTTTTCCTTTACTGTCCATGAATTGACAGATTTCCTCAATCAGCTTGAATAATCTGCTGAGAACTTTTCCTTGACTTAGCCACCCCGCTTCTGTATGAAAAGGCATGTCACTGAATGCCGACTCTATTTCCTGCAAAAAAGACTGAAACTTGCGGTGATTTGAAACATTGGCTCTGATAAAGTTGACGTTTTGTGTTACAGTGCTCATTACATCTTCCATGTTGAGGACTTTACCACACAGTGATCCTTGGTGTATGATGCAGTGATATGCTATCAATTCACCAGTACAGTTCTCCTGTATCTTTAACCACATCCTTCCAACTAGTCCACTTTTTTTGCCACACGTCGCTGGTGCTCCATCTGTTGTCAGTCCAACGAGTTTGTCCCAAGGCAGGTTCATGTTGGTTAAACTTTGACATACATTGTCAAAAATGTCTTTTCCTGTCGTTGTCCCATGCATGGATTTCATGTCCAATATTTCTTCTATAACATTCAAACTGGAATCCACTCCACAGATGAAGATGGCGAGCTGTGCATTGTCAGTCATGTCATTACTTTCATTGACAGCAAGGGAGAATGCAACAAAGACTTTGCCTTTTTCGATCAGCTGTGTTTTCACATCAGTGGCCATCTCACAACAACTGTGTTTCTGCTAAGGCTTACCTTTGCAAACATCTGCTTTTTGTCTGAACACAAGACATCACACACTTTCATCATGCAGTGCTTCAGAAACTCTCCTTCTGTAAATGGTCGGCCTGATTTTGCGATCTCCTCTGACACAATAAAACTTGCTTTGACTGCAGCATCAGTTTGTGATTTTGCTTTCGTGAAAAACATCTACTGTGGTGTTAGATGCCTCTTCAGTTCTTCTACATTCTGTAGCTTCTGCTCTGCATTTAGGCTGTTTAACTTGTCTTGATGTTTAGTCTCATAGTGCTGTCTCATATTATATTCTTTGATCATAGCCATATTATCTCCACAAATTAGACACATTGGTTTACCGCCAATATCAGTAAACATATATTCAGCCTCCCAGCAGCTTTCAAAGGCTCTGTTTTCAGAATCAACTTTTCTCTTGGCCATTTTAAAGGCTAGCTTTTATTTTAAAAGATTGTGCATCTACTGACAGACGCTTGATTGATATCAGGTTAGCCGTAGCGGGAAAAGGTTATGTAATATCTGGGCATTACACTACTTTCAATTTTAAGCGCCAATCCAAAACGAGCATCTGAACGTTGCTAGGTAACTATAATGGCGAACACTAACTCACTACACAACTTTTATTTTTGCTTATTCTGATCGAAGCGAGAACGCTCTCAGGTAGCCTATCATTTGGAAGGCTGCTAATTAGGGAATTTGATCTGCACTTTATATCGTGACCATAAAAAAATATTTTTGCCTACAATTCTCTCTTGGGCCGAATATATTTGTACGTCGGTTGAGACCTCTCGGGCCTGATATGATTGTATAGGCCAGATGTGGCTTGCGGGCCTTGAGTTTGACACATGTGCTCTAAGGGATATGCAACTTTAAAAAAAAAAAAAAAAAAAAATATTAAATTTAAGCCAGTGTTGCAATTTCCCTTGTCTTCCTTCTTTACCTCTTTAATTTCCTCCTTGTGCCATTACTCCCTACACCCTAATCTTGTTGCTTCTTCTTCTTTCTCCTTCCTCCTCCTCTCCTTATTACTCCTCTTCTTCTTGCTCCTTCCTCTCAATCTCTTCCTCCCATTCTCCATCCTCCTCCTCTTCTTCTTTTTCTTATTCTTTTCTTTCTTCTTCTTTGTGAAGGCATAACAAATCAGTCACTATTAATAATATTAATAATCACTATTAATAACACAGTTAGTAACAACTTTCTGAGCCAGGAGTTAAAAACGGGTAACTAGAAGAGAATGGGTTAATAAAACAGCAACAACTTTCTGATTCAGGAGATAAAATTCAGTAACTAGAAGAGAGTGGGTTAATAAAACAGTAACAACTTTCTGAGTCAGGAGTTAAAAATCAGTAACTGGAAGAGAGTGAGTTAATAAAACAGTAACAACTTTCTGAATCAGGAGTAAAAATCAGTAACTAGAAGAGAGTGGGTTAATAAAACAGTTAGTAACAACTTTCTGAGTCAGGAGTTAAAACCAGTAACTAGAAAAGAGTGGGTTAATAAAACAGTAACAACTTTCTGAGTCAGGAGTAAAAATCAGTAACTAGAAGAGAGTGGGTTAATAAAACAGTAACAACTTTCTGAGTCAGGAGTAAAAATCAGTAACTAGAAGAGAGTGGGTTAATAAAACAGTAACAACTTTCTGAGTCAGGAGTTAAAACCAGTAACTAGAAAAGAGTGGGTTAATAACAACGCTTTGGCTGAAAATGTTAACATGTTAACGATTTAAGGAGCATTCATGTACAAAGTATATGCTCTACTATATACCGTGACTTTGTCATCCACAGAAACAGTGTTCAACGCTAGTGTCCCTGCCTCGGCATCTTCATATACAGTGTCACGTTTGACAGCTGATGTGAATTATAAGTTCACAGTTCAACCTGTGGCAGATGGACAAGCAGGAGACGAAGTGCAGCCATGGAGGGTGGCAAAGCCGCATGCAGCAGGTGTGATTTCCAATCTTACATACTGTTTCATATTCTTGTATATTTCTCCGCTGTTGATGTACATCAGCTTATGTACACTATCATATTCTTGTACATGTTTCCACTATTGTTGTACATCAGCTTATGTACACTTTCATATCCTTGTATATTTTTCCGGTATTGTTGATCATAGTCTCTGATACAAGGCTATGTGCACCATATTTGGGTGCACACAAAAGATGCAGGGTGATGCAGCAGCACCTTGATTTTCCAACCATAGCAGACAGAACAAGGATATGCATAGCATGTGCCTACCTCCGAGTCAGTACCCATGGCAACAGGTTGGAAAGAGGAAAACCCTGCATGGGACAGGCCAAGGACATTATTCAACAGGTCTGTCTTCTTGAGGGCATAGAACCTGGTGAAGAATGGCTACTGGTGCCAAATGAGTGCAGACATCCTTTTCAGTGTGTGTCAGGCTGGATAGTGGATGCAGACAACAAAACCCAGTATCTGTGGATGCAGAAGTTCAGGCTTTGATTTTTGAGAATTCTACTGAGGGTAATGTAGTCATTTACACAGATGGGTCTGTGTGTGATGAGTTCATGGACTTTTATGGCTCAGGTCGGGGGGGGGGGAACTGTGAGGGAAGACTGTGGTGCCTTTGACATGACAACAAGTAGCATGACCATGTCGGTCATGGCAGTAACCAAAGCTATAACCTGACTGGAGACAGGCTTTCACCCAGGCATGCTTTCTTAGCCACTACGTGAGTATGCTCGTGAAGACTGAGATGGGCTGGGCTTGAAGACAGTGAGTGGAATCTCTGAGAAGGTCAGACCTGAAAAAAAATCAGGTTTATTTATTTGCCAGGACACGCGGGTGTAAGTAGAAATGAGCAAGCTGATAGGTTTGTGGGTCGGACTACTGTAGAAAGTGGACAAGCAATGGACCAGGCTGATAATATTGAATGCCATCAGAGAGGCAGGATGATAAATCAAATCAGAAGATGAATGCAAATCTGCAGCCCTGACCAAACTACAAGAACATCATCCTACATAAAATTTCATATTCTTGTATATTTTCCAGCTATTGTTGAACATCATCTTACATATAGTGTCATATTGTGGGACACTTTCCACTTATTGTTGTTTATCTTTCATACACTTGCTGATTCTTTAAGAGCTGCCTTGGTTTTCTTTCTGTCCATGATATTCTGTACATTAGTCTCGGTTCCAACTTCACGGCAAAGGGTCACCCCATAATGCTCCATTCCAGTGCCAGTGAATATCATACAAAAATCTCACTGTCCCATGTGAAAAGTGGAACAGACAGCAATCCTGACAAACCAACAGCATACACAGATATGCATGTATAAAGTCACTGCCTGAATGACAACACAACAGTCCTCCACTAAAATTACAGTTCATCATTGAGGGAAGTAGCATTTTTTTCTGAACATGCAATTCACAATACAAACAACCATGGACAGATGTAAAAGCACTCTACTTGAAATCCACAGCTCACAATTCGTCCCACACACTTAATTTAGTAGCTGAGTGATGGAACATGTGCTACCACTCCAACGTGAGGAAAATGCGTAAGCAAACCGTAGCCAGAAGCAAATACTCTTCAGAGGCCTTAACAGCTCAACAGCCTATCTGCCGTATTGGAGTGGAATATTCCATACATTTTCCCTGGAAACCACATTTCTACTTTCACTGGATGTTTCTTGGCTTGTATGCTTATTGTTGAGGTCTCACACGCTTACAATGGTATAGGTTCTATGCTTATGCAGCCAATTAACTGTGTGTAGGAAATTTCCAGTTACACTGAAATAAACTCAATGTTTCTGCAAATCCGCTATCCACTTTATCAAGAAAGTTTCACTGTTTATCTGTGTATGTGTGTGCAAGCATATTATGAAGTAAATAAATATTAGAGCATTGATTAGCATATTTAGACCATTTAAAGAAAATGTAATGTTAGTGTCATATTAAATATAAAATATATTTCTTATTTGGATTGCAGCCGGTCAGGAAGATTTGTGGGCATTGTTGACTATCCTCTGTGTTCCAGTATTATTATTTGGTGTTTGGTGAGTTGATCACATGTAGATGTTAGGGTTCTGTCATTATGCTATGTCTAATATGTGTGGGTGTGTGCTTTCTGCATTGTAATCTACTGTATGTATCATCATCATCAAGGACCATACAAACTGTTCAGGAAGGAAAACTCTGCAACAGTCCACATGCAGATGGTACATGGGTACCTGGTGGGAGGAAACTCTCTCACCAGCCTCTACCTGACAGACGCAAGCCCTATTCATGGCTCAGAAGACATGCATGTCAACACAGCGGACTCAAGAGTTATAACTCAAGTTTTCCACAGACTCAATTGCCAAATCAATCATTCAATCATCTAACACTTTTCTGTAAAGCCATGGTTCCATTGCTTCAAGGGATAACTGTGCTTACTTACTGACTGTCCAGAAATCACAGCCATATGTTATCATTGGTTCTGTGTCAGATGCCAGAATTTATGATCTTCACCTGTCTTATATTTGACATTTGAGGATAGAGCCTCAAGTACTTCATGTGTATTGTTGCGCACGTAAAAAATCCCTTGGCAGTTGGAAATCGAAAAAGAGTAGCCTAACAGCGCTGCCCGGGCAAAATTTCGAGTTAAAAATCTACCCAAAGTATTTCAGGATCCTTGCCATGCTACGGGGTTCGTGCACTGAATGAGTTTCTCCAAACTCAGGTTTGAGTTAGGAGAAGAACGGAGCACTTATGGGTTACACCCGTGTGCCATGATGTTGATCCGTCGACTAAACTAAACTAAAGCAATTCATGTCAATCTCTTCTTCTATTCTTGCTTCTCTTGTGCTTTCTTCCGTATCTATCCCATGTTTGTTATCACTGTCTATTTTTATTTTTGCGTTCGTTCACTTTGATTCCAAGTATCATACATGTGCTACTACTTCTAGTGCACTGCACTGATTTTTGTGTGTGGATTAGCTGTCCCTATTACCAGTGTCCCTCGTCATCAGGCTAACCATTCCGACTTCTGAGGTATTTGTAACTTATGTCCCCAAGTCAAGGATGAGAAGGCAACATTTTAGTCCAACTGACCGGTGTAAGGGTTGAACCTGCTACCTTGGTATCAGCACACCGGATGTTTAGAAATGAGCTCTCTTATCCATTTGCCAGTTGACATCTTTTCTTTGGTCAGTACATTTTCCATCTCGCCAAAGACAATCTTGGCCATAGCGATTCTTCTTCTAAACAGGACACAGATTGAAATGTCTGTATCATAAGTTTAAGATAAGTCCATCATATTGTGCATTGGCAATAGCCCCGTGATAGCCTGTCACCTTCTAGAGTTCAGCCCAACAGGCAACAATGAATGTAAACAAATATGGCATCAGTCAACGCCCTTCCACCAAAAATTGTATGGGAATGTCACAAATTTGAAGCTGTAATAATGTGAACATCTGAGTGTGAATGAGAAAGGAGCAGTGGGTCAAAATATCAGAAGTCATTACAGATTACTTATGTAGGGTCCGGGAGTCAAGGTGGCTATATGCTTGAATGCCAGATCCAGGAGTCATGGTGGCTATTTTATTGCCTGGTGGGTCCGGGAGTCATGGTGGCTATTTTCTTGCCTGGTGGGTCTGGGAGTCATGGTGGCTATTTTCTTGCCTGGTGGTTCTAGCAGTCATAATGGCTATATGCTTGCCTGCTGGGTCCAGGAGTCATGGTGGCTATTTTATTGCCTGGTGGGTCCAGAAGTCATGGTGGCTATTTTCTTGCCTGGTGGGTCTGGGAGTCATGGTGGCTATATGCTTGCCTGGTGGGTCCAGGAGTCATGGTGGCTATTTTCTTGCCTGGTGGGTCTGGGAGTCATGGTGGCTATTTTCTTGCCTGGTGGGTCTGGGAGTCATGGTGGCTATTTTCTTGCCTGGTGGGTCTAGCAGTATTAATGGCTATATGGATGCCTGCTGGGTCCAGGAGTCATGGTGGCTATTTTATTGCCTGGTGGGTCCGGGAGTCATGGTGGCTATTTTCTTACCTGGTGGGTCTGGGAGTCATGGTGGCTATATGCTTGCCTGGTGGGTCCAGGAGTCATGGTGGCTATTTTCTTGCCTGGTGGGTCTGGGAGTCATGGTGGTTATATACTTGCCTGGTGGGTCTAGGAGTCATGGTGGTTGTATACTTGCCTAGTGGGTCTGGGATTCATGGTGGCTATTTTCTTGCCTGGTGGGTCTGGGAGTCATAGTGGGTTATATACTTGCCTGGTGGGTCTGGGAGTCATGGTGGCTATTTTCTTGCCTGGTGGGTCTGGGAGTCATGGTGGCTATATGCTTGCCTGTTGGATCTGGAAGTCATGGTGGTTATATACTTGCCTGGTGGGTCTGGGAGTCATGGTGGCTTCATGCTTGCCTGGTGGGTCTGGGAGTCATGGTGGTTATATACTTGTCTGGTGGGTCTGGGAGTCATGGTGGCTATTTTCTTGCCTGGTGGGTCTGGGAGTCATGGTGGTTTCATGCTTGCCTGGTGGGTCTGGGAGTCATGGTTGCTATTTTCTTGCCTGGTGGGTCTGGGAGTCATGGTGGTTATATACTTGCCTGGTGGGTCTGGGAGTCATGGTTGCTATTTTCTTGCCTGGTGGGTGTGGGAGTCATGGTGGTTATATACTTGCCTGGTGGGTCTGGGAGTCATGGTGGCTATTTTCTTGCCTGGTGGGTCTGGGAGTCATGGTGGTTTCATGCTTGCCTGGTGGGTCTGGGAGTCATGGTTGCTATTTTCTTGCCTGGTGGGTCTGGGAGTCATGGTGGCTTCATGCTTGCCTGGTGGGTCTGGGAGTCATGGTGGCTATTTTCTTGCCTTGTGGGTCTGGGAGTCATGGTGGCTATTTTCTTGCCTGGTGGGTCTGGGAGTCATGGTGGCTATTTTCTTGCCTGGTGGGTCTGGGAGTCATGGTGTCTATATACTTGCCTGGTGGGTCTGGGAGTCATGGAGGCTATATACTTGCCTGGTGGGTCCGGAAGTCACAGTGGCTATATGCTTGCCTGGTGGGTCTGGGAGTCATGGTGGCTTCATGCTTGCCTGGTGGGTCCGGGCGCCACGGAGGCTATATACTTGCCTGGTGGGTCCGGGAGTCACAGTGGCTATATGCTTGCCTGCTGGGTCCGGGAGTCATGGTGGCTTCATACTTGCCTGCTGGGTCCAGTAGTCATGGTGGCTATATGCTTGCCTGGTGGGCCTGGGAGTCACAGTGGCTATATGCTTGCCTGGTGGGTCTGGGAGTTATGGTGGCTATTTTCTTGCCTGACAGGTCCGAGAGTCATGGTGGCTATTCTCTTGCCAGCCAGTCCCTATGTGCTGTACTGAATCATGACCTGGTTCTGTCGTAGTGTTTCTATCCACAAATGTCAAGCTCCAGTGCCAGTCTTGCACAGCCTGCTGCTGTCTGAGTTTGGAGAGGGGAATGCAGAGCTCTGTAACACAGCCCCCCCCCCCCCCCCCCCCCCCCATGGAGATGGGACCATGGTAACGGGTCGGGAGGACAGTCTCTACCCCCATCCTCACTTCAATTATTGCAAGCTCTTTTCTGGGCTCACATGACCTTACTCCAATGCCCTGGACTCACACACCACATTATTGGTAAGCAAGAATATTAACAGATTCTGCGCCAAACAAAAATTAGGTTTTGACCAAACAAAAATAGATGGCGGAAAATGGAAAGTAGAGGTGTGTCACAGTTATGACTTAAAGGTTGTTAATATGGTCGTGGACATGTCGTATTAAATATAAAATTAAAGAGGGTTGTACAGGGAAAACTACTGTAGTTTGATTGATAATCCCATGACAGTTATGGGAAGTTTGAATAAGATGATTTATCATCCCATGGCACTTAAGTGATTGCCTGCCAACCAAAAACGTGGTCCTGACCAAACAGATATTCATGGCAGAAAATGGTAAGTAGGGGTGTATGACAATAATGTTTTGAAAATGGTTAAATGTGTAGCAGATATACTGTATGATATATCAAATTAAAGGAGATTGCACAGAGAACACGACAGTGTTAATAATTAATTGATAGGTTAGAAATAATATGACAATAATGAGAGGTTTAGTAATAATTTAAATTAAAGGAGTGACAGTTATGACAAATTTCCACTTACCAAGGCGTTATTTTGTATCAGCTGTACTTAATCCAGTTAAATTTACTGAATAATGTTACATACACCACTTTTGTTCAATAATATAATGAAGAACTGCTCTATAACACCAATAAAACACAATTGAAACATAATATTTTGAAGCACATAATTTTCACACAAAATGGAAAATGTCCAGAATACACCAGGCAGATTGTACTGAGATTGTGCTGATAAATAATATAAACACTATTTTCTATTTAGTTATACTTATTATTCCTTTAAATTTAATTATTTAAATACTCCTTAAATACTTTGTGATAGGTAAAACAAATTTAGGGGCATAAATGTGGCCCATTAGCGCATTCATAATTCGACATGTGCCATCATATTATTATGTACTTTTGCTTTCAGTGTTGTTTTCAATTACTACTATATAAGATAACTGATTACTGAGTACTGCTCGTGGTATTAGTTTTAGAATCTATCACAAAGACTTTCAAATCAGAATAACTATAATCTAAATTTGTTTCAAACTCTAATTTGATTAAAATCTACGCAGTCGCAAAATAGAAGGTGTTGACATTTCTCAAATAATCAAAACAAACATCTAAACACTAGTTTTCCATCACACATGGATCATCAGAATAGATCCTAGTGACGTGTTTAACACTGGTGGAAACAAAATATTTTAATTTACCAGAGGAGCACTAAGAATTGCGGAAAAAAATAAGAGAACTGGAACAAATAACGCACTATCTATACCGAACCGACCTATCGGTTTGCGGGTGCCAAAACCGTTCCACGGAACTGACCTATCTGTCTGCGGCAGAGAATCAGTTAATCAGTTAACCACTGTACACTAGATTTCTGTACCCTTTAAGAGTAATTGAAAGCACAGGCAAAATCATGGGTGTACAGTTACTTAACCTTAACAGTCTTGTCAAGATCACTAAATGTATTTTCTCTCTCTTCAAAGGAAATGTTATTCTCGTCACAAGCAGGTCAACAAATTGACCCGCAACCCAGTAAGTATTGTTTATCTCATCACAAGTATGCCAACAAATTGACCCTCATCCCAGTAAGTATAGTTTATATACACTGGTGAGGTGGTCTTAAAGTGAGCAGAATACCACTTTGGAATAATCAATGTTAAATGTGAAAGACTCGAACTTTCAGCCTTCCCCTCGGATGTGGATTATGAAGACAACATTAACCAGAAATGGAATTCAATGACATCTTATAGAGCAGCTTACTGATCTGCTGGCTTTGTGGCAAGGGGGTTATGGGCGCAATTTGTAATCTTAAATCCTGTGTTCAAAACACATCAGTGAGCTGTTTAGTATGTAGATCGCCTTTCATTGGGTTTCATTCAGTGGTATGAGTGCCAGTCAATAGGACTGTTGAAAGTAAAATTGCCAAGAAATACAAACAGCCAAAAAATGCTGGGGTTGACTGCGACGTCTTGGAAAGAATATGCAACTAACATACTGATCTGGCCCTTATTGGTGGTGTTGCCTTCTCATTCCACACACAAATTCACATGCAATTTAAACACTCTTGAAGAGATGTCACAACAATTAGATCCAACTTCATTGGGGAAGACAAAGAGGATGAGAATACACTAAGAAAGTGATGACCCAATTTCATTGCGTGAAGCCTCACTTTCAGAGTTGGGATCATATATTTAGCTAGCAATGTTGGCACAGATGAGAGAACACATATTTTAAACTAAGAATTTAAGGCAAGAGGAGTTTTCATAACACTACAAAATTTAAGGACATCAAAGGAATTTAAGCTTAGCACCAAACTTTGAATTGTAACTCTAATGGTATAGTCGCACTGCTGTGTGGATCAGAATTATGGAGAACAAATAAAACAATTACAAATAAACTACAAGTAATCATTAATGTGTGCCTGTGCAGACTAGAGGATCCAAAATGGTATGATAGACTCACCAATGTGGAGATTAAACAAATACCAGAGTATCCAGAGATGAAGTAAAGATGTTGGCACAGAGTTGGACACTCATTGAGGAAATCTGATAATGGAATAAGTTGACATTTCCTTGTCTACATCCCCCAGGGACAGTGACATAGAGGGAGGTGTAAAAAACACTTCAAGAAAAGGATTAGAGACAGATGAATAATATGGAGAGGACATGAAAGGAGCTGAAAGAGATGGAAAAACATGGGACGGCTTAGCACATTTTGGTTAAGGGCTTATGCTCCATGAGGTTAATTGGCAGAAGAAGAAACTGAATGTTGACATTGTACAGTGATAGTTTAACAATGAGGTTTACATAAATGGTTAGTAAAGAGTGCAATGAGCAAGTCCTACAAGAAGCAGATGAAAATCTAAACTGATTTCAGAAATTAGGCGTAGGCAGTCACAATTGTTTGGACATGTTATGAGAAGAAATAAACTAGAGAACTTGGTGACAACTGGCAAGATTGAGGGGAAAAGAACAAGGGGAAGGCAGAGAAGTAAATATCTGAATGGCTTGACCACATGGCATGGTCAAGACAAAAACAGAGCTCATCCATGACTCTGTTGATCATGTAAGATGGCGAAACATGACCACCCATGCTTATCAGCATAGCACTTGATGATGATGATGAATATGAAGAAAGTTGATTAAATCTAAGTAGTTTCAGGTCCCAATGTTTAGATCTTGTGAAAGAAATTCTTCTTGTGAGGAGTTGAACATGTATATAATTATGAACTTGCAATGCAGTCAGCCGCAACTTGCTCTCAAGATGCATGTATCATTCATGTTCATCTTAGAGGCCAACTCCAAAATCATTTACCCATCTGAAATTCACCACAAAAAATGTCTTTTGGTATTCTACTATCGTCCATCCTCCTAATGTGTCCTATCAATTTAAGTCTACGAAGGCTGAGCATGAAGCAAACTGTCACACCACCCAATCTTTCTGATCCTTTAGTATTTATGATCCCATCTTGCCACTTAATGCCAGATATTCTTTGCAGACACAGCATATAAAAGCTGTTTAAACATTTATCTTGGTGTGACCAGGTTTCACTGCCATAAAGAAGAGTACTAAGAACACAAGCTTGATAGAGAAGGACTTTTGTTTTGGTAGTAAATTTCCTGTTCTCCCAGACTCTGTTAACCTGTTCATTCTTGTTTCTGCCTTTCCTTTCTTGATGTTGATTTCCTGATCTAGGGATAATTTATTGTTGACTTCTGATCCTAGATATGTAAAATAGTTATTTATCTCCAGCTCTAAAAATAGATAACGAAATGCAAGAACAATACAGAGTGACTGTGAAAAATAGGTACAATGCAATAACTAAAATACAGAGTATAGATGAACAATGGGAAATGTTAAGGGACTCCATTCATCAAACTAGCAAAGAAGTATTACCAGAGAGAGGCAAAATAGCTAAGAAAAAATGGATGAATGAAGATATCTTAAACCTGATGGACAAAAGAAAACAGTATAAAAATGACAAACAAGAATACGCTAAGATAAATAAAGAAATAAAAGATAAATGTGGGAAGGCTAAAGAAAGTTGGTTAAACGAGCAATGCAAAAAATTTGAATTAAATTCCATTAAAGATACAAAAAATATGCACAGACAAATCAGTGAGCTTACAGGAAAAAAAATAAGAATAAATACAGGGTGTTTGAAATCAAAAACAGGAAAGATAATATTAGAGGAAGATGCTATAATGAAGAGGTGGAATGAGTATATAAGAGAATTATATGAAGGAGAAAGGACAGAATTAACAGAAGATAGTAACTTAGAAGGTCCACCTATTCTGAAAGAAGAAGTCGCTGACGCTATGAAACGTATGAAGAAAGGAAAAACAGCTGGGCCAGATGAAATCACAATAGAAGAATTAGAAGTATTGGGAGAATTTGGAGTAGATATATTAACCAAAATGTTGAATGATATTTACAGCAGTGGATATTTACGCAGTGATATGCTGAAATCTGTATTTATAGCTATACCAAAAAGACCAGAAGCAATTGATTGTGAAGATTTTCGTACAATTAACCTTATAAACCATATCACTAAGCTTCTACTCAGAATCATAATGAGAAGAACCAAAAAGAAAATAAAAATGGAAATTAGTGAAGAACAGTATGGATTTGTGGAAGGAAAGGGCACAAACAATGCAATTTATACATTGCGGACACTAATAGAAAGGTCAATAGAGAAACAGAGGGACATATATTTGTGCTTCATAGATTATACTAAGGCATTTGATAAAGTAAAACATGATGAACTGATTAAAATGTTGGAAGATATCAACACTGATGGAAAAGATTTAAGAATAATAAAGAATATTTACTGGAACCAAGTAGCAGCAATTAAAATGGGAAATAAAGAGGGTAGTTACGAACAGATAAAGCTAAGAGTACGACAAGGGTGTGTCTTATCACCAGATCTTTTCTCCCTGTATAGCGAAGTAATAATGAGAGAGATCAAAGAGATGCCAGGAATACTAGTTGGAGGTTATAATATAAATAATATACGCTATGCAGATGACACAGTATTGGTGGCGGATAATTCAACAGACCTACAACAATTATTAGACGTTGTAGTAACAGAGAGTGCAAGGAAAGGACTCAACTTGAATATCAAGAAAACAGTAACAATGGTAATATCAAAGAAAATGGTGACACCAAAATGTGACATAGAAATAGAAGGGAAAATCCTTAACCAAGTTGAGAATTTTAGATACCTAGGGGCATTTATAACATCAGATGGAAGATGTACAACAGAGATTAGGAGCAGAATAGGGCAGGCAAAAGCCGCATTTCATAAAATGAAGAGTATCTTATGCAATAAGTCACTGTCACTGAATGTAAGAAAGAGAGTGCTGAAATGCTATGTAGAACCAGTTTTGCTGTATGGCAGTGAATCTTGGAATGTAAATGAACAAATTAAGAAGAAATTAGAAGCAACAGAGATGTGGTTCCTGAGACGAATGTTGCGAATTCCTTGGACTGCCAGAGTAACTAACGACGACTGCCTGAAACAGGCTAATGAAACTAGAACATTATATACAACAATAAGACAGAGACAAACAGCTTTCCTCGGTCATGTGATGAGAAGAGAGGCATTGGAGAACATCGTAACAACTGGAAAGATCGAGGGGAAGAGAGGCAGAGGTAGACCAAGAGAAGTGATGCTGGATGGATTGAGACGGTGGCATGGAGGAATATCAGCAGCAGAGTTGATCCAGAGAACCAAAGACCGAGATCTATGGAGAGCCATGAACGCCTACGCCAGCCGGCACGGCACTTGATGATGATGATGATCTCCAGCTCTGAGTTATCAGTAAATATTGATGGTGCCCAATTTATGCCTTGCATCATAATCTGTTTTCTTTTCTGCTAATTGTTAAACCAAATTGACACAGGCATTGGAGAATTCAGATAGTAGGCATTATAATTCTTCCTCAGAGTGGGTCACAATTGCACCATCATCTGCAAAAAGCTACTCTCTGATTATACACTCGTAATTTTGGTCTTGGCTTTCAGTCTCTGATAATTCCAGAGGCCGCCATCTGTGTATGAATGAAAATATATACCACGATTCTGATCACAAAAGGCATATTTCAATAGAAGTGAAAAATATTTCCCAAAACGGGTGAGGGGAAAGCATACAACCTTGTTTAACACACATTCACATATATGTACATAAAAGTGAATGTATGTAATGGTGACTATATATTAAAATTGATTGTTTATAAAAATAATATGTATAAAGGTGAACCCACTTACATAAAGATGTACATAAAGATGAATGTATATAAAGGTGAACATATATCAAGATGAACGTGTATAAATGTGAACATAAGGTGAATCTGTATAACAGTGAATGTATATAAATGTGGGTGCTGAGGTAGCACAGTGGCTAACATACTTTACTTCCAGCCAGGTGGTCATGTGTTGGAATCCACATTGAGGTAGTTTGTTTTGGGTCTTAATTACCTGGGATCCCAGGTCGACCCAGCACAAAATGAGTATCAGGAAATGCCTTGGAAGTACAGGTGGCTTGTGTGATCACCCATTAAAGGCCCATCTGTGGGGCTAGCACCATATGCTCAGAATGCCTCAAGGCATGTAGAATAGTCCTGTACTTTTACTATGTACAGGTGAATGTTCGTAAAGATGAATGTGGGGGAATGTGGGTGAAGATGAATGAGGGGGAATGTGGGTAAAGAAAAATGTGGGTAAAGAAAAATGCGGGTAAAGAAAAATGTGTGCAAAGATGAATGTGTGTAAAGAAAAATGTGGGCAAATGTGGGTAACGAAAAATGTGTGAAAGAAAAATGTGGGTGAATGTAAAAATGTGGATGAGTGTGAGTAATGAAAAATGTGGGTGAATGTGGGTAAAGATAAATGAGGGTAAAGATAAATGTGGATAATGTGGTTAAAGAAAAATGTGGGTGAAGATAAATTTGGGTGAATGTGGATAAAGAAAAATGTGGATGAGTGTGGGTAAAGATAAATGTGGGTAAAGAAAAATGTGTGTAAAGATGAATATGTGTAAAGAAAAATGTGTGTATGGGTGAATGTGTGTCAAGTTCAGTGTACATAAAGGAGAATGTGTGTCAAGGTGAATACATGTCAAGGTCAGTGTACATAAAGGAGAATGTGTGTCAAGGTCAATCCTTTAGGGAAAACATCAGGGTTCTGCCCTGCAGAAAGCTGAAGAGAATTTCTGAGAATAGTGGACATTGAAGTGACATGATCAAACTGACCAACTTGATGATGATGTGTTGGTGGACATGTGAAGTGTGTCTGTAAAGTATTGGGTTTGAACATGTGGCTTGAAAGCTGGCAGCACTATATCCTCTCCTCCGACAACAATTGGCACATACACCTCTGCTTAATGTTCCTTGAAGAATTAAGCGGATATTGTTGGTTCAGATGTAAATTGTTAATTTAAATGTTGTTCATTGAAAAATGTCAGTCCCAGCCTCATTTCATTTTAGACATATCTCGTTCACATTCTCTCTCTCTCTCTCTCTCTCTCTCTCTCTCTCTCTCTCTCTCTCTCTCTCTCTCTCTCTCTCTCTCTCTCTCTCACACACACACACACACATACACACACACACACATACACACACACATGTGTGTGTGTATGTGGGGGGTGGAGCATGTCACTCCTTCCCCATCTCCTTATTACGTGTTAGACAGACAGATATATGAGCATATATAAAGACACACAAATAATAACACACAAGCATTTACACCAGTGTGTGTGTGTGTCTGTCTGTATGTCTAAACATGTAACAAGAGAATCAGGTGTAGATGTAAACATAACATTGCTTTAGTTATGGATACTACAGTATTATACAATGTTACAGATTTATTGAAAAAATCCTTCTGAGTTTGCAAATCTCTCCTTATATTACAATGTGTTGGCTGCATGGTCTAACTAAAACTCAACTGTGGTTCCTGAACCATTCGCGCGCCACACTGTATGGTGTGTGTTGATGGTTGACATGTTCTTTAATCCCTTGTCTTTCAGATCATTGAACTTCCCAAAAACCCGAATGGTTCACCTCCAGTGAGCCCAGCTACTTCAGCGGATCATTTCATGGTATGTATAGCTACCTCGATAGAGAAGATTTAGTGGTATGTGTAGCTAACTTAGTAGAAGAGATGTTGTGGTATTCATAGCTATCTCAATTTAGAAGATTTAGTGTTATGTATAGCTACCTCTGTTGATAAAATTTAGTTTTATTTATAGCTACCTTAGTTGATAAGATTTAGTGTTATTTATAGCTACCTTAGTTGATAAGATTTAGTGTTATTTATAACTACCTCTGTTGATAAAATTTAGTTTATTTATAGCTACCTTAGTTGATAAGATTTAGTGTTGTTTATAGCCATCCCAATTGAAAGAAAAATGGTATTTTTAACTACCCCAGTAAAGAAGATTTTATGGTATTTATAGCTACATCAGTGGAAAAGATTTAATGATATTTATAGCTGCTCCATTATAATATTTAATGGTATTTAAAACTACCTCAGTAGAGGAAATTTAGTGAAACAATTAATGGTATTTATAACTACCTCAGTAGAGAAGATTTAGTGAAATTTATAGCTACATCAGTGGAAGACTTAGTGTTTTTTTTTATAGCTATCTTATTGAAGATATAGTGGTGTTAATAGCTATCTCAGTTGAAGATGTATTGGTATGTATGGCTACATCTGTAGATGATTTATTGTATTTATAGCTACTCAGTAGAACATTTAGTGGTATGTATAACAATCAGTAGGCGATTTAGTGGTTGTATTTAGCTACATCTCATTCTTTAACAGCTTCAGTGCCAAACAAAAAGTAGGCTTGGATCGAACCAAAGGGATGGTGACAGATGGGAAGTAGGGGTGTGTCACTGTTATGATTTAACAGTTGTTAATATAGTAGCAGACATGTTGTATTAAAACACAATGAGAACATGTTGGTGATTATATAAGCTCATGGCAGATATGGGAAATCGCTTAAGACGGCAAATAATCCCATGGCACTTAACTGATTCAGTGCCAAACAAAAAGTGGGTTTGGCCCAAGCAGAAATTGATGGCAGAAAATGGGAAGTAGGGGTGTCTCATAAAAATGATCTAAAAGTTGTTAAAATGGTAGAAAATATATTGTATTATATATCAAATTAAAGGACATTGGACAAGGAACACGTTGGTATTGCTACTGTTGCTATAGGTTAGAAATATAATAATAATATTAGCAGATGTTGTAAAAAAAAAATTGAAGACAGGGGTGACAAGTACGTGCAATTTCCACTTACCAAGGCGCTACTGCTCCAAGGATGTTTATAATCCAATGAAACTTGCTGAATTATGATAACTACACTACTTTGCTACACAAGTATCAATAGAACGGCTCCATAACACCAATAAATCCCAATAAAAACATCCTATTTTGAAGCGCATCATTGTCACATAAAATGGAAAATGTCGGAAAATCACGAGACAGGTTTTGACCGTTTTCTGCCGATAAACACAAAATGTACGCTGTTTTTTTAGTTAGTTATAATTATTATTCTTTTAATTTAATTATTTGAATACTTTTTAAATACTTTGTGATAGGCAAAGCAAACTTTAGGGGCACAAGTGTGGCCCATCAGCTAATTTGACATGATGACAAACTTTCACGGTTAGCGACTAAGAGTTAGTTTGTTTGTTTACATTCATAAATAATACATTTTAACCGAAAAAACACATTTAACATGTGCTATCAGTTTAGAATCGTTCACAAATTCCTTTAAATAAGAATAACTACAATCTAACATTGTTTAAAACTTTTATCTGATGTAAATGAGGCCGAAAATCAAGGACCCATGCAATTCCTAAAACCGCGAGTAACTACAACTTTTTAAACACAACTTTTAAACACATCCACATGAGTTAGTCACCAAATGTCGATATCTCGTGGCCTGTGTGTAAATGAAAAATCTTCTTTCAGCGTAAAACTTCGTTTCAGGGTATTAAAATTAAGCAAGGGATTGCAAACGAAAGAAACAAATGGATTGCCAAGATCTTGCCAATATATTGATGAAGGGGTAAAAAAGTTGAGAATGTACGGCAAACGGTTGGCGGTCGGTATTGAATCAGTTAATCAGTTAATTTAAAGTAGCTCTCAGTCCAGAGGGGCAGCAGCAGCCAGTCTATCAGCCTGTTCTTTGCCCTGCACACTTGCATACCCTGGGTAAAACATCCACAAGCTTGAAACCTGCTTCTTGTCCAGCCATGGTTCGGTTTGTACATGATTAATTTCACTGCACACTCAGATAACTGCATCAGTCTCCTCCTATAGATCGCACAAGGAGGACTAAAAACTGTGCAAGAACTTCAAAGCACTGGTATGGATCCATATGTGTGTATGCTAAAACCACACATGCTATATAATGTGTGAATACCACAACCACACTTGCTATATAATGTGTGAATACCACAACCACACATGCAATATAATGTGTGAATACCACAACCACACATGCAATATAATGTGTGTATACCACAACCACACATTAGAGTAAGACGCCCACTACACAACCACAAATGCTATAAAATGTGTGTATATGACAACCACACATGCTATAAAATGTGTGTATACCACAACCACACATTCTATACAGTTTAAACTACCTCTTGCTCATTGTGCCATTAACCCACTATCCCAGATTCCTATTAAACCATTACTCCTGGCTCAGCATTAAATACCTTCCCTAAGTTCTTATGTTGCTAAAAGTTACTCCATGATCCATTGAAAACCACCTTCTCATGTTACAGTTACGTTTGTATTTATTCATTATAATATTAACTTAGTTGCATGTCCTTTACAGGACATTGCAATCAACCCTTGGTTTATTATTTGTTTGTTATTTACTAGGCAATATTAATTCAGTAGTTTGCTATTGCTATTTCAACTGTTAGCATCACATACCATCGAATCCAATGCACAGCAGACAGCTTCCAAATCACCCATGGATGATTTCAAACTGGGTATGTCGGGGAGTCTTCACACTTCACTAGCCTTACCATAAATGCCAGATATTATTTGTAACAGCTTCAGTATTCTTGTTATTTCAGATTGCAGCTACAGACGCTGCAACGACACAGCCTCAGGTAAATAGTGAGCCTGATGAAGAAATCCCAGATCAAGCTACACCAGAAGATAGTTCTGCTGATGACCCAACTATCAACAGTAAAACTCGTCTTATTAAACAAAAATCACAGAAAGAAAGTCAGCGGCAACGTCTCCCACAGGTCCCTGACTGTATTGCCCTTGAAGGCATTTGTGGACGTGGTGGTGGTACTTCAGCATTGGAAGGTTCTTTACAAGAGTCCAACCAAGCTGATGTACAAAACAGTCTGCCAACAGAGACAGATTCGTCTAATAATGGATGGTCACCTGCCTCATTAAATACAGGTACAAATTCTGTGCCGCCTTATGTGCGGGTTACAGAGGTACCAGCAGTTCATAAAAACATTCCTATGAAAGATGACCCCCACACACACATCCCTGCCCAAATAAAACTACATTCTGATCAATTTGTTCTTTGTGTCAAACACGGCAATGAAAAAGCAGGGATAGCTGAAAGTAATATTGATGATTACTCCCACATGGCTGAGGATGTTGAAATTCAGGAGAGACAAAACCCTGATGATACAGTCACCAACGTGGACCCAACTGCTCCTTCAGTCATAGGAGCACAGAGTGGGTGTGTTGACTTAGGGCAGAGGGACGTTGAAATTAACTTTTCTGGCACCACTGATTCTGACATGAGCTGGAACTTTCAACCAAGCAGTAGCAGTGGGCGTGTCAGTTCTCATTCCAGCTCAGGGAGGCCACCTGGTGGTGACGACTACGTTCGTCATAAACAAGTATAAGTTTCTGACATGACCAAGCATCCGTAAGTGAGATCTGAACATGCCTCATGACCTGCAATTTTACCTCAACATTGTTTCATTTAAGTGGCTTATTATAGGAAATGATAAATTTAGTGGTTGCAGAAAGTGAAACAACAGGGCTTAGCTTGAATAATAGGAAGACAGAAGTTGTGGTAATATCAAAGAAACAGATTGTGTCTAAATGTACAATTAATGTAAATGATGTTATTTTGGGGCAAGTGCAGAAATTCAAATATGTAGGCACATGGATAACACCGGATAGAAGATGCATCACAGAGATAAAGAACAGAATAGGACAAGCAAAAACTGCATTATATCAAATGAACATTTTACGCAATAGTACTTGTCATTAAAAGTTAGAAAAATAATTCTTTCATGTTATATTTAACCATTTTTAACATAGCTGTGAATCCTGGACAATTAATAAACAAGTACACACACAAAAACACTAGATGCCTTGGAGAAACAGTTTTATAGAAGAATGCTGAAAATTCCTTGGACAGCCAAAATGAACAATCTGGACATTTTGAGGGAGGCCAAGTCGCAAAAACAACTTATCACAAACATCAGAAAGAGGCAGTCATCGTTTTGACCACTTTATGAGAAGACAAAAACTGGAACATGTGACAACTGGGACAGTTTATGGAAAGAGAGATAGAGGAAGACAGCAAGAGAAAACTCTTGACAGTCTTTTGTCACAGAAAGGATTCAACATATGAACTGGTCAGAGATGGCAAGATTCTGATCACCCATACCAGTCGGCAAGGCATTTACTGATAATGATACAAATTGTGGTTTTAATCTGAAATTTGAACATTTGGCAAATATTTTACCTAGATGCACAACTTTTACATTTCATCATAATTCATCTCATCTCATCATGTTCCTCTTGTACCTTGCGGTGTTGAGGTGAAGTATAAACAGCGGGAAAGTGCCCGCTTATGGGCTTCATGTATCAATATTGCCATGGACTCTGTTATTCCCTGTGGTTGGCCTCTTCCTCTGTTTCCTTCTGGTCTGTACATTATAATTTGATATACACATTAGATCTTGAATTTTATAACAACCATTCGAACACTTATGTCTCTAAAGCCTATCCCAAAACATGACTTGCAAATATTTAATCGAGGGGTTACACCACTTTCTCCGTAACCCCGTTTATCACGCAGAGTCTCGTAGCGGGTGAGAACTGGAAGCGGTTCTACCCCCGCTGGTGACTTGCGGGATAACTGAGCCGGCCGCTCAAAAAGCAATGGCAAACTACTGAGCGTAATATTGCCAAGAAATCAACAGACAGCTGAAAGATGCTGCTGTTGACAGCAATATCCTGTAAAGGATATGCGAATTTAAAAAAAAAAAAAAAAACGGTTATGTATTATTAGAGTTGTCTAAAATAGCCATGGACAATTTGCAAGTAGACCGCTTTGCATTAATTTCAATGGTGTGGGGTGTCGGCCATTCAGAAAACAGTGACAAACTACTAAACTAACATTGCAGTAAATCACAAACTGCCCATAAATGCTGAGGTTGATCACAACGTCCTGTAGGGGACAGGCAACCCACTTTTATTGTAAAAGTCCATGTATAAAGATCTGTACTCAATTTGTTTACTGAATGTCATATTGTCGTCATCAACACACACATTGTTATCTTGAGATTTCATTCCTTACTCAACAATGTTTTAAACACCTTTGTATTCTCTTACTCCACTTCCAGTGTACAAATTATTTTAAAACTGTTGATATTGATGCAATATTCAAGGTTGAGTTTTACAACATTATTTATTTATTTGTTTTTGTTGATGCTAGTCATCATCAGTTTTAGCTTTAAAACACTTCCCTTAGTGAATGTAAACACAGAAGACCCAGACTATGTTGCATGATTTATTTCCTGGAATATTTTGCTGCATTTCATAATGTGCAAAATTAAGTGGTTTCAGCCAGTTATATGCAAACAGAAAGAGGTTGTATTAAATGTGAAGTTACCGTGGGGATAACAAATGCTCCACATTCGAACAATACCTGTGACTGTATGTTTTAAGTGTTCCAGCTAAGTATTATTCATTTATTCACTTCATATGAAATACAACTCTGTAGTATGCTTCTTTCCTACTTTCTAAACTACTGAGCGTAATCTTGCCAAGAAATCAACATACAGCTGAAAGATGCTGGTGTTGACAGCGATGTCCTGTAAAGGATATGCACACACACACAAAAGTATGCACCTGATAAGTTACTACGAAATATGCTAGGCAATAAATTGTGCAACATTCTTTTTGTCACTACTGCGCTTAAATTATTCACCTGTTGATTGTCAGGGGACATGTTATTTGTGATCTGTGTTTGATTCTCGTCAATCTAGAATGAGATTGCCCTTGAGGTTTCCTCATTGTTTACAAAGTAGTCTGTGACGATCATGCCTAGAGATAACCCCAAAGGCAAATTATTAGCCATCATTTAGCTTAGAAGTGAGTGGACTAGCAAATTATTAGCCATCATTTAGCTTGGAAGTGAGTGGACTAGCAAATTATTAGCCATCATTTAGCTTGGAAGTGAGTGGACTAGCAAATTATTAGCCATCATTTAGCTTGGAAGTGAGTGGACTAGCAAATTATTAGCCATCATTTAGCTTGGAAGTGAGTGGACTAGCAAATTATTAGCCATCATTTAGCTTGGAAGTGAGTGGACTAGCAAATTATTAGCCATCATTTAGCTTGGAAGTGAGTGGACTAGCAAATTATTAGCCATCATTTAGCTTGGAAGTGAGTGGACTAGCAAATTATTAGCCATCATTTAGCTTGGAAGTGGGTGGACTAGCAAATTATTAGCCATCATTTAGCTTGGAAGTGGGTGGTCTAGCAAATTATTAGCCATCATTTAGCTTGGAAGTGAGTGGACTAGCAAATTATTAGCCATCATTTAGCTTGGAAGTGGGTGGACTAGCAAATTATTAGCCATCATTTAGCTTGGAAGTGAGTGGACTAGCAAATTATTAGCCATCATTTAGCTTGGAAGTGGGTGGACTAGCAAATTATTAGCCATCATTTAGCTTGGAAGTGGGTGGACTAGCAAATTATTAGCCATCATTTAGCTTGGAAGTGAGTGGACTAGCAAATTATTAGCCATCATTTAGCTTGGAAGTGAGTGGACTAGCAAATTATTAGCCATCATTTAGCTTGGAAGTGAGTGGACTAGCAAATTATTAGCCATCATTTAGCTTGGAAGTGGGTGGACTAGCAAATTATTAGCCATCATTTAGCTTGGAAGTGGGTGGACTAGCAAATTATTAGCCATCATTTAGCTTGGAAGTGAGTGGACTAGCAAATTATTAGCCATCATTTAGCTTGGAAGTGAGTGGACTAGCAAATTATTAGCCATCATTTAGCTTAGAAGTGAGTGGACTAGCAAATTATTAGCCATCATTTAGCTTAGAAGTGAGTGGACTAGCAAATTATTAGCCATCATTTAGCTTAGAAGTGAGTGGACTAGCAAATTATTAGCCATCATTTAGCTTGGAAGTGGGTGGACTAGCAAATTATTAGCCATCATTTAGCTTGGAAGTGAGTGGACTAGCAAATTATTAGCCATCATTTAGCTTGGAAGTGAGTGGACTAGCAAATTATTAGCCATCATTTAGCTTGGAAGTGAGTGGACTAGCAAATTATTAGCCATCATTTAGCTTGGAAGTGAGTGGACTAGCAAATTATTAGCCATCATTTAGCTTGGAAGTGAGTGGACTAGCAAATTATTAGCCATCATTTAGCTTGGAAGTGAGTGGACTAGCAAATTATTAGCCATCATTTAGCTTGGAAGTGGGTGGACTAGCAAATTATTAGCCATCATTTAGCTTGGAAGTGAGTGGACTAGCAAATTATTAGCCATCATTTAGCTTGGAAGTGGGTGGACTAGCAAATTATTAGCCATCATTTAGCTTGGAAGTGGGTGGACTAGCAAATTATTAGCCATCATTTAGCTTGGAAGTGAGTGGACTAGCAAATTATTAGCCATCATTTAGCTTGGAAGTGAGTGGACTAGCAAATTATTAGCCATCATTTAGCTTGGAAGTGGGTGGACTAGCAAATTATTAGCCATCATTTAGCTTGGAAGTGAGTGGACTAGCAAATTATTAGCCATCATTTAGCTTGGAAGTGGGTGGACTAGCAAATTATTAGCCATCATTTAGCTTGGAAGTGAGTGGACTAGCAAATTATTAGCCATCATTTAGCTTAGAAGTGAGTGGACTAGCAAATTATTAGCCATCATTTAGCTTAGAAGTGAGTGGACTAGCAAATTATTAGCCATCATTTAGCTTAGAAGTGAGTGGACTAGCAAATTATTAGCCATCATTTAGCTTGGAAGTGGGTGGACTAGCAAATTATTAGCCATCATTTAGCTTGGAAGTGAGTGGACTAGCAAATTATTAGCCATCATTTAGCTTGGAAGTGAGTGGACTAGCAAATTATTAGCCATCATTTAGCTTGGAAGTGGGTGGACTAGCAAATTATTAGCCATCATTTAGCTTGGAAGTGAGTGAACTAGTAAATTATTAGCCATCATTTAGCTTGGAAGTGGGTGAACTAGTAAATTATTAGCCATCATTTAGCTTGGAAGTGAGTGGACTAGCAAATTATTAGCCATCATTTAGCTTGGAAGTGAGTGGACTAGCAAATTATTAGCCATCATTTAGCTTGGAAGTGAGTGGACTAGCAAATTATTAGCCATCATTTAGCTTGGAAGTGAGTGGACTAGCAAATTATTAGCCATCATTTAGCTTGGAAGTGAGTGGACTAGCAAATTATTAGCCATCATTTAGCTTGGAAGTGAGTGGACTAGCAAATTATTAGCCATCATTTAGCTTGGAAGTGAGTGGACTAGCAAATTATTAGCCATCATTTAGCTTGGAAGTGAGTGGACTAGCAAATTATTAGCCATCATTTAGCTTGGAAGTGAGTGGACTAGCAAATTATTAGCCATCATTTAGCTTGGAAGTGAGTGGACTAGCAAATTATTAGCCATCATTTAGCTTGGAAGTGGGTGGACTAGCAAATTATTAGCCATCATTTAGCTTGGAAGTGGGTGGACTAGCAAATTATTAGCCATCATTTAGCTTGGAAGTGGGTGGACTAGCAAATTATTAGCCATCATTTAGCTTGGAAGTGAGTGGACTAGCAAATTATTAGCCATCATTTAGCTTGGAAGTGAGTGGACTAGCAAATTATTAGCCATCATTTAGCTTGGAAGTGAGTGGACTAGCAAATTATTAGCCATCATTTAGCTTGGAAGTGAGTGGACTAGCAAATTATTAGCCATCATTTAGCTTGGAAGTGAGTGGACTAGCAAATTATTAGCCATCATTTAGCTTGGAAGTGAGTGGACTAGCAAATTATTAGCCATCATTTAGCTTGGAAGTGGGTGGACTAGCAAATTATTAGCCATCATTTAGCTTGGAAGTGAGTGAACTAGCAAATTATTAGCCATCATTTAGCTTGGAAGTGGGTGAACTAGCAAATTATTAGCCATCATTTAGCTTGGAAGTGAGTGGACTAGCAAATTATTAGCCATCATTTAGCTTGGAAGTGAGTGGACTAGCAAATTATTAGCCATCATTTAGCTTGGAAGTGAGTGGACTAGCAAATTATTAGCCATCATTTTAGCTTGGAAGTGAGTGGACTAGCAAATTATTAGCCATCATTTAGCTTGGAAGTGGGTGGACTAGCAAATTATTAGCCATCATTTAGCTTGGAAGTGAGTGGACTAGCAAATTATTAGCCATCATTTAGCTTGGAAGTGAGTGGACTAGCAAATTATTAGCCATCATTTAGCTTGGAAGTGGGTGGACTAGCAAATTATTAGCCATCATTTAGCTTGGAAGTGAGTGGACTAGCAAATTATTAGCCATCATTTAGCTTGGAAGTGGGTGGACTAGCAAATTATTAGCCATCATTTAGCTTGGAAGTGAGTGGACTAGCAAATTATTAGCCATCATTTAGCTTGGAAGTGAGTGGACTAGCAAATTATTAGCCATCATTTAGCTTGGAAGTGAGTGGACTAGCAAATTATTAGCCATCATTTAGCTTGGAAGTGGGTGGACTAGCAAATTATTAGCCATCATTTAGCTTGGAAGTGGGTGGACTAGCAAATTATTAGCCATCATTTAGCTTGGAAGTGAGTGGACTAGCAAATTATTAGCCATCATTTAGCTTGGAAGTGGGTGGACTAGCAAATTATTAGCCATCATTTAGCTTGGAAGTGAGTGGACTAGCAAATTATTAGCCATCATTTAGCTTGGAAGTGGGTGGACTAGCAAATTATTAGCCATCATTTAGCTTGGAAGTGGGTGGACTAGCAAATTATTAGCCATCATTTAGCTTGGAAGTGAGTGGACTAGCAAATTATTAGCCATCATTTAGCTTGGAAGTGAGTGGACTAGCAAATTATTAGCCATCATTTAGCTTGGAAGTGAGTGGACTAGCAAATTATTAGCCATCATTTAGCTTGGAAGTGGGTGGACTAGCAAATTATTAGCCATCATTTAGCTTGGAAGTGGGTGGACTAGCAAATTATTAGCCATCATTTAGCTTGGAAGTGAGTGGACTAGCAAATTATTAGCCATCATTTAGCTTGGAAGTGAGTGGACTAGCAAATTATTAGCCATCATTTAGCTTGGAAGTGAGTGGACTAGCAAATTATTAGCCATCATTTAGCTTGGAAGTGAGTGGACTAGCAAATTATTAGCCATCATTTAGCTTGGAAGTGAGTGGACTAGCAAATTATTAGCCATCATTTAGCTTGGAAGTGGGTGGACTAGCAAATTATTAGCCATGATTTAGCTTGGAAGTGAGTGGACTAGCAAATTATTAGCCATCATTTAGCTTGGAAGTGGGTGGACTAGCAAATTATTAGCCATCATTTAGCTTGGAAGTGGGTGGACTAGCAAATTATTAGCCATCATTTAGCTTAGAAGTGAGTGGACTAGCAAATTATTAGCCATCATTTAGCTTGGAAGTGAGTGGACTAGCAAATTATTAGCCATCATTTAGCTTGGAAGTGGGTGGACTAGCAAATTATTAGCCATCATTTAGCTTGGAAGTGAGTGGACTAGCAAATTATTAGCCATCATTTAGCTTGGAAGTGGGTGGACTAGCAAATTATTAGCCATCATTTAGCTTGGAAGTGAGTGGACTAGCAAATTATTAGCCATCATTTAGCTTAGAAGTGAGTGGACTAGCAAATTATTAGCCATCATTTACCTTAGAAGTGAGTGGACTAGCAAATTATTAGCCATCATTTAGTTTAGAAGTGAGTGGACTAGCAAATTATTAGCCATCATTTAGCTTGGAAGTGGGTGGACTAGCAAATTATTAGCCATCATTTAGCTTGGAAGTGAGTGGACTAGCAAATTATTAGCCATCATTTAGCTTGGAAGTGAGTGGACTAGCAAATTATTAGCCATCATTTAGCTTGGAAGTGGGTGGACTAGCAAATTATTAGCCATCATTTAGCTTGGAAGTGAGTGAACTAGCAAATTATTAGCCATCATTTAGCTTGGAAGTGGGTGAACTAGCAAATTATTAGCCATCATTTAGCTTGGAAGTGAGTGGACTAGCAAATTATTAGCCATCATTTAGCTTGGAAGTGAGTGGACTAGCAAATTATTAGCCATCATTTAGCTTGGAAGTGAGTGGACTAGCAAATTATTAGCCATCATTTAGCTTGGAAGTGAGTGGACTAGCAAATTTTTAGCCATCATTTAGCTTGGAAGTGAGTGGACTAGCAAATTATTAGCCATCATTTAGCTTGGAAGTGAGTGGACTAGCAAATTATTAGCCATCATTTAGCTTGGAAGTGAGTGGACTAGCAAATTATTAGCCATCATTTAGCTTGGAAGTGGGTGGACTAGCAAATTATTAGCAATCATTTAGCTTGGAAGTGAGTGGACTAGCAAATTATTAGCCATCATTTAGCTTGGAAGTGGGTGGACTAGCAAATTATTAGCCATCATTTAGCTTGGAAGTGGGTGGACTAGCAAATTATTAGCCATCATTTAGCTTGGAAGTGGGTGAACTAGGAAATTATTAGCCATCATTTAGCTTGGAAGTGGGTGGACTAGCAAATTATTAGCCATCATTTAGCTTGTAAGTGAGTGGACTAGCAAATTATTAGCCATCATTTAGCTTGGAAGTGAGTGGACTAGCAAATTATTAGCCATCATTTAGCTTGGAAGTGAGTAGACTAGCAAATTATTAGCCATCATTTAGCTTGGAAGTGAGTGGACTAGCAAATTATTAGCCATCATTTAGCTTGGAAGTGAGTGGACTAGCAAATTATTAGCCATCATTTAGCTTGGAAGTGAGTGGACTAGCAAATTATTAGCCATCATTTAGCTTGGAAGTGAGTGGACTAGCAAATTATTAGCCATCATTTAGCTTGGAAGTGGGTGGACTAGCAAATTATTAGCCATCATTTAGCTTGGAAGTGGGTGGACTAGCAAATTATTAGCCATCATTTAGCTTGGAAGTGGGTGGACTAGCAAATTATTAGCCATCATTTAGCTTGGAAGTGGGTGGACTAGCAAATTATTAGCCATCATTTAGCTTGGAAGTGGGTGGACTAGCAAATTATTAGCCATCATTTAGCTTGGAAGTGAGTGGACTAGCAAATTATTAGCCATCATTTAGCTTGGAAGTGAGTGGACTAGCAAATTATTAGCCATCATTTAGCTTGGAAGTGAGTGGACTAGCAAATTATTAGCCATCATTTAGCTTGGAAGTGAGTGGACTAGCAAATTATTAGCCATCATTTAGCTTGGAAGTGAGTGGACTAGTAAATTATTAGCCATCATTTAGCTTGGAAGTGAGTGGACTAGCAAATTATTAGCCATCATTTAGCTTGGAAGTGAGTGGACTAGCAAATTATTAGCCATCATTTAGCTTGGAAGTGAGTGGACTAGCAAATTATTAGCCATCATTTAGCTTGGAAGTTGGTGGACTAGCAAATTATTAGCCATCATTTAGCTTGGAAGTGAGTGGACTAGCAAATTATTAGCCATCATTTAGCTTGGAAGTGAGTGGACTAGCAAATTATTAGCCATCATTTAGCTTGGAAGTGAGTGGACTAGCAAATTATTAGCCATCATTTAGCTTGGAAGTGAGTGGACTAGCAAATTATTAGCCATCATTTAGCTTGGAAGTGGGTGGACTAGCAAATTATTAGCCATCATTTAGCTTGGAAGTGAGTGGACTAGCAAATTATTAGCCATCATTTAGCTTGGAAGTGAGTGGACTAGCAAATTATTAGCCATCATTTAGCTTGGAAGTGAGTGGACTAGCAAATTATTAGCCATCATTTAGCTTGGAAGTGAGTGGACTAGCAAATTATTAGCCATCATTTAGCTTGGAAGTGAGTGGACTAGCAAATTATTAGCCATCATTTAGCTTGGAAGTGAGTGGACTAGCAAATTATTAGCCATCATTTAGCTTGGAAGTGGGTGGACTAGCAAATTATTAGCCATCATTTAGCTTGGAAGTGAGTGGACTAGCAAATTATTAGCCATCATTTAGCTTGGAAGTGGGTGGACTAGCAAATTATTAGCCATCATTTAGCTTGGAAGTGGGTGGACTAGCAAATTATTAGCCATCGTTTAGCTTGGAAGTGGGTGGACTAGCAAATTATTAGCCATCATTTAGCTTGGAAGTGGGTGGACTAGCAAATTATTAGCCATCAATTAGCTAACTTTGGCAAAGTTGATAACGAGCTGCCCTGGTATTGTCATGATCACGGTCAGGCGTGGGTTCGATTCCTGTGCTTATTTTCTGCAAAAGAGAGGGAAAGATTGGACACCTATTTCTCCATGCATTAAAATCTACATAATGTGATGATGCTATCACATATCACAGACCCATGGTGAGAAACTGCTTCCGGACAATAAAAAAATATGTCTATATAGTGATTAGAGATACGCTAGATATGGAGAGTCACAACAGTCTCCCCTCATATATCACATATGGAGAGGTACAACACAGTCTCCCCTCATATATCACATATGGAGAGTCACAACACAGTCTCCCCTCATAGATCACATATGGAGAGTCACAACACAGTCTCCTCTCATATATCACATATAGAGAGGTACAACACAGTCTCCCCTCATATATCACATATGGAGAGTCACAACACAGTCTCCCCTCATATATCACATATAGAGAGTCACAACAGTCTCCCCTCATATATCACATATGGAGAGGTGCAGCACCTTCTCCCCTCATATATCACATATGGAGAGGTACAACACAGTCTCCCCTCATATATCACATATGGAGAGTCACAACACAGTCTCCCCTCATAGATCACATATGGAGAGTCACAACACAGTCTCCTCTCATATATCACATATAGAGAGGTACAACACAGTCTCCCCTCATATATCACATATGGAGAGTCACAACACAGTCTCCCCTCATATATCACATATAGAGAGTCACAACACAGTCTCCCCTCATATATCACATATGGAGAGGTGCAGCACCTTCTCCCCTCATATATCACATATGGAGAGGTACAACACAGTCTCCCCTCATACATCACGTATGGAGAGGTACAACACATTATCCCCTCATATATCACATATGGAGAGGTACAACACAGTCTCCCCTCATATATCACATATGGAGAGGTACAATAGTCTCTCCTCATAGATCACATATGGAGAGACACAAACAATGTCCCCTCATACATCACGTATAGAGAGGTAGAACACAGTCTGCCCTTATATATCACATATAGAGAGGCACAACACAGTAAGCCAAATGCATAGCACTGGCAAGGTCTCTTGATGTGCACACCAGAACTACACATGCAGTAAATACTCTGTTGTGGAAAGGTTTTCTCATTGTGAAAGTGAGCCTGGGCAGTGGACATTTTGGCCTATTTATGTTGAGGTATTGCTCATGTGTGCAACAAGATCCTTGTAGTTTCCATGCTCATCCGAGAAGACTAGACATCTGATTCCAGGACCAGCGTGGAATATCATCATCATGTGTCATGCCGATAAGCGTTGGTTGTCATTTTTCACCAATGGACACGATCACCAGATATTTTGATCAGGTCCGCGTCCTTGTCAATGGAGAGTTGTTCATCCTGTGTTCCATATTTTGTCAAAATGCACAGCATGCTGAGTACCCAGTCTACTTAAGTAAGTCATAGGCAGCTGTCATACATTCATTTGTCTTCATTTGCCTTGCGCTTTCCAGTGACAGGGCTTTCTCGTTATGCTAGTCACAGGTCTCCTCTGTGGGTGCCCTATCTAGTCACAGGTCTCCTCTGTGGGTGCCCTATCTAGTCACAGGTCTCCTCTGTGGGTGCCCTATCTAGTCACAGGTCTCCTCTGTGGGTGCCCTATCTAGTCACAGGTCTCCTCTGTGGGTGCCCTATCTAGTCACAGGTCTCCTCTGTGGGTGCCCTATCTAGTGCCAGCTTCTTCCCATAACCTCTTGATTGTCTGAAATTAGTGATTCTATCATGCCAGGAAGTGGTGAGATTCACCTTGATTCTATCATCCCAGGAAGTGCTGAGATTCACTTTGATTCTGTCATGCCAGGAAGTGCTGAGATTCACCCGGTATGATTTTATTTTGTTTTTTGTGGTCCCTTGCTTTTAACTCAAGCATAGTCCATGCATATGCTACCACTGGTGAGTGCATTGGACTGATGTTTATGTGTGGATTAGCTTTCCCTATTACCAGTGTCCCTCGCCATCAGGCGAACTCACTCCAGCTTCTGAGGTACTTGTAATTTACATCCCCAAGTAAAGGACGAGAAGCCAACATCTTAGTCCAACAGACCAGGAAAGAAGTTGAATCTGCTACCACGGCATTAGCACACCGGATGTTTAAGAGGGAGCATGATCCATTCAGCCTTGCTAACCTCTCTTGTATCATCTATGGAAATTGACTGCAGCACTAATGGAGTTATTCGCTTGCAGTGAAAAATATTTGTTACAAACCAAAGCCTGTACACTAGACTACTGCACCTGCAGACGGGACATCAACATTATCAAGTGTCCACTCAGCATTGAAGATCAACTACAGCGAATCTCCAACACTGTCTGTCTCTGGTTCCTTAGGTGCACCCTGATAGGCTGATGTTATACCATCTCTCTATAGGCTAATGTTGAACCATCTCTTGATGGGCTGATGTTCTACCATCTCTTTATAGGCTGATGTTGAACCATCTCTTGATAGGCTGATGTTGAACCATCTCTTGATAGGCTGATGTTGAACCATCTCTTGATAGGCTGATGTTGAACCATCTCTTGATAGGCTGATGTTGAACCATCTCTTGATAGGCGGATGTTCTGCCATCTCTTGATAGGCTGATGTTGAACCATCTCTTGATAGGCTGATGTTGAACCATCTCTTGATAGGCTGATGTTGAACCATCTCTTGATAGGCTGATGTTGAACCATCTCTTGATAGGCTGATGTTGAACCATCTCTTGATAGGCGGATGTTCTGCCATCTCTTGATAGGCTGATGTTGAACCATCTCTTGATAGGCGGATGTTGAACCATCTCTTGATAGGCTGATGTTGAACCATCTCTTGATAGGCTGATGTTGAACCATCTCTTGATAGGCGGATGTTCTGCCATCTCTTGATAGGCTGATGTTGAACCATCTCTTGATAGGCGGATGTTCTGCCATCTCTTGATAGGCTGATGTTGAACCATCTCTTGATAGGCTGATGTTGAACCATCTCTTGATAGGCTGATGTTGAACCATCTCTTGATAGGCTGATGTTCTGCCATCTCTTGATAGGCTGATGTTGAACCATCTCTTGATAGGCGGATGTTGAACCATCTCTTGATAGGCTGATGTTGAACCATCTCTTGATAGGCGGATGTTGAACCATCTCTTGATAGGCTGATGTTGAACCATCTCTTGATAGGCTGATGTTGAACCAACTCTTGATAGGCTGATGTTGAACCATCTCTTGATAGGCTGATGTTCTGCCATCTCTTGATAGGCTGATGTTGAACCATCTCTTGATAGGCGGATGTTGAACCATCTCTTGATAGGCTGATGTTGAACCATCTCTTGATAGGCGGATGTTGAACCATCTCTTGATAGGCTGATGTTGAACCATCTCTTGATAGGCTGATGTTGAACCATCTCTTGATAGGCTGATGTTGAACCATCTCTTGATAGGCTGATGTTCTGCCATCTCTTGATAGGCTGATGTTGAACCATCTCTTGATAGGCTGATGTTGAACCATCTTTTGATAGGCTGATGTTGAACCATCTCTTGATAGGCTGATGTTGAACCATCTCTTGATAGGCAGATGTTCTGCCATCTCTTGATAGGCTGATGTTGAACCATCTCTTGATAGGCGGATGTTCTGCCATCTCTTGATAGGCTGATGTTGAACCATCTCTTGATAGGCTGATGTTGAACCATCTCTTGATAGGCTGATGTTGAACCATCTCTTGATAGGCTGATGTTCTGCCATCTCTTGATAGGCTGATGTTGAACCATCTCTTGATAGGCTGATGTTGAACCATCTTTTGATAGGCTGATGTTGAACCATCTCTTGATAGGCTGATGTTGAACCATCTCTTGATAGGCGGATGTTCTGCCATCTCTTGATAGGCTGATGTTGAACCATCTCTTGATAGGCGGATGTTCTGCCATCTCTTGATAGGCTGATGTTGAACCATCTCTTGATAGGCGGATGTTGAACCATCTCTTGATAGGCGGATGTTGAACCATCTCTTGATAGGCTGATGTTGAACCATCTCTTGATAGGCTGATGTTGAACCATCTCTTGATAGGCTGATGTTGAACCATCTCTTGATAGGCTGATGTTGAACCATCTCTTGATAGGCGGATGTTGAACCATCTCTTGATAGGCGGATGTTCTGCTATCTCTTGATAGGCTGATGTTGAACCATCTCTTGATAGGTGGATGTTGAACCATCTCTTGATAGGCGGATGTTGAACCATCTCTTGATAGGCTGATGTTGAACCATCTTTTGATAGGCGGATGTTCTGCCATCTCTTGATAGGCTGATGTTGAACCATCTCTTGATAGGCTGATGTTGAACCATCTCTTGATAGGCTGATGTTGAACCATCTCTTGATAGGCTGATGTTCTGCCATCTCTTGATAGGCTGATGTTGAACCATCTCTTGATAGGCGGATGTTGAACCATCTCTTGATAGGCTGATGTTGAACCATCTCTTGATAGGCGGATGTTGAACCATCTCTTGATAGGCTGATGTTGAACCATCTCTTGATAGGCTGATGTTGAACCATCTCTTGATAGGCTGATGTTGAACCATCTCTTGATAGGCTGACGTTCTGCCATCTCTTGATAGGCTGATGTTGAACCATCTCTTGATAGGCTGATGTCGAACCATCTTTTGATAGGCTGATGTTGAACCATCTCTTGATAGGATGATGTTGAACCATCTCTTGATAGGCGGATGTTCTGCCATCTCTTGATAGGCTGATGTTGAACCATCTCTTGATAGGCGGATGTTCTGCCATCTCTTGATAGGCTGATGTTGAACCATCTCTTGATAGGCGGATGTTGAACCATCTCTTGATAGGCGGATGTTGAACCATCTCTTGATAGGCTGATGTTGAACCATCTCTTTATAGGCTGATGTTGAACCATCTCTTGATAGGCTGATGTTGAACCATCTCTTGATGGGCTGATGTTGAACCATTTCTTGATAGGCGGATGTTGAACCATCTCTTGATAGGCGGATGTTCTGCCATCTCTTGATAGGCTGATGTTGAACCATCTCTTGATAGGCGGATGTTGAACCATCTCTTGATAGGCGGATGTTGAACCATCTCTTGATAGGCTGATGTTGAACCATCTTTTGATAGGCGGATGTTCTGCCATCTCTTGATAGGCTGATGTTGAACCATCTCTTGATAGGCTGATGTTGAACCATCTCTCGATAGGCTGATGTTGAACCATCTCTTGATAGGCGGATGTTCTGCCATCTCTTGATAGGCTGATGTTGAACCATCTCTTGATAGGCGGATGTTGAACCATCTCTTGATAGGCTGATGTTGAACCATCTCTTGATAGGCTGATGTTGAACCATCTCTTGATAGGCGGATGTTCTGCCATCTCTTGATAGGCGGATGTTGAACCATCTCTTGATAGGCGGATGTTCTGCCATCTCTTGATAGGCGGATGTTGAACCATCTCTTGATAGGCGGATGTTCTGCCATCTCTTGATAGGCGGATGTTCTGCCATCTCTTGATAGGCGGATGTTCTACCATCTCTTGATAGGCTGATGTTGAACCATCTCTTGATAGGCTGATGTTGAACCATCTCTTGATAGGCGGATGTTGAACCATCTCTTGATAGGCGGATGTTCTGCCATCTCTTGATAGGCGGATGTTCTGCCATCTCTTGATAGGCGGATGTTCTGCCATCTCTTGATAGGCTGATGTTGAACCATCTCTTGATAGTCTGATGTTGAACCATCCCCTGATAAGATTTCATTTACCTAGCAGAAAGTCCATAAGTTCTCCAGGCAGAGACAAAACCACAGGTCCCTCATGACAGATCACAGCAGCTGGTATAAGATACTCACCTGCAGGGCACTTCAAATAAAGGGAGACTTACTAAGACACAGAGAAGAGAAGTAGAGATGAATTATATGAGAAGGATATAGATAGAGCTATATGAGGGGGATATAGATAGAGCTATATGAGGGGGATATGGATAGAGCTATATGAGGGGGATATAGATAGAGCTATATGAGGGGGATATAGATAGAGCTATATGAGGGGGATATAGATAGAGCTATATGAGGGGGATATAGATAGAGCTATATGAGGGGGATATAGATAGAGCTATATGAGGGGGATATAGATAGAGCTATATGAGGAGGATATAGATAGAGCTATATGAGGAGGATATAGATAGAGCTATATGAGGAGGATATAGATAGAGCTATATGAGGAGGATATGGATAGAGCTATATGAGGAGGATATAGATAGAGCTATATGAGGAGGATATGGATAGAGCTATATGAGGGGGATATAGATAGAGCTATATGAGGGGGATATAGATAGAGCTATATGAGGAGGATATGGATAGAGCTATATGAGGGGGATATAGATAGAGCTATGTGAGGGGGATATAGATAGAGCTATATGAGGGGGATATAGATAGAGCTATATGAGGGGGATATAGATAGAGCTATATGAGGGGGATATAGATAGAGCTATATGAGGGGGATATAGATAGAGCTATATGAGGGGGATATAGATAGAGCTATATGAGGGGGATATAGATAGAGCTATATGAGGGGGATATAGATAGAGCTATATGAGGAGGATATAGAGCTATATGAGGGGGATATCCATCCATCCATCATGTGCCTTGCCGGTAAGCGTGGGCGGTCATGTTCTGCCATCTCACTCGATCAACAGAGTCGTGGATCAGTTCCGTGTTTCTGTCTCGACCATGCCACAAGGCCAAGCCATCCAGATACTTGTTTCTAGGTCTTCCCCTTGGTCTGTTCCCCTCGATCTTACCAGTTGTCACCAAGTTCTCCAAATCATTTCTTCTCATAACATGCCCAAAAAATTGTGACTGTCTACGTCTAATGTCTCTGATGAGTTTACGATCTTCATTTGTTTCTTGAAGGACTTGTTCATTGGTCTTTCTGGCTGTCCATGGTATTCTTTGCATTTTCCTCAGAAACCACATTTCTACAGCCATCAGATGTTTTTCAGCCTGGCTGCTCATTGTCCAAGCTTCACATCCATATAAAAGTACAGGTTCTATGTAGCATCTCAACACTCTTTTTCTCGTTTCAATTGACATCTTTTTATTGGTCAGTATGTTTTTCATCTTGCTAAAGGCTACTTTTGCCATGGCGATTCTTGTTCTAATCTCTTCAAGGCATCTCCCATCAGATGTTATTACTGTTCCGAGATAATTGTACCTGCTCACTTGTTGAAGAATATTCCCATTTACTTGTATATTACATTGTGGTATTTCGTCCTTCCTAGTGACGACCATAATCTGTGCCTTTTTACAATTTAATTCTAACCCTAGTTGTTCACTGTGTGTAACAATCGCATCTACTAAATGTTGCAGGTCCTGTTCATTGTCTGCAATCAAGACTGTATCATCTGCATATCTAATGTTATTGATGCATCGTCCCCCAATGTTGATTCCTTCCATATCTTCAATATTTCTGAAAATACTTTCACTGTACAGGGAAAACAGATCTGGAGACATTACACATCCCTGTCTCACACCCCTTTTAATAGGCTGATATTGGCTTACTTCATTATCAACTCTTATGGCAGCTTGTTGTTTCCAATATATGTTTTTTACAAGTCTAAGATCTTTTCCATCAATTTGTAGATCTTCAAGCATCCTTATCATGTTGACATGTCTCACTTTATCAAAAGCCTTTGTGTAGTCAATAAAGCAAAGGGGGATATAGATAGAGCTATATGAGACAGCAAAACATAGAATAGTTTGGAGTGAATTAGTTGAAGGTCTGCACCCTAGTGGCAGGTGAAAGGCAGAAGATAGATAGTTAGAGAGAGAGAGAGAGAGAGAGAGAGAGAGAGAGAGAGAGAGAGAGAGAGAGAGAGAGAGAGAGAGAGAGAGAGAGAGAGAGAGAGAAAAAAGGAATAATAGCTTAATCATCATCATCATGAAAATGTTTCTTCTGACTTAATTTTTCTAGAACTTGAAATTTTTATGTTAAAATTTGTTTATTGAATTCCATTTACATCATATATTTATATACATTGCCATTGCAGATATACTTAAATAATGAAGTCGTGAAACTTTGAGTGCATCATTCTTGGTTGTATTTTATTTTTGAATGTTGTTTAGTTTATTGATGCACTCAGAATGTCCATATAGTTACCTCAGTCAAACTATTTTATTTCTATGTTAATTGACACATTTTTTTTACCATGATCACTGCCAGTCTGTGCAATAAGCACAATGTATCATGATTGGATTTTGAGGAAATAGCATCCTAGCCAAATTCTGCACCTCTTTCATATTTACATATGAGACCTATGTGAGTCACATTACAAGTGTCTGGTCCAGTCACTAGAACATTGGGTTCCCATTCTGAATACCCGGGTTTGAAATCTCAATAAGGTTATTTTTTTGTCAGGGGGAAAACCAAAAAAAAACTTAACCTGCGCAGTTCAAGGCAACTGCACTAGCCAGGTGGCCTTAATTCCTCAGGCTCAAGACCCCCCTTGTCCTACACCGCAAGGCATTATAGGCAGAAATGGCAGTTTCAGTTGACTGTCACATTAGTGGCTCAGAGCTTTTGATCTCTGCATTTGGCTCATACAGACCTGGTTTGATTCCCAGACAGTGGGGGGTTTTAAAGATAAGAGAATGAAGGTATGCATCTTTCCCCTAGTTAGGTAGTGTATTGGATGTCTAGACTTCTTGGACAAGGGCGGGAAAGCTAAAGGACCTGGGCCCACGTTGCTCAGATTAATAATCCCTCTGCAGTTGGAATTTGGAAAGGGTAGGTCGAATAGGTAACTGCCCAGGCAAAATTTCACAATCAGAAAACCAGCCCACACATGAATATTTACTGCATGTGCAATTCTGGTATGCATACATTTGAATCCTGACCAGTGCTACAGCATTTCATGCACTGTTCTGAGATTCCACTTCTGTGATCCCCCCTCCTACTTCCAAACCCTAAAATAAATCAAATATAAGCCATTGTTTCTAGTAAATGTGCATACTTTTCTTCGGGCTCAGATGCACGGAATAATACAAATGTTTCACTGTTTCCACTTTAAGGCAGCCATAACATGTCATTTGTTTTATTGTGACTTCAAGAGCTAGCATGTTTCTTTGATCTAGTAGTCACAGTGTGTTCACAATCAGAGTTTTTGTTTTATTTTAATGATTCATAAGGTATTAAAAACAATTCCTTCCTTCCTTTGTTTCTTTGCTGTCCTCTTATCAACTCTTCACAGGTAACTGCTCACACAACATCCCTGTGAAATAGATAATATTATCCTCTCTGTCTGCTTCCTATGAAACAAAAGTTAATCATATGGCAGATACCACATATAGGTTAAGAGATATGCCTTCGCTTATATTAATGTCACTGTACTCTGATGTGGTGTGACCAGTTCACTTGCTCACTGACACCTCTGATATCCGTTATAAAAATGCTAGGTTCTCCACAAACCATATGTAGCTCACTGGGAATTAACCCAGAACCAGCATGTTGATAGACAAGTGTTCTATCCGGCAGAAAGGTGGCAAGGGGAAAGAAGTGAATAGTAGTGCATGCAATAGACAAGGGTATACCAAACTGTTCAAACTTGCCTTCACTCACTATCCATTTAGATCAGATAAGTGAGTTGATCCAGAACTGATATCATAGCACTGGGTCTGTAAGCACTACGTACTCAACTGTTGATCCAGAACTGACATAATAGCACTGGGGCTGTAAGCACTACATACTCAACTGTTGATCCAGAACTGATATCATAGCACTGGGTCTGTAAGCACTACGTACTCAACTGTTGATCCAGAACTGATATCATAGCACTGGGTCTGTAAGCACTACGTACTCAACTGTTGATCCAGAACTGATATCATAGCACTGGGTCTGTAAGCACTACGTACTCAACTGTTGATCCAGAACTGATATCATAGCACTGGGGCTGTAAGCACTACGTACTCAACTGTTGATCCAGAACTGACATCATAGCACTGGTTCTGTAAGCACTACGTGCTCAACTGTTGATCCAGAACTGACATCATAGCACTGGGTCTGTAAGCACTACGTGCTCAACTGCGAAGAGTCGCAATACCAATAGTATCAGTAGCAGTCCGATTATGTGCGTGTCTGATATTTTCTCAGAGTTTTGAGTATTTGCACCAAAGAGGCGCAGCATTCTGTTGTACAGTACACCAGTGATGTTTACCCAGCACTATGTACACTACACCAGTCATGTTTACCCAGTACTATGTACACTACACCAGTTATGTTTACCCAGTACTATGTATACTACACCAGTCATGTTTACCCAGTACTCTGTGCACTATAACAGTGATGTTTACCCAGTACTCTGTAGAGTACACCAGTGATGTTTACACAATACTCCATACACATCAGTGATGTTTACCCAATACTCTGTACACCACATCAGTCATTTTTACCCAATACTCTGTACACAACACCAGTGATGTTTACCCAGTACTCTGTAGAGTACACCAGTCATGTTTATCCAGTACTCTATACAGTATACCAGTCATGTTTACCCAGTACTCTGTAGAGTACACCAGTCATGTTTATCCAGTACTCTATACAGTACTATAACTATACTACAGGTATACTGAAGCTCTTGTAGTATACTTGAAGCAACCTGCTCCTGGCATGATTATGATATGAAATAGTCCAGTCATCTAAGCTGCACAATAGGCACCAGGCTTTGTTTCTTAACTGGCTCTGTGGTGATGGGGTTATGGGCGCAATTCGTAATCCCACATACCTCGTTCAAAACACAGTTTGGCAGCAGACTGCTTTGTGTTGGTATTTCATACAATGGTAGAGTTTTGATTTTTCAGAAAGCAATGGCAAACTGCTGAACGTAAACTTGCCAAGAAATTGCAAACAGCTAAAAAAAAATGCTGGGGTTGACTGCAACATCCTGCAAAGGATATGAAATCTAACTTTTGTTCTTAGTTGGTGAAGGAATGGGCAGCAGAGAATGGTACTAGTCGCCTCATCTTGTAAAGCCGAGGTACATACTTTAAAATCCTGATTATTTCACACGAATGCCTGCTGTAAAGTTTGCTGAATGTTATTCATGTATTATATATTTATATAGTTTAATATACTCACATATGTACTTCAGTGTTATTTTTACACAGATTTCATTACTATTAATTATTATGTAAGCAAATATGCTGTTAATGATCTGTCAAGCATACAATTTTAAAACATATACCCAATATGCAAAATATTGCTAATATATACACTACAAGTTGTCTGTTTGTTTTGGCAATAATGTCTACTGTATGTGTCGGTTCATCCTTTGCCTTAGTACACTATATATAAATTGTGTTTTTGCATTAAACCTATTTGTGGCAGCTTGTTATATGTCCACTGTTTGTATTGAAGTAGTGTTTGATATAACTGCGTTCCTATTGTCCTATTGTGATCATTATCATCATGTGCCATGCCGACAGATGTGGACATTCATGGTTCACTGTCTCACACACTCACTAGTCTTAGGTCACATCTGTGTACTTGTCCCACTTATGCCATGGCCAAGCCATCCAGGTATTTACTTCTGTGCCTTCTCCTTGCTCTTTGTCCCATCAGGTTGGCCAGTTGTTTCTAATGTTTCAGGTTTCTTCTACTTATTTTTACACCGATTTAATTTCTATCCATTATTATGTGTGCATATATGTTGTTTATGCCCATCAAGCGTCCCAGCTGTCACTGAGTTTTCAGGTTTACTTCTCCCCGTATTGTGCCCAGAAGATCTTGACTGTCTACTTGTCACTTGAATTTGCTAACTTTTAGAAAACAAGATGTCATACAAAATTACCCTCAAAATACATTTTTTTTTAAAAACAGTTCCATTTTGTTAACTCTGAGAATGCAATATGTGGAATGAAATTAGCGGATTCTGTGCCAAATAAAAATCAGATTTGCACAAACAGAAATGCCCAACATTCAAACAACATCAGTGGCTACATGTTTAAAGAATTTAATTTCATTTATTCACTTGATAAGATATATAACTCTGCAATTTGCTCCTGACAAGAAGCAGTGAAATATTCTAGCCAATAAATGTTGTAACCTTTTGTTTGAGGCTTCTGTGTTTACATTCATTAAGGGTGTACATTATTTTGGACATAAAGGTAGTTAATATGGTAACAGATATGTTGTATTATATTTCAAACAAAAGGGGGTTGCACGGGAAACACTCCTACATTGATGCAATTAGTATATTTTAACACATCTTTATAATGTTAGATTATGCAACAAATAATTTGAAAAAAGGGGTTGGGAAAATTATTCAATATTTTCACTAATAAATGCAATGTACTTTCATCTGTGATGATTACATTGTTTGTTTTGCGTATCCTTTTACAGGACTTAGCTGTCAACAGCAGCATCTTTCAGCTGTCTGTTGATCTCTTGGCAAGATTACGCTCAGTAGTTTGCCATTGCTTTCTGAGCGGCCGGCTCAGTATCCGCAAGTCACGAGCGGGGGTCGAACCACCTCAGTTCTCGCTCCGCTGCGAGACTCTGCGTGATAAACGGGATTACAGAGAGAAAGTGTTGTAACCCCACAGCCAGAGAGACCGGCATCTGTGATGATAGTGCAATTAAATTAACTGAATAATGATCAACACAACACTTCACATATATGACAAGAGCTGCAATTTAACACCATCAAATTATATTCATCTCATAATATTTTGAAGCAAGTCTTCACACAAAATTTGTAAAACACAGGAAAACACTTGGCAGATTTGTACTTAGTAAATTGAGATCCAGTATAACAATAATAATAACAATAGTAGTAGAAATAATAATAATAATAGTTCATTCATTCTTTCAGTAGTATGTCCTTTGCAGAACCTCGCACCCATAACAACCTTCCAGAAAACTTCTCAATCACAAGCAAGATGTCCCGCGTCCGATACACCCATCTGGAGATCATCCACCACATCCTGCACCCATCTTCTCTTTGACCTTCCTCTTCCTCTCTTCCTAGGCATATACCCCTCCATTATTGTTCTCTACAAACTTTCATGACGTTTCAAGTGACCAAAATATTTCAATTTTCTCTGTTTTATCATCTTTAATAGCTAACCCTCTTCAACATTTTGCTCCTGAAGTATGGATTCATTTGTTCTTTTCTTTACACAAGATATTCTTAGAACCCGTCTATAACATTTGTATTCAAAGGCATAATAATAATAATAATAGTGATAATAGTAGTAATAATATAATAATAGTATTAATAGTAATAATTTCTCCCAAGGCAGTTTCCGGCTGTGTGTCTGTGTTGTGATAGCATCGTCACATGTTGCATGCCTGGATGCGCGGAGGAGAAGGAGTGGGTCTTATTGTCAGGGTCTTAAACCTGGCTCGTTATACCTAACACATGTGAGACAAGTACAAGTACAACATGATTGGACTTGAGACACAACGACACGAAGTTCAATGGATTTATTTACAGATCACATGCAATACGATCTAGTTTGGCATGTGATGATCATTACAATACATATATTATACATCAATACACTTACAGACAACCCACAGCTTACAGTCTATCTCACAAGATGTACAAGCACTCGACTTTCGGGCACAGAACTACACAAAGCCTTTCTCTACCCACACGTCCTGTCTGGTCCGAGTACCCAAGCTGTCTGTCTGTTTCTCGCAAAGCGCTTGCCCTCTGTGGATTGGCTTCACGAGGACTGCGTGCGTCTTGCTTTGTCCTTGCCTGACCGCTGGCTATCGCGTCAGCCAGCAACCTGCGGGCAGATAACTAATACTCGCCTGGCGGGCGTAACGATGTTACTGCATCCCGGTTGGGGACTATTCGCCTGGCGGGCGTAACGATGTTCCTGCATCTCGGTTGGAGACACTCGAGATTCTGACACGCTTCCCCGGGGCTTCTTCATGAAAGATGTCATCTTTCATGTATACTCTATATACATACCGGGTTAATATTTTAACCATGTCAGAATCAACCTTTCTGTTGTTATATGCATTGGTATAGAAATACATAAGAATACACATATTGGCATAGAAATACATAAGAAATGCAAGTTGTATTTTAAGATATGTGGTGTTCAATCTTTACCACTTGCCAAGTTTCATCCTCTCGATGGATGATCACCTGAGTTGCAATATTGACCCAGTCAGATCGGTAGCACCAGCTTTCAAAGCAACTACCTCGCAACCTCTAAAAAAAAGTAATAATATGCTTTTTGAAACAAAAAACATTGGGTAAGACTGTAATACGGCTTTATATAAGCCGCATTCAACGCTCGAGCTCTGACCTCATTTGGCCAGGAGCTCTTCTGTCGGTCTACAACGTCGGTAACCCTATACCATGCCCAGTTGATGGCTTCTTGGCGTGTTAACAATCTGGCAACAACATGGCTATTTATATACAACACATATTCGCATACATTTCAATTTACCGCCCTTGGTGTAATAATGTAATAACAATTAAATGAAAGGGGCATAAATTCAAAAATTACCAAATCTAATATATTGCAATTATTCTTCTATTTCTCAGCGTCATAGCTTGATGTTTTTCCATACTAGCGAAAAAATGTCGATAGTATGAATAAGTTAATCAAGATATGATTCTAAGATTACACTAATTGAAAAAGTATTAATACACAATTCGTGTATTCGAAATTGGTGATTCCTAAATATTTTAGAAGTGTCATAACTTTTTAAGGTTTTGTTTGTCGTCTGCTAATTTTGGTCTAAATTTATAAATTATCCGGAAGTACACACGAGCAGCTGATGTTGAAAATTCTATAACACACTTGTTCCGGTCTGATGTAGCAATACGGAATGTACAATGTTCTGATAGTTCATGTGTTGGTTGTTTCGCTGGAAAACTTCTGGATTTCGATTGACTGCAGTGGTGTAAATGTCAAAGTTCAGATCACTCTTTCATACACGGATTAAAATATCACTGGATATGTTCCAATCGCAGATACCACTGATAACTTGGATAATTCGCTTGAGGTAAGTTCAGAGCGAATGTGGCACTGTTCTTGTTTCGTAATATGTACAATTAATATTGTTCGCTTTCTACCACACGCTACACAATTATTCACGACAATTACTACAGTAATAATAAAATAAGAAAACTATATATAGTGGGAATGAACCCTATCACATCACATAGTAGACATACACAGCTTTTCGTGGAAAAAAAAACTTCACTGATGGCTGTGTTGGTCTGAGTGTATTTAACACACTGCACTCAGACATTAGTGCTTACTGGGTCGGTCGGACAACGGGACAACAGATCGGCAATCGTGTTGGTTCTGCCAGCGATATGTCGAACTTCAAAGCTGTAATCTTGAAGCTTAAGAGACCAGCGCGCTATCATTTGGTTGGTAGGTACTCCTGAAGTAATAAATTTTAATGGGCTATTGTCGGACTCCACAATAAAATGACGTCCCAGGAGGAATCTGGACAATTTAGTTATACCCACCACTAGAGCAAGGGCTTCCAACTGTGGTGTCGACCAAGCACGTTCTCTTGGTTTTAATTTTCTAGAGATGAAGTATACAGGATGTAGAATGTTATCGTGTTCCTGTAACAGAACTGCCCCAATCGCCACGGAGCTCGCGTCTGTGCGTAATCTGAAAGGAATATGTAAATTTGGCAATTTGAGAATGGGATTATTTAAAGTATTCTCAGAAAAATAAGATAACACTTTCTGGAATGCAAATTTTAGGCATTCATTGTTTACAATCTTTTCAGGTTGATCTTTCGTTATAGGTTAGTGAATTTTTCAGTCAGTTCAGCAAAATCTGGTATGAACTGCCTATAATAATTTAATAGTCCTAACACACTTCTGACTTGCTTTTTCATAGTCGAAAGTGAGAGTTTTAGTATTTTGGACACGATGTTATCGTCTGTCGTGACAAAGCCATTATATATTTTGTACCCCAAGAAGGAGATTTCCTGATAGGCTATGTCTACTTTTGTAGGCTTTACCGTCAGTCCGTGCTGTCTGATCCGTTCAAATGTCTGTTGTAATGTCTTTATGTGGTCTGTCATTGTCTTTGTGTGAACACAAATGTCGTCCATGTAACAGATAATATTTGGTATGTCCACTAGTAAAAGTCGTGTCATACGTACGCATGTCGCTGGGGCATTGACAAGCCCAAATGGAAGTTTGCACCATTCGTACAGTCCCCAAGGTGTGGCAAATGCTGTCAGATGTCTGCTCTGTTCGTCTACCGTTATCTGCCAGTAACCTTTCGTCATGTCTAACTTCGTAAAGAATCTAGAGTCTGTCAGTTCCGTCAGTAGATCTTCAGAGTTGGACATTGGTTCTAGATCTAGAAGTGTTATTTTATTTAATTTCCTATAGTCGACACAGAGTCTTATTGTGTTGTCCTTTTTGCGTACCATGACCATTGGAGATGAAAAATGTGATTGGGATCGTCTAATGATGTTGTTTTTCTCTAAACTAATGATTTCCTGATGTAAGTTTTCTTTGTAATGCACTGAAATGGTGTAAGGGCTGCATTTTATGGGTGTGTTTGAAGTGAGTGTTATGTGATGCTGTACTAATTCTGTTTGTCCTGGGTTGTTGGAGAAAATGGTGTTGTACTGTTGTATGAGATGTTTGCAGCTGTCTGTTTCTGCTTGAGTTAAGTTTGGGTTTATTTTGATTTCTTTCAAGCAGTTTGTCGTGTCTAATGCAGGCGTTGGAATTTCGTCACTATCTTCGTCATCTTCATGGTCTATTATCACTGTACAAGCTGTTGTATCGTCTTGTTCGTTTTCTCTGTTGTAGTATGGTCTTAGCATATTAATGTGGAATATTTTATGTTTGTCTTTTATTTGAATCTCATAGTCTACAGCTGAAATCTGTTTATTTTCTTATTACCTTAAATGGTCCTTGCCAAGACTCAGTCAATAAATGTCTGTCACTAGGTAAGAGAAGAAGTACGTCCTGTCCAGGTGTCAATGTTATTGTCCTGTTACCTTTGTCTGCATATTGTCTATATGTAGCACCAGATAGTTTCAGTGCTTCTTTTGCAATTATACAAGATTTGATTATTCTTTCACACAATGATGTAACGTATACGTATGATGATATGGGTTTAAGTAAAGGAGTGGCTTCAGTTAATATTTGATGATAGATACTCAATGGGCCACGTGGTTTGGCACCATAGATAAGTTCAAAAGGAGAGAATCCAATACTAGAATGTGGCACTTCGCGATAAGCAAAAAGTATAGCAGGTAAATATATGTCCCAGTTGTTGGGATGCTCTTGCGTGACTTTAGCAAGCATATGCTTTAAATCACCGTTAAACTTTTCTATGATTCCAGTTGAGTGAGGGTGATATGGAGAATTAAAACATTGTTTCACTCTTAACATTTTGGTGAAAGCTTGAGTAGATGTTGCAATGAACTGACTTCCCCTATCTGATAGGATAGTGTCTGGAAATCCTATCCGTGAAAATATATGGAAGAAAACTTCCATTATATCATTGGCAGTTATGTTCTTTAGCGGAATCGCTTCAGGCCAGCGGCTACATAGATCAAAGGTGGTAATAATATATTTATTCCCTCTGGTTGTTATCTGATTAAGAGGGCCCACTATGTCGACAGATATTTTCTCAAAAGGTCGACTCGCTAAGTCAGTAATCTGTAATTTTGCCTGTGGGTGTTTACCTTTCTTCACTAGTTTTTGGCAGATGTCACAACTTCTGCAATATTGCTTAATGTCATTGCAGAATCTGGGCCAATAAAACTGTGTTAGTAATCTTGATCTGGTCTTAGAGTATGCCATATGCCCTGCAAGAGGTATATCATGGGCAAGATGTAAGGCTTGCTTACGGTATTCAATTGGCAAAACAGTTTGCTCTGTTGTGCTGTCCCCTCTGGTATAGTACCTGGTGAGGATGCAATTTTTCAAAGCAAAATGCCATCTTGCATTTTTGGTTACCTTTGGCTTTTGGCCGATCAGATTAAAATATTTAGATAATGAAGGATCAGCCTTTTGGGCTGTTACAAAAGTCTCCTTCATAGTGTTAGGAGGTAGTACCACTGGGCTAAGCATTTCTGTAGCCTCAGTTTGATTAATTTCATCTTGCACTCTAGCAGTAGCTCTAGTTACTGCGTTCACACATTCAATGATATCAGATGGTAATGAAACAGTTTGATCAATGATGTCATGAGATCTTAGTGCTACATTAGCTACCATACATTCATTTGGTGATACAACATTATCAATGATGAAATGTGATGGTGAGGATGTTATGTTCTCATCAATGCAAACAGATGTTATATCATGAGGCATATCATTCACCTCTGGTAAATTTCCAATGATAATATCACACACAGGGTTAGTTAATGCTGCGCATTTTACTTTCCCAGTGAGGAAGGGTGTCTGAATATATGCCCATGCTAATGGGTACTTTTCAATATTTCCAGAGAATATTTTGCATGTTACGTGCCTGCCTGTATAGTCTGTAGGCATTATGAACTTTCTCTTTAGTCCAATAAGTGAACTGCCAGTGTCCCGAAGGACTGTAGCAGGCTTGCCATTCACATATCCCTGGTGGATGTTTATTCTGCCTTTGGAATCTATTACCAAATTAGCTTCTTCATTGGCAATAGGAATGGAGTGGCCGCATGTCAAAATGCCATCTTCATAAAAGGTATTACAAACAGTACATTTATTTGCGTTAAACATGTCAAAAGCCTGTGCTGAGTTCACAGGGTGTTTTTCTGATTGTTCTTCATCTGATGATGAACTATCAAATAAGGCGGCATTTGCTTTCTTGGTCATTTGCCTTCCTTTACAAGCATGACGCCAATGCCCGTACGCCTTACAGAGGAAACATTTTCGTGCCTGTTTGAACGATTTACGTTCCTTATCTTGGCTATTTATGATGTTCTGTAGATATGTAAGATATGCTGGGTTCTTGTCACACATCTCACCTTGGTGGTGTGAAAAGTTACAATATCTACAATGATTGTATTTCTCAGAAGTATACTTATATGGCTTTTGCCTATTATAGGGTTCTGATCGAGGTTTTTCATAGTTAGCCGATGCTACCAAGTTTGTATCAGTAGCTTCACTAGCAAAACAATTTTTATTGGCTGTATAGTAAGCCGAACCATGTCTCTCAATCTGATCTACATTCGTACATTCTTTCTCTTGCAAAAATTTTGAAAATGCTGATGGAAGGGATGAGATGACTTTATCCCTGATGATGAGATCTTCTAATTTCTGATAATCTTTATCTATTTTAGCTGCTGACGTCCATTTTGTAAATATGTCTCGGACTAAGCAGAGGTAGTCAGAGAACGTTTGGGTCGGTTTTGGACTCAACTTGCTGAATTGTTCTCTGTAACCTGCCTCATCTAGCATAAAATGTGCCATAATCTTTGATTTTAGATAATGGTAATCTTTTCTGAGGTCTTTCGGGATAGTCTCTATGACTTTCAGAGGCTCCCCTGACAAACTCCTCATGTAAATAATATTCCATTCAGAAAGTGGGACCTGGTAATGGTCCATTAAGGTTTCAAAATTTTGGGTGAACGCTGCAATGCAGTCACCAGAGGTATAATTTCTCACAATACCTTGATACTTTTTGTACTGGTTTTCTTTCTCCAGTCTCTCAGATTTCTTAGACTCTTTGTCTATGGCAGTATCGGCCTCAAGCTGTTTAAGTTTTAGTTGCAACTCAAGCTCTTCTCGCTTACTTTGAGCTGTTATTTCTGCCTGTTTTAATGCTCTTTCAGCTGCTCTTTCCTCGCGTTCGTTAGCTTTTTCCTGTACTAGGAGGTATTCAGAGTATTTTCTTTCACTCCATTTTGTTAACTCATCACCAGTTAACTTCAGCTTTAAACCCATCTCGATGAAGTCGTTTAATGAAGACATGATGGAAAATTTAAATGCAAATGAGTTGTCAGACACACAATTAGTTACACGGTGTTAGTAATGTGAAAAATTTACAATTTTGTTCAACTTACAATTTGTGCCCAAATTTGCATCCGAAGGTATATAGAAAGAAAAATATACTCAAGTGTACTGGATGCGGTGGAGAACGGTTCAAACCAGGGCTAGGAACTGTAGGGTCGCTACTTCGAAACACAAATGACCTCTACGGGCAAGGGTTTCAGATGGCACAGAAAACCTGCTTTGTTTTTGGAGGAAATAAATTAGCGTCTATCTGATGTGGTGTGTATGCTTGTCACTAAGTTTTAATTAGGTTTGTAAGGCGTTGAGTGTAATTGTAGGCCGTAATGTCGTCGATCAACAATTTTTTTTTCAAAACTACAAGTCACTTACTTTCCGAAACTTTCTGCTTTCCACAACTAACTTCACAAAGACAATCTAACTATATCTCAACACTCTACAACACTGATGACACATCACTTACATCAAGATGACATTCAGTAAGGACATAGACATCAAGTTTACAAGATGGCGACAGGGTTACAATGGCGACGATTTCACAATGTCGACAAGGTCAAAATGGCGACAAGTTACACAATCACTGATGTTTTACACGTTTACAAGATCAAACAATATGTATGTACTTTACGTTCACATCTAGCCTCCATATTCAAACAAATGTAATAATATATATGAGGATGAGCCTTCACGTTGACATTTAAATGTACATTAAAGCTGGACAAAAGTCCTCACGTTCACAAATCTAGGTTCAAATCTTAATTAATTTAAAGTCGGACGATGCCACCACGTTCACACATGTCAGGGTCTTAAACCTGGCTCGTTATACCTAACACATGTGAGACAAGTACAAGTACAACATGATTGGACTTGAGACACAACGACACGAAGTTCAATGGATTTATTTACAGATCACATGCAATACGATCTAGTTTGGCATGTGATGATCATTACAATACATATATTATACATCAATACACTTACAGACAACCCACAGCATACAGTCTATCTCACAAGATGTACAAGCACTCGACTTTCGGGCACAGAACTACACAAAGCCTTTCTCTACCCACACGTCCTGTCTGGTCCGAGTACCCCAGCTGTCTGTCTGTTTCTCGCAAAGCGCTTTCCCTCTGTGGCTGGACGCACGAGGACTGCGTGCGTCTTGCTTTGTCCTTGCCTGACCGCTGGCTGTCGCGTCAGCCAGCAACCTGCGGGCTGGTAACTAATACTCGCCTGGCGGGCGTAACGATGTTACTGCATCCCGGTTGGGGACTATTCGCTTGGCGGGCGTAACGATGTTCCTGCATCTCGGTTGGAGACACTCGAGATTCTGACACTTATGTCCTATTTACTGTTTGTATTGTTTAGGATTGTATACAATATTACCCATGTTGTTTGTGATTGGCTGTAAAGCTAACTTTGGGGCACAGGTATATAGTCTATTAGTGCAGCCTGATTGTGATTGGCTGTAAAGCTAACTTTGGGGCACAGGTATATAGTCTATTAGTGCAGCCTGAACAAACAACTCCATCTGTATCTGCATTGTAGCCTGTGTTTTCACTGTCTGGCAAAGGGGTTATGGATGCAGTTCATAACCCCGCATAGCGTGTTAGAAACACAGCTGCAGGAGATTTGGCAGCAGACCGCCTTGTATTGGGTTTTTACAAAATGGTATGGGTGCCGGTCATCCAGAAAGCAATGGCAAACTACTGAATGTAAACTTGCCAAGAGATCACAAACAGTGATGTCATGTAAAGGATATGCAACTTTTTTTTTCACTATCACCGCTAGTACTGGCGATTGATTGATTGATTGATTGATTGATTTAGGAACCGACATCACAGCATTTGGGGCATTCCTATAAGCGCTCTGTTCCCATCCTCAGAAGCCAGCGAAGAGTTCCAACACTAATAGTACCAGTAGCAATCTGATTATTCTAGCGATTCGCTACTGAACTTAACTCACCGTCAGGCTCACTTGCACAGTGGTTCAAATCAGGACCACCATCATCTACAATTGTTTCAAATAATAATCTAGCCTGTTGTGATGTCAATCAACAAGGACTGTAACAAGTGGGCGTGGCCATTTCCAAACTCATAAAATGAAGCACAAGCAAAATTCCACAACTCAACAACCCAACATGGCTGGAAGCTTCACAGAGTGGTCTCTAGGGCTCTACCATCTGCTACTGTGAGGCTTTGGGGCAGACGTCGTGCAGGGTTGTGTAGGAGGCAGATGGTGGGGGTCTGCCTCAAGGGCAGCTCAACACTGTAGAAGAGATTGTGTATGATCAGAAAGGGGGGGGGGGGGGGGTTGTTCACCACTCAGTTCATGTCATTGCTACAATATCTACGAGAGGGATTCAAATTAAAACCTTAAAAATGTTATAGAAATGACAATAACCTAACCATGGCTGTAACCTGTCAGTATTCTTGTTAAGGATGTCAAGAGTTTTAAGCACATGACATCATGGTGCAGATGAACATGGTGACATTATAAGGACAGTTTAAAGATGGCCATCCCCCTTTTGACATACACCAAAGCAGAGCAGTATTCTGTTATCCATTTTTTATTTATCAGTGAAGGGGTGAAACCTATAGAATTTCATTGGTGAATGAAGGTCCAGTATGGTGATGCATGCCTATCAGTCCAGCAAGTGTATGAGTGGAGTAGGAAGTTTAAAAAAGGCGTGACTTCTGTGACAGACTTTTCATGACCGGGTGAGGCACACCGAGTAGTTACCCCACAGAATTTTTTTAACAGGAATCCAAGCACCTTTATTGGCGCTGGTGGACTTGCATTGAACGCAGTGGTGTCAACATAGAAAAATTATACATGTACTCTTTACTTTATTTTTTTGAATTTATTCACCAAAAAATAAAACATATCAGGTTTTAATTTGAAGTCCCCTCATATAGACAATAGAGGTGAAACTCTGAATAAGAAGTGAAAACTCATGACCACTATCCTTCCAGGAGGACAATCTTACAAGTATGGCCTTTTTGCGATCGCCAGTTATATATATGCCTCTCAAACAACTCAGTCTAAGCCTTCTTGTCTTTAGGTATCCCAAGCAGCTGTGTCCATGTCCTCCCCATATTGCTCATTTCTATTACATAGTGATCTACATCGATGGGTCAGTGGTGAGAAACAGACATAGTGGTTTGGGTTTCACCACGTAGCCTAATGGGTGAGTCTTGATAAAGGAGAGTCTGGCATATGAGACTATGACCTCCAGCATGAGAATGGAGGTAGTCACTGCTGTCATTTACACTGATGGGTCAGTTGTCCGACATGTGAGATGTTCATGTGCCTTTACGGCTCAGGCCGGAGGAAGAATTGTGAAGGAGGACTCTGGTGATTTTGCTGAGACTACAAGTAGCCTGACATATGGAAGTCATGGCAGAAGTAAAGCAATAACATGGCTCGAGACACAGACATTCACTAGGGCATGTTTCCTTAGCGACTCAATGAGCATGCTCAAGAGGATAGAGATGGGGTGGATCCGAAGAGAATGGTTGCTGTCTCTGGAGCGGTCTCAGCTGGCAAAGATTAGCTTCATCTTCATGCCAGGGCATGCGGGAGTACAAGGAAATGAGCGGGCTGACAAGCTCGCAGGTAAGGCTACTGTGGAGGACGTACGTGCCATGGACCAGGCTGACATTCTGAATGCGCTATGAGAAGTAAGACTTTTGCGAGAGCCAAGTGATGACTGTGAATCTACAACCATGGCCAGACTACGAGAACAGCAAATTAAAAGAGAGGTGGCCAAACAAGAACACTATGCAGGAAGCCAAAGAAGATTGATAAACCAACACAGAACTGGTGTTGTTAGCCGCTGATGAGGGGATCCGAGCACTTATGGACTGAATGGTTCGATGTGCAATGAGGATGATCTGTCGACTAACTAGCTAACTGCAGTATTCCACTGGCTAGAGGAGACCACTGCAACATACATTGTATTCATTACAGATTCAAGGAGTATATTAGCAAGGTGGAGAAAAGAAGGTTTTGTGTGGAATGACTACCCTCGCTTCAGAGGTTACAGATTGTGACAACAGTACAGATATTTTGCTCTGGCCATGCAGGAGTGCTGCTGAATTAACAGGTTGATAGGCTGACAGGGAATGCACCTCTTGGTGGTAGACTACCTATGGACAAGGGAGAGGTAGTTGTGCGCCTGTGGGACCAGGTGGAGAAGGCTGGGGAACAGATTGAGAACCCATATGTGGAAAAAATAAGGTTGCCGGAGATCAGCAGGGGTTCTGGGAATCTGAAAACTGAGAGGGAAGACCAGGAGAACTTTAAATCAGATAGCAGTGGGAACGATTAGTAGTATTAATCTTCATTGGCTATTGAACGAGGGGATCGAGCACGTATGGGAATGTCCTGAGTGCAGTGATGTCGGTTCTTAGCTCAACTCTAAGAATATCAAGGTGAAATTCATGTTAGTATCACAGCCTGAGATAAGTGGCAAAAAAATTTTTTTTAAATTTTCATTTTCCCTTAATTGTTCTTATTGTTTCATCTTTTTATTCTTCTCATCCCATTATTATGCCTTAATGTAGTCACTGGAAGGTCTTCTCCGTGATTATAAGTTGTGTTTTGTGTATGTATTTGTTTGATGATGAAGGCCAGTCGTTGCAACATCCCTATATTGTTTGTAATTCTGTTCTGTAAAGCTGCATTACTTTGTGTTATTTTATATTGTTTACATTTCCACAGTTTTATCGTAATTCCACTATATTTCTTTCCAGATATTCCGTCCATCTATTGACCATACCATCTTGTCCCATAAATATTGCACCGTTCTTTTATTTTAAACATCCGATTGTATTGCTTGTTTTCCTACCTGTTATTGTATTTATTCCACCAAGTTAAGCAGAGCCAGCCAATCTGTCCGCCTGTTCATTCCCCAGCACACCGGCATGCCCCGGAGAAAAGATCCAGGTGATGCTTGTCACCCGTGACCTCCGAAGCGAAGCAAGCCATTCCGCACGAAGCCTGCCCGTCCTCACCCTCGTCAGCATGCTTTCTGAGTCAGTTACAATCATGACATGACAAGGCAGATGTGGTTGCGGCCTTGTGGGAACACGTGCACACCTCGGAGGAGCAAATGGATTACCATGGTCTGGCAAGAATGAGACAGCGAGGAGTGACGAGAGGATCTGGCCGACGCTCAATGCTCAGAGGAAAGGCGAGACAGACTTATAATCAGATTGCTACTTGTACTATTAGTGTTGGAACTCTTCGCTGGCTGCTGAGGATGGGGACGGAGCACTTATGGGAATGCCCCGAATGCTGTGATGTCGATTCCTAAATCAATCAATCAATCAATCAATCAATCAATTGTATTTATTCATTGTTACATGGAATGTGAGCATTATTCTCAGAAACCAAAGTTCCACTTCCATTAGATGTTTCTCAGCTTGTCTGCATATTGTCTATGCTTCACATGCATATAACAGTATAGGTTTAATATACCATTTCATCTCATCATCTCATCTTGTTCTTATTGTACCTTGCGGTGTCGAGGTGAAACATAAACAGTGGGAGAGTGCCCGTTTATGGGCCTCATATATCACAATTCTGATGGACTTTGTTATTCCCTCTGACCATCGTTTACATGGTTGACCTCTTCGTCTGGGTTCATTTGGTCTGTACATGATTGCTTGTTGTGGTATACTGTATAACATGTTAACATTCTTTTTCTCACTACACTTGATGGCTTGTTATTGGTGAGTATCTGAGACATTTGGTCTGTACATGTTCGCTTGTTGGGTATACTGTATCACACTTCCACATTCTGTCTCTCACTACACCTGACAGCTTGTTATTGGTGAGTATCTGAGACATGTAGAGGTCAGCATGGCAGAATGGATAAGAGTGTTTGCTCTTAAACATCCGGTATGCTGATGCTAAGGTAGCGGGTTCAACACCTACACAAGTCAGTTGGACTAAACTGTCGACTTCTTGTCCTTGACTTGGGGACGTAAATTAAAGTACCTCAGAAGTTGGAATATTAGGGAAATCTAATCCACACGCAAAAATCTAGTCCAGTGCACTAGAAGTAGTAGCACGTGTGTGGACTATACTGGAGTCCAAGGCGAGTTAACGCAATAACAAGAAATCTGAGACATGTTACTGTGTGTGGGCCAGGTCTCTTCCATGTTCAGATCCTTTAGAATGTTACTGTGTGTGGGCCAGGTCTCTTCCATGTTCAGATCCTTTAGAATGTTAGTGTCTGTAACATTTTAGGTCTCTTCCATGTTCAGATCCTTTAGAATGTTAGTGTCTGTAACATTTTAGTTCTCTTCTATGTTCAGATCCTTAGAATGCCAGCATTGTTTCTGCTTCTTGATCCACCATTGTCTGAAAAAAAAAAATGTCTGTAACATTTTAGTTCGCAAGCCTGGATTTTCTTCTTTAGTGTAATGAAATGGTCCATGATTCATCGATGTGTTGCCACATCAAATGTTCTTCAAATGTGTAAGTGAAAGTGCTTGTTGGTGCTGTGCCATAGATTCTTATGTTCTTTAACGTCTACATTTCTCTGACTAGTCTCATTCTGATTTCCTTTGAACAGGTCCTATTTTTTAATTATGAAGCCGAGCTATTCAAAGTTTGTGGAATTGTAAATTTTGTCATTGTTGATTTTAATTGTTGGTTAACAAACGGTTTTATTGGAAATCAGCCTACAGTTTATTGTATTCAATGTCATACTTGTATACCGTTCCTTTGAACAGTGCCCATGGTTTTTCATTCTGGAACCAAGATTCAAAGTTTGTGATTTTTCAATTTGTTCATTGTTGATTGTAAATTTTGGTTGAGGTGTGGTGCCATTGTAGGTCATCCTACAGTTTACTGTATTGTTTCGTACTTGTGTATCATGCACTGATAACAGTTTTGAAATATTTTACACCATTCATTTATGCAATGGAGTTTCTCACGAATATGTCAGGGAAACTTTATTATTATTGCTCTTTTTTAATGTTATTAGTAAAATTGACTGATTTTATCATTAATATAGACTTTGTTTAATAGTCACAATGTAGTATCAATGTGTTGAGTCTCCACTCTAGATAGTGGCCTGTACTGTATTATCACTATACATTTAGTCCATATGATTCAAGACGAGACCACAACAAGCACTATTTTGATTCATTAATTTGCTTTAGTCGCTTTCCCTTCAAGTAATATTTATTTTACTGATATTCACAAAATGCTATTTATTAATTTATTTTAGTTTTTATTCCTTCTAGTGGAATGTTTCTTACTGATATTCACAATATGTTGTTTATTACTTTGCTTTAGTATTTAGTCTTGTTAGTAATATCATTATTGACATTCATATTGTTCTTGGCATGGGCCGTGAACCAAACCACGCCAAGCCTCTCTTTCTGTTGTTATCTCCCTTGGCTCTTTCTGTTGTTATCTCCCTTGGCTCTTTCTGTTGTTATCTCCCATGGCTCTTTCTGTTGTTATCTCCCTTGGCTCTTTCTGTTGTTATCTCCCATGGCTCTTTCTGTTGTTATCTCCCTTGGCTCTTTCTGTTGTTATCTCCCGTGGCTCTTTCTGTTGTTATCTCCCTTGGCTCTTTCTGTTGTTATCTCCCGTGTCTCTTTCTGTTGTTATCTCCCGTGTCTCTTTCTGTTGTTATCTCCCGTGGATCTTTCTGTTGTTATCTCCCTTGGCTCTTTCTGTTGTTATCTCCCTTGGCTCTTTCTGTTGTTATCTCCCATGGCTCTTTCTGTTGTTATCTCCCTTGGCTCTTTCTGTTGTTATCTCCCGTGGCTCTTTCTGTTGTTATCTCCCGTGGCTATTTCTGTTGTTATCTCCCGTGGCTCTTTCTGTTGTTATCTCCCGTGGATCTTTCTGTTGTTATCTCCCTTGGCTCTTTCTGTTGTTATCTCCTGTGTCTCTTTCTGTTGTTATCTCCCGTGTCTCTTTCTGTTGTTATCTCCCGTGGATCTTTCTGTTGTTATCTCCCGTGGCTCTTTCTGTTGTTATCTCCCGTGTCTCTTTCTGTTGTTATCTCCCTTGGCTCTTTCTGTTGTTATCTCCCTTGGCTCTTTCTGTTGTTATCTCCCGTGGCTCTTTCTGTTGTTATCTCCCGTGTCTCTTTCTGTTGTTATCTCCCGTGGCTCTTTCTGTTGTTATCTCCCATGGCTCTTTCTGTTGTTATCTCCCATGGCTCTTTCTGTTGTTATCTCCCGTGTCTCTTTCTGTTGTTATCTCCCGTGGCTCTTTCTGTTGTTATCTCCCATGGCTCTTTCTGTTGTTATCTCCCGTGTCTCTTTCTGTTGTTATCTCCCATGGCTCTTTCTGTTGTTATCTCCCATGGCTCTTTCTGTTGTTATCTCCCGTGTCTCTTTCTGTTGTTATCTCCCGTGGCTCTTTCTGTTGTTATCTCCCATGGCTCTTTCTGTTGTTATCTCCCATGGCTCTTTCTGTTGTTATCTCCCATGGCTCTTTCTGTTGTTATCTCTCGTGGCTCTTTCTGTTGTTATCTCCCATGGCTCCCTCCATATCCTCCCAGTATCATCCATTTCTATCTGTAATTCCGCTGTTGTTAATTTCTTGGCAAGATTACGCTCAGTAGTTTGCCACTGCTTTCTGAGCGACCGGCTCACATACCCCCCGTAAGTAACTAACGCAACCCGATCGGCTACCAAATCTCTCGCAGCTGCATTACCCTTCTTGGATATACAGAATTACGGAGAAAGTCAATAATCCCTTTGCCAGGGAAAAAATTAATCTGTAATTCAATTCTCTGTGTGTTTTTAGATCTCTCACTATCTTGTTTGCCTAGTGAGCTCCAGACAAGAGAGTGTCTAGTTAAATTGTCCTCATGTTTTCTCAGTGAATGTCCTGTCAACACCAACAGCTTTTCCTCACCTGTTGGTTCATGAGAATTTGTTTAGTTCTCTCCATGAGCTCTACATTGGCGATTCTGTCATATTCTGATCATTAATTTACTTTAGTCTCTAGTCATGTTAGTAATATTATTATTGATGTTTACAATAAGCTGATCATTAGTGTATTTTCTTTAACCTCTAGTCTTGTTAGTAATATCATTATTGATATTGCCATCATCATCAGCATCCAGTGGCCTGTCTCGTGCTGAATTTCTCCCCCATCAGTCTTTCGAAGTGTCTCTCTATAGTAAGTGGATGTCCTGTCTCTGCTGCTGCCTTGTGTAAATGATCTACCCCAGCTGGAACAGAGGCAGTTGGAATCAGGACAGGAGCGAGGAAGGGATGCCTCGTGTCACCGCTGCTATTCTCATTGACTATAGACTGGATTGCTGGTCTCCCTGGCCTAAGAGTTTAACGACTTTCTCCGTAATCCTGTTTATTCACACAGGGTAACGCAGAGCGTGAGAATCGGAAGCGGTTCTCGCCGCGTTGGTAACTTACGGGATGAGTGAGCCGGCCGTTCAGAAAGCAATGGCAAACTACTGAGCGTAATCTTGCCAAGAAATCAACGACAGCGGTAACATGCTGGTGTTGACAGTGATGTCCTGTAAGGGATATGCGAAAAAAAAAATGGACTGGATTATGAAGATAAACTTGAACTTCCCAACCCACACTGTAACCGCTGGACATAAACTTGAACCTCTGCGTCCCAAAGTTGAATCTCCATGTCAGGAAATTATACCTCCAGATTTCAAATTGGAACCTCTAGGTCCCAGACTTGAACTTTTGGACCCAAAATTGAATCTCTGGACCCAAACCTGAATCTCTGGGCCCAAACTTGTATCTCTGGGCCAAAACCTGAATCTCTGGGTCCAAACCTGAATTTCTGGACAACTTAAATCTGTGAACCCAAACCTGAATGTCAGGGCCCAAACTTGAACCCCCGGACTCAAACTTGAATCTCTGGATCGAAGCGTGAATATCTGGACTCAAACTTGAATCTCAGAATCAAAGCTTGAATCTCTGGGCCCAAACTTCAACATTTGTACCCACACTTGAATCCCTGGATCAAAGCTGAATCTCTGAGCCCAAACTTGAATCTCTCGACCCAAACATTGGGAAACATTTAATGGTAATGTTTATGTCTTTCTTATTCTAATAAAATGCTGAAACTGTAGTGCAGTTTGCATGTTGTATTCATGTATGTACGTGCTTTGCTAGCTATAACATCTCTTTGTATTCTATTACTACATAAATATCAATTACAATATTCACTGTGTGTATACATTAATTTGTCATTCATTCATAGCCTTTCCTCATCTGTTTGTAGGTATTCATCCATCCATCATGTGCCATGCGATGAATGTAGGCGGTCATGATTTGCCATTTCACTCAATCGCCAGAGTCTGAGTTCTTATCTCGACCATGGCACATAGCCAAGCCATCCAGGTATTTATTTCTCTGCCTTCCCCTTGTTCTCTTCCCTTCAATCTTGCCAGTTGTCACCAAATTCTCGAGTTTATTTCTTCTAAAAAATGTTGACTGTCTACGTCTAGTGTCTCTAATCATTTTACGGTTTCTGGTAGGACTTGCTCATTGGTTTTTCTGTCTGTCCATGGTTTTCTTTGCATTTTCCTCAGAAAGCACATTTCCACTGACAGTAAATATTATTCAGCTTGTCTGCTGATTGCCCACGCTTCACATCCACACAAAAGTACAGACTCTATATGGCACCTCAACACTATCTTAGTCTAAAATGGGTACCAGGAAATGTCTTGGAAAGTAAAGAGGCCGGCCAATATGATACAAACCACATCAGCCACTGAGTGTCGGTAAGTCTTTGAACATACGGGTCTAGTACCACAGGATACTGATCAGTCGAGTGCCGGTAGGTCTTTGAACATACGGGTCTAGTACCACAGGATACTGATCAGTCGAGTGCCGGTAGGTCTTTGAACATACGGGTCTAGTACCACAGGATACTGATCAGTCGAGTGCCGGTAGGTCTTTGAACATACGGGTCTAGTACCACAGGATACTGATCAGCCACTGAGTGTCGGTAGGTCTTTGAACATACGGGTCTAGTACCACAGGATACTGATCAGCCACTGAGTGTTGGTAGGTCTTTGAACATACGGGTCTAGTACCACAGGATACTGATCAGCCACTGAGTGTTGGTAGGTCTTTGAACATACGGGTCTAGTACCACAGGATACTGATCAGCCACTGAGTGTCGGTAGGTCTTTGAACATACGGGTCTAGTACCACAGGATACTGATCAGCCACTGAGTGTTGGTAGGTCTTTGAACATACGGGTCTAGTACCACAGGATACTGATCAGCCACTGAGTGTTGGTAGGTCTTTGAACATACGGGTCTAATACCACAGGATACTGATCAGCCACTGAGTGTCGGTAGGTCTTTGAACATACGGGTCTAGTACCACAGGATACTGATCAGCCACTGAGTGTCGGTAGGTCTTTGAACATACGGGTCTAATACCACAGGATACTGATCAGCCACTGAGTGTCGGTAGGTCTTTGAACATACGGGTCTAATACCACAGGATACTGATCAGCCACTGAGTGTTGGTAGGTCTTTGAACATACGGGTCTAGTACCACAGGATACTGATCAGCCACTGAGTGTCGGTAGGTCTTTGAACATACGGGTCTAGTACCACAGGATACTGATCAGCCACTGAGTGTCGGTAGGTCTTTGAACATACGGGTCTAATACCACAGGATACTGATCAGCCACTGAGTGTCGGTAGGTCTTTGAACATACGGGTCTAGTACCACAGGATACTGATCAGCCACTGAGTGTCGGTAGGTCTTTGAACATACGGGTCTAATACCACAGGATACTGATCAGCCACTGAGTGTCGGTAGGTCTTTGAACATACGGGTCTAGTACCACAGGATACTGATCAGCCACTGAGTGTTGGTAGGTCTTTGAACATACGGGTCTAGTACCACAGGATACTGATCAGCCACTGAGTGTTGGTAGGTCTTTGAACATACGGGTCTAATACCACAGGATCCTGGCCACATCAGCCACTGAGTGCCAATAGGTCTTTTAACATACGGGTCTAGTACCACATGCACAATGCACTGAAGGCTTGTAAAAATGTTCGTTCCCAACAGATATGGTGTAGGATGTGCGGTCCATCTTCAGTAAGGCTAAGATGTTAAACTATGATATCCCAGTCTGTGCACTGTTTAGTAACTACTTTGGCAAGCAGCCTTCAGTCCTGCCAGTGACACACACCAGCAATGGGACCGATGCCTTAATGTCAACAAACAAGGTCGTGGGGTTGAACAAGGAATATATTAGTAATCAAACATCTGTATGTCAGAGAATCATAAATAGTACATCCGTATGTCAGAGAATCGTTAATAGAACATCTGTGTGTCAGATAATCAAAAATAGAACATCCATATATGTGTCAGAGAATTGTAAATACAACATTTGTATGTCAGAGAATCGTAAATAGAGCATCTGTATATCAGAGAATCATAGAGTATCTGTATGTCAGAGAATCATAAATGGAACATCTTTATGTCAGAGTGTAATAAATAGAGCATATGTGCATCAGAGAATCATTAATATGACATGCATATGTCAGAGAATCATAAATAGAGCATCTGTATTTCTATCTATATGTAAGAGAATCATATCACGGAATACTGGATCATGGAACAGTGAATTATAGTTCTTAGGGGATAGTGGATCATTATAGTTCCGCCACATGTGAACACACAGATTACCAGAAATACTGACATGGAGCGCGAGCCATATAAGTTACTTTATCTACACTTGTAGGTCTTAATTAGTTGTGAATATACATTGTTTGTAATTAGACAAATACAGAGGTGAATAAATTGTCTTTTAATACAAATAAACATAAATTGTGAACATATTGTTTGTAAATAGACAAACTGCAGTAGTGAATTAATTGTCTGTTATTGAGAAATAAAGATAATGAATAATTTGTTTGTGAAAAAACAGAGGAACTAACAACAATGCTTATAAACATAGAACATTACACTGTGCAGACCTGATAAAGAGAAAACACAAGGGACGTAGTTCTTCTTATCAGAAATTCCTCTTATCCAGATAAGAGTTTGAGTATATGGTAATGAAATTGCAATGTACAATACAATATTACAAATATGTTTTAGCGTTGAATATGGCATATGTATGATCCAGAAAATATGTAAACCACCAAAAGTATTAATGTACAAAGTTGGCACAAATATCTAGAGAATAACAGCACTTCTTACACTATGAAATGAAAAAGCTGCAATTTTCCTCTGTATGTTAATGTCCATACTTGAATTAATAAAAAATGTCTATCCATGACATTCTTGAATTCAAAGAAATTATAAATTAAAATTTTATTTTTTTTTTTGGGGGGGGGGGGGGGGGGATAACTCAAATTCTAATACTGACGAAGCGCGCAATTTCCAAAAATAGCCGACAAATTGTATAAATGTCCTGGTATTTGAAAAACAGTTCGCGAAAAAAGCTGATTAAATTATGTATTCGGGCCACATTTAATCGTTTGGCATATGCGAAAATTCATGATAAACGGAATCCGCTTAACCGGACAGCTTATTTTACAAATATAAAGAGAAATAATTGCAGGGGATAAACAAATTGTTCTACATAATATAAATTCGCCACATCCGAGATCGCCAGCGCTCTGCGCTATAGAACTATAAGAGAGAGAGAAAACATTCGTTGGTCACCACGTGCATTCGCAACTGCGAGCGCTATCAAGCAAGTCACCTGAAGAAGCCTGATACGGGGGAGGATAATGTCACATGTATCAAGAACAACAAAAGACACGTGGTATCCAAGATGTGGAGTGTGGGAGCCGACAAGACCATCAAGAAGATGAACGTGGAGAGCCCGCCTGCTAGCTGCATGAAAGAACCTGAAACTACAGCTACTACTGAAGTTACCACGAGGGAGAAGATCGACAGCCCACCACAGACAAGAGCCAAACCTACTGAGAAGCAGAGGGAGGAGAAAGACACCAGAGTAGGAAACACCGACTCACCGACATGCAAGTGGGTTATCAAGCGTATCCATGTGGATATATCAGACGAAGAAATCCTGAAGCAGCTACAAGCAGAGAATCTCCACACCCGATTCTTGAAGGCGGAGCGGCTCCTCACCTACTCCAAGATTCCCACAACCTTGGCGGTGGTGACGACAGAGGGCAGCGAGATGCCGATAACAGTATCAATCAACAAGAGAATGCAGCAGCCAGAGAGATTCATCCCAAGGATCACCCAATGTTCCAGATATCAGAGGGCCGGCCACAGCAGAGCACAATGCCGCAGCAAGACGGAATTCTGCCGGTACTGCGCCGATCACCACGCCTTCAAGGAGTGTCTTCTGGCCAAGCTGGGCACGGACTTCCGAGCATCCAACAACAGACGAAAGTGCGCCAACTGCCTGGGCAAGCATGGAACAAGATACTTGGGCTGTCCGTACCTGCAACGACACAGAGACGTGTTAAAGTTTTTCATCAACACAAAGACACCATACAACGAAGGAAGGTGGAGGTGCGAGACAGCCACAAGCATCTCACAAGCCGAAAAAGCTCAACTGTAATCCGAAACAAACCAACAGAAGCTATGCAAGAGAACTCAGATCAGCCACAAGATGAAACCCTGCAAAGAACCGAGCCAGAACAGCAAGCAGAATACCCACCCGGACTCTCCCTGGAGGAGTGCCTAGAATCGATAAAATTGGAGGAACGCAGGCACCAGGAATTCAAAAGGCCCTGGGATGAAAGAGAAAAGAAGAAGCCCAAGAAACTCAGGAGACCGGTAGTATAACCAGATAGATGTACTGATTTCGAGGATGGACCTGGCTACACGTACTATATAGAAGACGGAGAGATGATCCCATGGATGATCGCGGCGGAAAAAATCGAATGGCAGCAGAAACTCAAACTCGAAAATGAAAACAGGAGCAAGGAGGAAAATGGAAACGTAGAAAAGCTCCTACAGAAAATACAAAAAAGGAGGCAAAATCACCAAATAAAAAATCCTTATAAGGACTGCAACCAATCATGCCAGACGAGCCAAGAGCCTTCACTAACAAAAGATACCTAAAAGGAGACGAGCACAAAGGATAGCCGCCCAACCCCCAGCTGACGTCACAGATACAAATCAACATAACCAGTTCGAGATAGGACTAACTCGTAAGAGCGCACAAGACAAGAATTAGGGTGAATGAACCCACAAAAACCACGGACCTCAGCAATAACCACAGCTGAAGAGGCAGGTTGAACGAGGCCGAATTTAAAATTTTTGTTTTGAAAATTGGAATTGAAATTGGAATCGTTGGTCAGTTCACGAGAAGAGAGGCATTGGCACATCGTGACGACTGGAAAGGTCAGTGGTCGCTTCTCAACTACCCGAGCCATTTGAAGTGAAGTTGGTAATTCTCAGACAGTTTTTGAGCGACTAAATCACGAACGACTGGCGTGCTTGCGAAGTTGATAGGTAATTGCTGGCAATGTCATGAGCATGGTTGGGTGCGGATCCGACGCCTGAGCTCGTCGCCTGCCAAAGTGAGGTAGAGATTGGCCACCATTTCCTCCTTGCTCTCGGTCTACAACATGTGGTGGCCATATCACATCATAGACCAGTAACGGGATTCTGCTTCGGGGCAATGTGTTGTTGTTATTATTATTATTATTATTATTATTATTATTATTATTTAACCATGAACAATATACACATACTTAATGTAATAATTTGCCCTACTATTGCTTTCAATATTAAAGTGGGAATGGGTCAATATAACGATTCCAGTGTTTAAGTTAGGTTGACCCTAAGCACTAATATCAGTTTGAATAACGAAGACACAAACAATAGATTGCACGATTTATTGCCTGGCATATTTCGCTGCATCTCGTCAGGTAATACTAATATCAGTGTCTGAACTCTGCAGATGCGCCAGCTGTATATAGTCCGGCATCTATCTACAAGTGGTACTGTCTAGACCAGTGATTCCCAACCTTTTTTGTGCTATGCCCCACCTAAGCCTTTCTAAAAGTCTTATCCCCCCCCCCCCCAATATACATATTTTTAATATTAAAAAATTGAAATGTTCACCCGTGGACAGCGGGTATGAAGCAAAATTTTAAATATTCCTCCGAATACTGACGAATTTTTTTCTTAATTGCACCACTCATTTCACTATGGGCTGAAATAAATTAATATAAGATCAATTAAAAACTGAAAACAAAACAAAAAAAATAATATGAGCTGGAGTAAACATAGACTAAAAATGCATATTTACATATGTATGGCACATTTACCCCACCGCAAAAAAAAAAAAAAAAAAAAAACATACTTTTTCATTTGACAATATATTTCTGGAAAATGGCGTTTCTTAAACTGAAATTAATAAACATTACTAATTTAATTTACATACCATTTATATATCACCTATATTTATACAATGTATATATTTTTCAAAACAGCGAGAAGTTACTTATACTGGACGTTTAACCAGCTCGAGTAGCGACACAGAGTCGCCATACGGTTAATTTAAAATTTGGACTAGTCAATTTTCGAATTGCCCCCCTTAACAATCGAATTGCCTCCCTGTGGGGCGTGGGCCCCACGTTGGGAAACACTGGTCTAGACCAGTAATTCTCATTTGAATAGAAGATGCACCTAAATAAAAGCAGTGCTGTGGAATAACGTGTATTAATTCATCATGTAAGTTCTGCACAAAGCAACTGCCGCCTGTATCTCTCTCCGACCAGAAAGGATTTCCTTTCCTTCATTAATATCAGCTGGTACTGGTGTCCTGTCGGCGCCGTGACAAAGGCATTACGGACGCAGTTCGTAATCCTACAAATCCGCGTTCGAAACACAGCTCTGGGTGATTCGGCAGCAGACCGCCATGCGTTGGCCATTTTTACGAAATGGTATGGGTGCGTTTTCTTTCAGAAAACAATGGCAAACTACTGAACGTAAACTTACCAAGAGATCACAACAGCAAAAAATGTTGGTGCTTACTGCGGTGTCCTATAAAGGATATGCAACTAACTGGTGTTCTGCCCGCCAAGGTGTCGGATCCACTCGTGGAATACGAGGCAGCGCTTAAAACCTTAATGGTCACACATTTTCTTTCAGGATCTGTGTCATTAGCTCTGTGATGGTCTCCTAAAGACAGTCTCCCATTGGCTGTTTCAGAAGTTCAGTGTCTCTCGTTGGCTGTTTCAACAGTTCTGTCATCATTTAACGTAGATCTTAGTAGCTGGCTGTGTGGCTGTTCTGTATGAATCTCCCTACACAAGTGTATCCTCATATGGTACTCCAATAGTTATATAACCATCTCGTAAGTCCATAGAAGATGATATAGCGATATGTCTGCTGTGTGTCTCTTCCTCTTCGCTGTAGTCAAACAATGCATTCGTATAAAGCACAGAACTATTAGGAACCATGGTGGATAGTGTAGACTGGGAAATAGTCCCTGTAATATACCCATTTCCTTCGTGTAACGCTGTGTCTGAAGACAGGAGTATCGGCAGCGGCATGTATCCAGGATCTATCCATATTGAATCTTGTTCCGATTGCATTGATGTATGATCTTCAGTATTGTCACATATTTCAGGCTCATTTCCAGCGACTCTGATGTAATCATTTGACGGTGGTCTTATGGGTGCATTTTCTGAAGACTGGAGCTCGTTCTGCGACATGTACCCAGGATCTCCGAATGTTGATTCTTGGTCGGATTGCATTGATGTATGATCTTCAGCATTGTTACAGATTTCAGGCTCATTTCCAGCGACTGCGATGTAATCATTTGACGGTGATCCCGTGTGTGCATTTTCTGAAGACTGGAGGCCGTCTTGCGGCATGTACCCAGGATCTCCAAATGTTGATTCTTGTTCTGATTGTATTGATATATGATCTTCAGCATTGCTACAGATGTCAGGCTCATTTCCAGCGACTTTGATGTAATCATTTGACGGTGGTCTTGTGTGTGTGTTTTCTGAAGACTGGCTGTCCGGGTGTGAAATATACCCAGGATCTGTTGTTGAATCTTGTTCTGACTTGCCAGATCCCTGATCCTGCCCATCGCTGCAGATTTCAGGTGTAGAATCACTTCCAATAAATCTACTATAACCATTTGACGGTGGTCTTGTGTGTGTGTTTTCTGAAGACTGGCTGTCCGGGTGTGAAATATACCCAGGATCTGTTGTTGAATCTTGTTCTGACTCGCCAGATCCCCGATCTAGCCCATCACTGCAGACTTCAGGTGTAGAACCATTTCTAATGAATCTACTATAACCATTTGAAGGCGGTCTTGCAACCGGCGCTACGACTGAAGACCGAAGGCTCGCTTGCAACATATACCCAGCATCTTCTGGTGAATCTGGTTCCGACTGTCTAGATCCATGGCCTTGCCCATTGTTGCAGACTTCGGGCTCTTCCCTAATTAGCTTCATGTAACGACTTTCTGATATCGACCTGATACCACTTTCTGAATGATCTGATAAGCTTATGGAAGTGTTCACAGATGTGAGCGCAGGATACTGTTGCTGGTCATACGCTGATGCTAACTCCGGTACGGGTGGTCCAAGTTCATGTACAATCACCGTTGGGAGATCTAAAATCTGCAAGTATAAACGACATATCTATGTAAAATAGTTTACTGTGTATTCTTATCAGGCAAATGGCACAATATTAACAGATTTCATGCCAAACACATAATAGATGTTGACCAAACATGGGACATAATCAAATGAACAATTATTATAACGTAAATTTCCATTCACTGGGCATTGAACTGTGGAAGATACCATACAACAACAAATAACACGATGACCCTAGTATGTCGATATATCGTCCTTCTGTGCATATGGGAATTACCATTTAGCGATATATTATCCTTCGGCACTATATCAGTTAATGCAATAATATCTACACAATAGTTGCGTGACATTAATAAGTGAGTTGCGTTGAACTATTTCGCCAAGCCTGTGGCTCAAAACATCCAACTTCGATAGGCATTATAGTTAGGTTTACTTTCATTTGCCTTTGACTTTCCCCAGGTGCCAAACGTGCTTGTCGAAGTTTGTACATCTCTTCGTCTGGTCCCCGTGCCTTGACCTGTCCCACAATGCAGACCCTACCAGTAGCTGCGCTACAGTCAGCATACCTCTGGGGGTCATCGGAACACGCCATCCCCATTACCTCATCAGACATGGAGACACACCAGACCGGACATCATACCATTGCCAACTCATCACACATGGATACACACCAGACTGGACATCATACTATTGCCAACTCATCACACATGGATACACACCAGACTGGACATCACACTACTGCGAACTCATCACACATGGATACACAGCAGACCGGACATCATACTATTGCCAACTCATCACACATGGATACACACAAAAATCAACCCAGTAATATTTCCACGATAAAATAAACCAACTGTTTACATGATAACTTCCCTCCTGCAGTATCGACACAATCTAAACACAAACTCTAAGTACAAGAAAAGAGCCCTTGTGCACATTGGCTATGTCCATATTTTGTACTGGCACTACCTGTCTGCCGGTCTCCCTGCTGTAGGGGTTAAGGACGTTGTCCATAATTCCGTATACTCTCTTACGAAACACAGCTGCGAGAGATTCGGCAGTGGATCGCGTTGCGTTGGTTACTTACGGAGGTATGTGAGCCGATCGTTCAGAAAGCAATGGCAAACTACTGAACGTAAAACTTGCCAAGACATCAACAGCAGCTGAAACATACTGGTGTTCACTGCAATGACCTATAAAGGATATGCGAAAAAAACTCCCTGTCTGCACGGAATGTACGCTTTGCTGTCCCATCTGAATGGGACCAAGTCTTCTTAATCCCCAAGTTCTTCAAGTCTACACAAGTATACAACTGGAACTACGGGCTTCTACAACAGCACCCGGTAAGTTGTGCCGAGTGAGTGGAAGCGGTAGGAAAGGCAAGTGTACGGGAACCTGGGGTTTAATGGGTATATGGTACTAACTCCATGTTATTTTATAGGTCAGTGTGCAGGCAGTGGACGATATGATCGATATCTAGCTGGTCGCGTTTACATCCCATGACATTTTCTTGGACCCAGTTTAGAATGGGTCGACCCGAGATCCAGGTCAACTTTTAAAATAACCCGTCTCAATGAGACTCTGAACACATGATGGACTGACCATCATATAAAGACCCCTCTTAAAAGGCTAGTTGGTAGTGTGGTCAAGTAAACTTGTCCTTTCAGGGAGGCGGTGACGGCATTTGGAGACGGCAGGTTTGAATCCTGGGCTGGCCAAGATAGCGTTCAATATTATTATTGTCTGGTGCGTCCTCTAATCTCAGTTTCTGTCTTCTATTTCTAAGAGTGCCGATCAACACCTGCGAACGTTTACTAGTCTCATCATGTATGTGTTACAGTTAGAAGCAGGACCCACCACTGACTGAGTCAATCGTTGCATGCTGGCGGATTTAACACAGGGGAAACGGGAACCGGTGCTCGTGTTCGGGGTGTGCAGTGGCACAGATAGACAGTGGTATAGCTAGACAATGGTACAGCCAGAAAGTGATACAGCCAGACAGTGGTATAGCTAGACAGTGGTACAGCCAGACAGTGGTACAGCCAGACAGTGGTATAGCTAGACAGTGGTACAGCCAGACAGTGGTATAGATAGACAGTGGTACAGCCAGACAGTGGTATAGCTAGACAGTGGTACATCCAGACAGTGGTATAGCTAGACAGTGGTACAGCCAGACAGTGGTACAGCCAGACAGTGGTACAGCCAGACAGTGGTATAGCTAGACAGTGGTACAGCCAGACAGTGGTATAGCTAGACAGTGGTACAGCCAGACAGTGGTACAGCCAGACAGTGGTACAGCCAGACAGTGGTACAGCCAGACAGTGGTACAGCGAGACAGTGGTACAGCCAGACAGTGGTACAGCCAGACAGTGGTACAGCCAGACAGTGGTATAGCTAGACAGTGGTACAGCCAGACAGTGGTACAGCCAGCCAGTGGTACAGCCAGACAGTGGTACAGCCAGACAGTGGTATAGCTAGACAGTGGTACAGCCAGACAGTGGTACAGCCAGACAGTGGTACAGCCAGACAGTGGTATAGCTAGACAGTGGTACAGCCAGACAGTGGTACAGCCAGACAGTGGTACAGCCAGACAGTGGTACAGCCAGACAGTGGTACAGCCAGACAGTGGTATAGCTAGACAGTGGTACAGCCAGACAGTGGTACAGCCAGACAGTGGTACAGATAGACAGTGGTACAGCTAGACAGTGGTACAGCCAGACAGTGGTACAGCCAGACAGTGATACAGCTAGACAGTGGTATAGCTTGGCAGTGGGACAAATGAGTTTTAAACAATGTTTAAATGGCGAATTCATTGCAACGGGTGTTATCCCATATGGTGTCAGGGTCCTATATATAAGCAATAGTGTAATTGCCTGTATGTAAGCAATAGTCAGTGTAAGCAATAGCTGAGGTCAAGGACAGTAGGAGACACCACGGCTTGGCCAACGGAAGGTCAGGCAAGAAGTCCGTGGAAAGACCCACGTGATGTGGGAAGGTCAAGGAGGAGGGAGAGTGTGTGTGAGACAGCGGATAGAGACGGACGTGTGGAGAATAGCGAGAGATAGAACGATCGAACGATAGTGTTGTGACCGATAGATGAGATGAGCGTAGTGTATTGATATTCGAGGAATGTACTAACTGTGATATGTGCGGGATGATGTGAGACTGTGATTGCGAATGGTCACACGGGCGACAGTGTAAATATCGCCCAGGTGGACGTGAGCGAGCGTTTGGCTGCCTGTGTAGAATGATTGCTTAATCGTACGCGAGTTAACGGTGGAGTAAGACCATAATGTTATCCTGTAATATAATGTAATAAAGGTTGTTCAGGAGACAGCTCCTGTGAGTTTCCGATTGCAGTCATTGTTATTGGTATATGTGTCGTAGATGTTGTAATTTGCCTGTCCAAGTCCAGTGAGCTAGAAGGAGAAGATAGTTAGGACTCTGACAGGTAAAATGGTGTCAGAAGTACACACGAACCACATACCCAACTAACATGTATAAAAGAACGCTATTTATCTAAAGAAGAAGATCTATTGAATAAGATCGATAAGAAACTAATAATAAAGTGTAAATCAGATATTTGTTAATAAAATCAGAACGAAAATAACGTCATTTCTTTCCACAGCAGGGTTCAATTCTACAAAGCGACCGATGTAACCAGAACAGGCCAACGGTAACCAGCACGAGAATCACGTTCCTGTACATCAAGCGTTCGAGTAAACAGCAGATAAAGATAAGTTGATTAATTTTGATTGCTAATTACCCAAATCTGCATTCTTTGATTTTCTTGTATAAATATCATCATTGGGAGAGTTAAATATCAAGTAACAGAAAATGATGTCAGATAACGAACACAGTCCAGATCGATCACGATTCTGGGGCACAAAACATTACAGACAATTGCAGAGCTATTTCGAAGCGACAGAACCACAAGTTAAAAAAAAAAACTTGAAAAGCTCTGAAAAATGTAATAAGAAAAATAACATAATCCGGGATTGGACACAGGAATTTGAAAAGAAAATGCAAGACTACAAAATTCCAAAAGATCATTGGTATTCATGGTATAGGGGATTCGTCCCACTAAGTAGTAACAAACTACGAGAGATCATACCAGAGTTGTCAAGGGCAGACTATGAATATTATAAAATAAACATATTAAAACACTATGTAAACTACTTCGAGATTCTAAATTTAGAGGTACAAAAGCTGAAACCGGCCCCAGACAAGTCGTTCACCCAGTATAGACAGGAAATAGAAGACTTTTTCAGGAAGCTAACATCCGAAATTAAACATACAGACAACAATCAAGAAGCAATACAATTCTTAGTAATTGAAAAACTTAAAGCAACACTCCCAGCCGAATGCGGAAAATATTTAGAAGAACACAACACAGCGCCTATCAAAGATTTACTAGAAAAATCCTGCGAATATTACAACCAAAATACGAACCCAGTTAAGAACACTAAACAGAATAGTTCTGTAAGAACAACGGCATCTGCAACCACAGATTGTCAAAACAAACCACAGAAAACAAAACCAGTACTGTGCAAACATTGTAGCACTCCGCATACAGAAAATGGAATATGCGATAAGAATCCCACTTATCAAGAATACCTGAACACTATTATAGCACAAAAACTGGGAAAGGTAAATCAGAGGAAATATAGAACCAAATGTCATTTTTGTTTAGCGTTTGGTCACAGACGCTTTGAATGTGAAGGAGTAAAACGAATACAGAAAGCAAAAGCAAATGCAGCCACAGACATGACAACAGACAGTTCAGCAAAGAACCTAGAAAAAGTAAACATCACAGATACGAAAACAAGTAGAACAAACACTGCAAATACAGAACAGACTGAGTTTTATCCAACAGACTTCGTACCATATTTCAATAATGTTGTTAACATCAGTCAGCCTCACTTCTTAGTAAAAGAGGATAATACTCAACAAGAAAGAGAGGAAATGAACAAAACCTCCAGACTGTCGTTGGGAAAACTAACATTCCATGAGGGATACATTAATGACACAATATGCACATGTGTACGCGACACAGGGTCCTGTCTTATCGGTCTTCGGAAGACCCTAGCTGATCCGAAAGACTACCTAGATGAGTACATCTATTGCAGAACTGTTTCAGGGACAATGGAGAAATATCCTATGGCATGGGCCATTATAAAATCACCTTTCCTATCAGGCAGAGTAACTTGCGCATTATTAGACAATCCATGCTGCGATTTATTAATTGGAAATGTAATAAATGTAACAGACCACACAGAGTCCAAAACCCAGACCACACAGAGTCCGAAAGTTAACACCCCAACAAACACTGCCGCAACCATATCACTCATCATACAGCAACATGATGAACAAACCAAAGTACCACACCAGACCAACTTAACTACCCTCTCACAACAAGAAAAAACAGAAACTAGTGTTTATCCACAGAGAAAAGAGGGTACAGATGACAAGCATTTTACAAGTGCGAAAAAAAATCACAAAACATCATGGTATATGTTATACCTCCTGTTAATTACACACGTGCGCAAGTGCACACAATGGATAATTCTACTCGCACTACTCATAGTAACTGCAAAACAAATGACTTCATTAACAGCTTTATTCACACATCATCATTATGTAACACAGATGATATTACTCATGAGAAACCAGCTAACCTCGATACTTACATCATTACTGGTGAACCAAAGTTTGTTGTTACCACGGATAAGCACTATGTCAAATCAACTCATACACATACTTATGCTGAACAATGTAAAACATTAGTCGGTGGAATTACTGACGAAAATCAGCCAGAAAGTTACCTACACATTTTGGAATACATGCACAAATTGCATAGCAGTGTAAAAACATGTACGATTACATTTCAAGACTATACATGGTGTATTATTATTATTATTTGAACTATTGTATGTATACACACATGTACGAGTGCAGGTTTGGAGATGGCACTCAAAATGATCTCAACATTAAATTTGTAAATCCCCACCCGGCGGAACATTAATTTCAACCTTAACCCACTTTATATCCTTAGATCGAGTAACTCCAGAATTGCCTTGTCTGCTGTACGACTCCAGCGCTATGATACTAGCACACTCCATTGTATATACCAACATAAAAGTTCCTTCAACGTGAAAAGTGTCATCGGCAGAACAGTAAGACTCAACATTTGATTTCAAGTATCTAACAGTAAGCTATACCCATATTGACTTTGTTTCAAACGAGTATCTACAGAGTCCACATTTTGAAATCGACCAACAACGACAAGAACGTCACAAGTACAGACATCCATTCCCAGTGACGAGTTTAATCAAGATTTTTTAATGAACCAGATGCCAACCTACGAACTATGGCAAAAACAGTCACAGACAGACGCACCATGGCCACACTCATAAGTAAGACCACCAAACTCAAAACATTAATACTTATTTTACATGTGTGAACTCCAATGATTGTACAGAACAGACTTACAAATTGTCCAAACTTGGTGCAAATTCGTAACACTATACAGAGGAAAGGACAATATCAGTATATACAGAGTACATCAATAATCGACTAAGAAGGAAGAAACACCAAACATTCGAGCACCGCAATGAACATTGAACACCGGTAATTTAATTACGTGTGCATAATTGTCACAAGACAAGAACATTATCCTATAAGTGCAGAAAGGCAGTGACGATGAACATTTTAATGTAAATTTATTAATTGCATGACATCCAATGTGTAATTTTATTATTATAATAGTTTGTATTGTTAGGATGTGATAGTTACAGACAAGCGTAAGTACAGCTGTGAAATGTATAAGTTGTAATGCTGAGAATCAACGCCTGGCAATCCCAATACGCGAGTGTTACCAAACTTGCCTTCGCGTAAGGTGGATGGCCCGACGAATGACGCTTAGCAATAGTGTTACAAAACTAATACAACAATATTGTAACAAGAAGGAACATACCAACAGGGATATACCAACAAAAGAGATTAATAATGACTCTCCAAAACAGTAAACGAGGTGTGCCCAAAAAGGGAAACAAGTCACGGTCTGACATAAGAAGAGGTAAGAGGGACTATTACATACATGAAGTATATTCGAACCATGACCACAACAGTGACACAGCGTGCTCATAAAGAGAATCGATTAGGGTTCATTAAATAGAGACGAGGGGGACCACGTCTGAATAGAGAGAAAATCTAAGAATGCTGTAAGAGGAAGTTGTAGCCTTATTCCAGGCGTGAATCAATGGAGAATCCTTAAACCAGCATAGCCACAATAACTATGAGAGGATAATACACAGCGAATCGATTGGGAAATATGAACAGAATGTAATGTCACGGAGTGGGGATTGAGGAATATAACGAGGTATGGCAAGTAGACCCAACCAGAACATTTGCCAGACCACGACAAAACGTTGAGAGAAACCTCAGTACTGAAAAAGAGAGAACAATAGTTATAGTTAATCTCGGAAAAGACCAGAGTAAGAAGGTACGCAGACGTATACTGATGATCATACAGTCCCCTGACAAGGTTAAAAAGATCTATCAAGAGTAACAACAACAGAATGTGTCACATTTCCAAGAGAAAGTGCCACATTGATTGTGCGGGGGGAGAGTGTCAGGGTCCTGTATATAAGCAATAGTGTAATTGCCTGTATGTAAGCAATAGTCAGTGTAAACAATAGCTGAGGTCAAGGACAGTAGGAGACACCACGGCTTGGCCAACGGAAGGTCAGGCAAGAAGTCCGTGGACAGACCGACGTGATGTGGGAAGGTCGAGGAGGGAGAGTGTGTGTGAGACAGCGGATAGAGACGGACGTGTGGAGAATAGCGAGAGATAGAACGATCGAACGATAGTGTTGTGACGGATAGATGAGATGAGCGTAGTGTATTGATATTCGAGGAATGTACTAACTGTGATATGTGCGGGATGATGTGAGACTGTGATTGCGAATGGTCACACGGGCGACAGTGTAAATATCGCCCAGGTGGACGTGAGCGAACGTTTGGCTGCCTGTGTAGAATGATTGCTTAATCGTACGCGAGTTAACGGTGGAGTAAGACCATAATGTTATCCTGTAATATAATGTAGTTAAGGTTGTTCAGGAGACAGCTCCTGTGAGTTTCCGATTGCAGTCATTGTTATTGGTATATGTGTCGTAGATGTTGTAATTTGCCTGTCCAAGTCCAGTGAGCTAGAAGGAGAAGATAGTTAGGACTCTGACATATGGCTCTCTCTCTCTCTCTCTCTCTCTCTCTCTCTCTCTCTCTCTCTCTCTCTTTCTCTGTCCGCAGGGCAACCTCCAGCTAGCGTCGCTCAAAGCACGAACTCCGTAGCTCCAGCGACGACCCCTCCCCCACCCCCAGCAACAGAAATCTACGAGAAAATTGCACTCGTGAACCGAACGACGTAGGCTGGAACTGAACCCACAACATTCGGAGCGCGATGCACGCAGAGTAACCACTTCGCCACGGAGCCTCCCAGTAGGACAAGGGAAGTGACCTTCGCCTCTGTGCCGTATTTTGTGAAAATGTGTCGCAAGTTCACTTGTGCAATAAAAGCCATCATGGACGAAACACCACACCGAACTGAGGTGAAATGAATTAGAAGCTACTAAAACAGTTAGACTGGGTGTCAGGTGCATTAATTTGTGCAGACGTACCTGGGTGTTCCCCAGTTTCTTGATCTTGTTTCTACGCCTTTGACAATAACTGTGATGAACAAAAATAAGAATACATTGGTTGTAAATAGACAAACATAAATGATTAATACAGTGTCTTTTAATAGACATAAATACAAATAGTGAATGAATTGTTTGTAAATAGACAAACAGTAGCAGTGAGTTAATTATCTGTGTATATACAAATAGAAATAATGAATAAATTTGAATAACGAAGATACAAACAATAGATTGCACGATTTAGTGCCAGACATATTTCGCTGTATCTCGTCAGATACATACTGCAGAAACCACACAACATACATTGAAGTAATTGGATAAATCCTTCAAGCTTAAATATACAACACAGATATACACGCAATAATTTGAACTGTGAAGTGATTGTGAATAATGTGTTTGTAAATTGTCAGAGTAACTAACAACTCGTACATGGAAATGCTAATAAAAGTAGAACATTACACAGAAATTTTAGAAAGGGGAGAAGCATTGTTTGGTCATTTCATGAGAAGGGAGGCAATGGAATGATCGTGACCACTGGAAAGTTCAGTGTGAGAAGGGAGACATTGAAAACATTGTGACGACCGGAAATTTCAGTGGGAGAAGGATAGTCAGGAAACTGTCTGTGTACAGACAAATAGTCGGCTCAAACAATCTCCAGATCTATCAGTAACTTGACCAACATGTAACCAGTGGAGCTGTCTAATAATAGAACCACACAATCAATCAGCTAACCAACCAATCAATCAACCACCTAATCAACGAGTCAACAAATCAATCAAACAACACATCAAGTAATCAGTTAACACATCGACAAATAAATCATGCAACCAGTCAACTAACAATTCAATCAACCAATTAACCAACCACTCAATCAACTAAACACGCGATCAACCAAAGACATAATCAATCAAACACTCAATCAATCAATTATCCAATCTATCAAACACTCAAACAACCAAATGCCCAATCAACAAAAACATCCAAATCAACCAACCACCCAATAAACCGAACACCCAACCAGCCAATAACACCCAAACACCCAATCAATCAACCCACCAACCAACCAGCCAAACAAAACTACTGTATCTGTGCTGGTTTCTTGTGTATGACGATTAGAAGTGCAACGAGCGCCCCTATTCCAAGCAGAACTAATTCCATTCAGGACGTGAAAGGTATGAATGTTTACTAAACAAGAAATATATGGTACACCACCTGCCTGACCCTGGGGTAGTGAATCAAATGTCTAGTTTTCTCGGATCAGGACGGAACTTGTGGAGGTCCCGTGTGTGCCTGAGCATTTGTAAAACCTCCAACCGTTGGAAATCGGAAAGGGCGGGGCGAGTAGGTGGTTGTCAGTTCAGTTTCAACATGCGCTAACCCACCCACAACAGACTATATATAGCATGTATGATTGTGGTACTGACATACTATTGAAAATCGACTGTGTTACAGAGTTGGAGCACTGTGCTGAGGTGCCCCTTGAGTTATCTATGGGGGTGGGGGGGGGGGGGTGGGAATTGAGGTACTTGTGGGGATATCCGTAGGCAATGAAAGAGTCCGTAGTGAAACCCAGTGTCCGAACCGACCAACACAACGTATCTGTCTGACAAGGTAGCAAGCATGCTGTGCTGCTATTACAGCCTCAATCAGTGAAATGCTAAGTCTACTTGGCCAAGTGGCTACATCGACTGCCTCTCGCTACGAAGGTTGTGGGTTTGATTGCGGGCTACGTCTTTCGATTCACTAGTGCAAATTTATCGGAGACTCCTGTGAGGAAAAGGGGGGGGGGGGGGGGTGTTGCCGCTGAAGCTACTGAGTTCGCGCTTTCTGCGACGCTATCGGCATGTCGCCCTGCGGAAAGAGACGGGCCATCTAGAATAAAACCTGGTGCAATGAAGGGGACACCCCCCAACCTCTTGCCTTGTGAATCCTTAAACAGTGAAACATAACATGACTTGTTCACAAACATGACACCCATTGTTGAACTCACATGCAGCCAGTGCTGACTAATACCAACACCACAGCTGCGCTTGCCAGTCCACCCAACACAGCTGCCAGGGGTAGCCTGGAGTCTGCCAGAAGAGATTATGTCAACAATATATATGTATATTTCTTTCTTTTTTTTCGCATATCCTTTACAGGACGTCGCTGTAAACATCAGCATCTTTCAGCTGATTGTTGATTTCTTGGCAAGACAGACAGACAGACAGACAGACAGACAGACAGACGGGCGGGCGGGCGGACGGACGGACGGACAGACGGGCGGACGGACGGACAGAACGAACGAATTAACTTTATTTTCGGAGTCACAAATTGGGTTTCTCCAACCACTCATCTCTGACACATCAATTATATTCTATCATGCATGTTACATTTACACTGGAAACAAATATGGGTGGAATGGACATTTGAATATTGAATAACGAAGACAAAAACAATAGATTGCACGATTTATCGCCTGGCATATTTCATCACAAACACCAGAAAGAGGCAGTCATCGTTTTTTGGCCACGTTATGAGAAGACAAAACTTAGAGAACATGTGGCAGTGGAAAGATTTGAAGAAAGTGAGATCGAGGAAGACTGCGTGAGAAGATTCCTGACAATCTGGTACCATGGCACGGAAGGGAGTCAACACACGAATTGATCCATAATTCAATCAATCAATCATATGCCATGCCGGAAAGCGTGGGCGGTCATAACTCGCCATTTCACTCGATCACCAGTGTCGTGGATCAGCTCAGTGTTCCTGTCTCGTCCATGCCATGTGGCCAAACCATTCAGGTATTTTCCTCTCGGTCTTCCTCTTGGTCTGTTCCCCTCGATCTTGCCAGTTGTCACCAAGTTCTCCAATCCATTTCTTCTCATAACATGTCCAAAAGATTTTGACTGTCTACGTTTAATTTCTCTAATCATTTTACGATGTTCATTTGTCTCCTGTAGTACTTGGTCATTGGTTTTTCTGTCTGTCCATGGCATTCTTTGCATTTACCTCAGAAACCACATTTTTGCAGCCATCAGATGTTGTTCAGCTTGACTGCTCATTGCCCAAGTTTCACATCCATACAAAAGAACAGGCTTTATGTATCCCCTCAACACTCTTTTTCTCGTTTCAATTGACATCTTTTTATTGGTCAGAATGTTTTTCATCTTGCTAAAGGCTACTTTCGCCATGGCGATTCTTGTTCTAATTTCTTCAAGGCATCTCCCATCAGATGTTATGACTGTTCCAAGATAATTGTACCGATTCACTTGTTGAAGAATATTTCCATTTACTTGTATATTACATTGTGGCACTTCTTTCTTCCTAGTGACGACCATAACCTGAGTCTTTTTACAATTTAATTCTAACCCCAGTTGCTCACTGTGTACAACAACCGCATCTACTAATTGTTGCAGGTCCTGCGCATTGTCTGCAATTAATACTGTATCATCTGCATATCTAAAGTTATTGATGTTTCATCCTCCAATGCTGATTCCATTTATATCCTCTACATTTCTGAAAATATTTTCACTGTATATGGAAAAAAGATCTGGAGACATCACACATCTCTGCCTAACACCTCTCTTAATTGGCTGATACTGTCCCACTTCATTATCAATCCTTATTGCAGCTTGTTGTTTGCAATATATGTTTTTTTATAAGTCTAATGTCTTCCGCCGGTCTCTCTGGCCGAGGGGTTACAACACTTTCTCCGTAATCCCGTTTATCACGCAGAGTCTCGGAGCGGGCGAGAGTTGGGAGCGGTTCGACCCCAGCTGGTGACTTGCGGGATAACTGAGCCGGCCGCTCAGAAAGCAATGGCAAACTACTGAGCGTAATCTTGCCAAGAAATCAACATACAGCTGAAAGATGCTGATGTTGACAGCGATGTCCTGTAAAGGATATGCAAAACAAAAAAACAATGTCTTTCCCATCAATTTGTAGATCTGCAAGCATATCTACCATGTTGACATGTCTAACTCTATCAAAAGCCTTTGTGTAGACAATAAAGCACAGATGTATATTCTTGTTTACTTCTATAGCACGTTCAATAACTGTTCGCAGCATATACACAGCATTTACTGTACCCTTTCCTTCTACAAACCCGGATTGTTCTTTCCCTATTTCAGGTTGTATCTTCTTCCTCTCTCTCTTTGCATGATAATTCTTAACAAAATCTTTGTGATGTGACTCATTATACTAATTGTTCTATGTTGATCACATTCCAAGGTTCCTGATTTCTTTGGGATTGCATTAAATACAGAGTTACATAATTCAGGAGGTATATCTCCAGTATCATATAATGTGTTCAGCAGTCTGGTGACTTGCTCTAGTCCAAATTCTTCTAAAGCTTTAATCATTTCTGTTGTGATGTTATCTGCACTGGGGGCCTTGCCAGCTTTCATATGCTTAAGAACACTTCGAACCTCCATCTCCAAAATTGGCGGTCCTTCATTATTAAATCTAATATCATACTGTTCCTCTCTGTTATCATCATAAAGGTGTTTCACATAATATGTCCATACATGTAGAATCTGGTCTTTTTCTATTATTTTGCCATCTTTAGTTTTTAGACACCCTGTTGATGTACTTGTTCTTTTATTAGTAAGTTCCTGAATTCTTTTGTGCACTAATTTGGTATTTTGACTGTTGTGTTGGCTTTCAATTTCTAAGCACTTTTCCTCAAGCCATGCTTCTTTTGCCTCCTTACATAATATTCTGACTTGATTAGGAGATGGTAGTTTGTGGAGAAGCATGACCACCCACCCTAGCCGGTAAGGTACTGGATGATGTTGATGATGCTATTTCGCTGCATCTCGTCAGGTGCATACTGCAGAGTTATACACCATATGAGGTGGACACACAAATATGCTTTATTTTCCCCTAATGAATTAGAATAACTTCTGTTTGCAGACGACCAAGCACTATAGTGTATTTTTTTTTTTTTTTTTTTGGTTGCCTCAATATAAAATTCAATATCTCAGTAACCAACTGAGGGAAAATGATGAGATTTAGTATATAACCTTATCATTATGTCCACCCAACAAAAAAAATTTTTGTTCTGGAGATTTTACTGCAGATTTCAAAGTTTGTCTATATGCGGTATATAAATTACGACTTAGAGATTACGTCCATCATTTTAACAGTATTACGGCTTCACCAAGACACGTCCCCGCATTTTTTAAAATTTTCACGTGATTTCCGTTTTGAAACAAACAGCGCGAAGATTCAGAGGTGTCTCCAAATGGGGGTTCTTTAATGAAACGTGATTATATAAATAAACTAGCTGACAAGGCCCGGCTTCTGGCGGGTATCTATATATCTATCTATCTATCTATCTACAGGGGCGTCACTAGGGGGGTGCGGGGGTGCGGGCCGCACCGGGTGACACCATCAAGGGGTGACACCAAAATAAAAAAATTGCAAATTTGACAAAGCAGACATAGCTCTGTCTAGTCGGGTTTCATAACCGTTCATTGTTAATTTTAGAAATTTTAATGTTAAATAACAAAAATTTAACTTTGTCCGAGTTTGTCGAAGTTCTTTATTTATGTTTTACCTGAAGTATTGAAGTTATATTGTTCAATTTGTTTTCTTTCTTATGTCCTTATTAACTTTTTGACTTATTTTACAAACATTACTATATGCGATTATATATGATACAGGAACACTCGGTAGAAGACCATGGTGAAAGTCTAGAGGGGTGACACCAAGAGTTTACCGCACTGGGTGACACCAACCCCAGTGACGCCACTGTCTATCTATCTATCTATCTATCTATCTATCTATCTATCTATCTATCTATCTATCTATCTATCTATCTATCTATCTATCTATCTATCTATCTATCTATCTATCTATCTATCTATCTATCTATCTATCTATCTGTCTATCTGTCTGTCTGTCTGTCTGTCTGTCTGTCTGTCTGTCTGTCTGTCTGTCTGTCTGTCTGTCTGTCTGTCTGGCTAGCTAGCTACCTACCTACCTACCTACCTACCTAGATACCTACCTACCTACCTACCTATCTATCTATCTCCTGCCTGCCGGCCGGCCGGCCGACTGACCGACCGACCGACCGACCGACCGACCCACCCATCCATCTTCCTTTCTGCCTACCTACCTACCTACCTTTCTGCCTGCCTACCTACCTACCTACCTGTCTGTCTGTCTGTTTGTCTGTCTGTCTGTCTGTCCGCGCTATTAAATATTGATAAAAGTTACTGGAAAAAATGTGAGGACCATGTGTTGAAAGAGGAAGAGGAGTATTGGAGAAAGGATGGATTGAATTTTATGCAACCGAGAGCAATCATCAACCTATTGGAATCGTCCGACACAGATTAAGGTCTGAGCAGATCGCAGACGTTAATCTACGTACACACTTACTGGGATATTTTGCTCCAACTATTCAGACGAATTGCAGGCCCTAAACATTACTGCATCAGCATCAGCTGAAGAAACAAGAAGGAAATGAAAAATAAGGTAAGAAATATAGTCCTTCTACTTTCCTGTTAATTTACAAATTATTTACCCCGTGCCTCTGTAAATTCTCTGTCTTTACTAATATTACACATTGCACCCCTCTCGGGATTCTCCGTGGTGAAGTGGTCAAGCCGTCTGACTCGGGCTCCGAAGGTTGTATGTTCGATTCCGGGCCGCGTCCTTCATTTCAAGAGTGCATTTTTTCAGAGATTCCCGAGGCTCGTCGCTGGAGCTACGGAGTTCGTGCTTTGTGCGACGCTTTCCGCGCTGCGGAAAGAAACTGAGCCATATGGGATAAAAACCCGGTACAATGCAGCCGACCCTGTCGATTGTAAGCTACTTCTTTCATTGCACCCACTCCCATACGAATCCGGATACGCCTTTGTGTGTCATCTGAATTTGCAGGTCCCCATTACCGTAAACATAACTTTTTTAGTGAGAAATCACTAGTTGCTCAGCAAAACATCAAAGGAATGTCGCCGCTTTCAATGATTTAAGTTGTTTTTGGACCTATCAAAGACATATTCCTTGGGTGGGGGTAAATATAAGACGGCTGGAAAAATTTCATAACGATGCAACAGACAGTTTTCAAAATAATTGATCGTGAATGAAGGCATTCAAATCGGAACATACTATAATAGCAAAATCAGAAGCTGAATTACAAGAAAACATGAATAATCTAAATGAAATGTGTAGGGAACATAACATGAAAATTAGCACAAGCAAAACAAAGGTAACGACTATAACTAAAGAAGAAAAAACAACAACAAAACGAACATCCCTTGAAACAAGTAAAGATTTTCAAGTACCTAGGAAGTATAATATCATCAAATGGCAGATCAGAAGACGAGATTGAAAATAGATGCAATAAGGCAAACCAACTCATTGGACAAATGGCACCAATACTAAAGAACAAACATGTATCAATAACTACTAAGAAAACACTTTACATCACAATCTTCTTACCAACTTTATGCTACCAATGCCAAACCTGGACTATGACAGAAAAAGAGAAAAGTAAAATCACAACAACAGAAATGAGATTCCTGAGAAGAATACTCAACGTATCAAGAAAAGATAAGATCAGAAATGAAGAAATCAGGACTAAAGTGGGGGTTAAAGAAGCACTAGATTTTATTAGAAAGCAGCAAGTCAAATGGTTTGGCCATGCAAGTAGGTTACCATTCAACAGCATACCACAACAAGCAATGATGTACAGACCAGATGGAAACAGAGGAAGAGGCCGACCACGTAAACGTTGGACGAAGGGAATAGCAGAGTCCATGGGAATATCGATATATGAAGCCCATAATCGGGCACTCTCACGATGTTTATACTTCACCTCGACACCGCAAGGTACAAGAGGAACATGATGAGATGAGATGAGATGAGATGAGATGAGATGAGATGAGAATTTGAATAACGAAGACACAAAATACTAGACTGCATGATTTATTGTCTGGCATATTTCGCTGCATCTCGTCAGGTACATACCGCAGAAATCACAGAACATAAATTAAAGTATCTAGGTGAATCCTTCAAGCTGAAATATACATCATATATTTACACTGTAATTTGAATTGTCCACCGCGGTAATTTTAAACTGACTATCATGTCTATTTTGTTTATATGTCAGGCAATAAATCGTGTGATCATTTGTTTGTGTCTTCGTTATTCAAAATAATTCATTCATTCAGTAGCATGTCCTTTGCAGAACCTCGCTCCCATAACAACCTTCCGGAAAACCTCTCGATCACAAGCAAGATGTCCCGCGTCCGATACACCCATCTCGAGATCATCCGCCACATCCTGCACCCATCATCTCTTTGGCCTTTCTCTTCCTCCCTTCCCAGCATATGACCCTCCATTATTGTTTTCTCCAAACCATCGTGACGTTTGCTTGCTTGCTTGCTTGTGTTCGCTGGCTGTGAACTCCAGCGTGAAGTCCTGTATGCCGGATGAAGACATCCTGTTGTCCAACATCAGTGTGATGTCATACAGGACCTGAGGTTTGCGTGAATATCCGTTGTCCCATGTCTGGCTTATTGGTGTGCAGACTGGTGGTTCCTCGCCGTGCAAGCAGACACTCTCGCACTTGGGAGGAATCAACGATCCTACTGACTTCAGCCAGGACCCCGAGCCAGGACGCTCTGCGAGTACGCGTCAATAGGTCTTGGCCAGTATATAATCCGGCCCTGGTGCCTTGGAAACACCTCTGCGTCCCTCGTGACGTTTCAATTTTCTTTGTTTTATCGTCTTTAATAGCCAACCTTCTTCAATATTCAGCTCTTGAAGTATGGATGCATTTGTTCTTTTCTTTACCCAAGATATTTTTAGAACTCGTCTATAACATTTATATTCAAAGCATACTACTTTGGCTTAAATACAAAGTACATAGTCGCTGATATTGTTCGAGTGTGGAGTTGCCCATGCGGAAATCTACCATCTTTTTGTTTAAATGTCCACCATTAGACAGCTGCTGTGACCGTGTGGGACAGAAAGATTTGGACAAACAATGCATACCCTGGTCTGTAGCGGACAGGACAGCGACCTTCCACGGGTCGACCTCTCTACCAGGCGTGTCATAGGACATGGGCTGGACCGTGAAGCTGTAGTTGATCCCAGCTGGCAGAGATGCCACTGTGTACGCTGACTCCCCGACCTGGACCGTGGCGTTTGATATTCGGCCTGGCTCTGGGATGAAAGAAAAATATGACGTTCAAGTACATGTGGGTGTTGGATTTCATCCTTGAGTTTGATCACGTGTTGGGAGAGAGAATGAGAGTTAAATTCTTGAGTTTGATCACGTGTTGGGAGAGAGAATGATAGTTAAATTTAAAAGTCGTGGTCAGCATGTCGAATGGATAAAAGCGAACACTCTTACACACACGGTGTAATGATGCCGAAGTAGCGGGTTCAATCCCTGTACCGATTAAAAAAAAAATTAGTTGCATGTCCTTCACAGGACGTAGCAGTCAACCCCAGCATTTCGTGATTCATGGGCACGTTTTGCGTTCAGTAGTTTGCCAGTACTTTCTGAACGACCGGCTCATATGCCTTTTGCGATAAAACCAGCACCACCGTGTTTCGAACTTGGTATACAGTATTACGAATCGCGTCAGTAAAACCTTCGCCACGGAAATGATTAGTTGTACTAAAATGTTTATTTCTCCTCCTTTACTTGGGGACGTAAATTACAAGTACCTCAGAAATCGGCGTGGCCTCAGAATTTTATATGAACCAAACATAGCTCGATTAACAAACACAATGGACCGTAATACTCGGTGGTGTGAATACGTCATCATGTGACATGCCGACAAGCGTGAGCGGTCATGGTTCGCCATCCCATAATATCGCCAGTTTGAAAGTAAATCTGCGTTCTTGTTCTGATTATGTCACGTGGTCTAACCGCCCAGGTATACATCCTTTTGTCTTTGATTTGCTCTTTGCCCCTTAATTTTGCCAGTTTTTAGGTTTACTCCTCCAAATGGCAATCTCCGTGGCGAAGTACTCAAACCGTCTGCCTCGCGCTCCGAAGGTTGTGGGTTCGATTCCAGGCTACATCTTTCAGTTCACGAGTGTATTTTTCTCGGGGACTTCTGGGGGGTGGTCGCTGGAGCTGTGGAGTTCGTGCTTTGTGCGACGCTTTCGGCAGGTCGATCTGAGGAAAGAGACCGAGCCATATGGGATAAACCCAGTGCAATGAAGTCGATCATCTCGACTTTTAAGACTTTAAAACTTTTCCTTCTCATAACGTGCTCACAATCTGGACTGTCTACGTTTAATTAGTCCAATTTATCTGATCAGTTTACGATATTCATTAATGTTTGTAAGACTTGCTAATTGGTTTTTCGGTCCATTCTCGTTATTCCTTGTATTTTCCCCAGAAACCACATTTTCACTGCATTTAGATGTTTCTCAAATTGTTTGCTGATTGTCCATGTTTCACATGCATACAACAGCACAGGTTCTATATAAATAAACCCTCATAGTATTAGTTGGCGCTCACAGAAGGAGAAGAAGGAAGTAGAGATTAGAAGACGCACTAGACAACATACAATTTGAAAGCTATAGTCAACGACCGGGATCGAACCTGTCACCTTCAAATGACGACGGCGCCTCGCTGCAGGAACAAGTGTACTTCGACGTACGACTAACTAGACTAGAGTGTCGATCATTTGGAGGCGACAGGTTCGATCCCGGTCGGTAACTATTATAGCTTTCAAATTTTATGTTGTCTAATGTGTCTTCTAATCTCTCGTCCTTCTTCTCCTTCTGTGAGCGCCAAATAATATGTGTGTTTATTTATGTAATTGTTTTAGTGGCCTCAACGGTTCCCCCCCCCCCCCATTGATTTCTCAGGTTCTATATAGCACATCCAGTTTATTACAAATATTTAAAAAAGAAACACGCTTAGTTGATTCCAATGCGTTGTACGTGCATGATAAGGCAGACGTGGTCGGGTGTCTTTGGGGTCGTGTAGAAGAACAGATAGATCATCACGGTCTGGAGAGAATGGTGCTGCAGGAAGTGATCTGGCCGACACTCAAGACTCCGAGGAAAGGCCAGACGGACACATAACCAGACTGCTACTGGTACTCTTAGTATTTGGACTCTTCGATGGCTGTTGCAGATGAGGACGCAGCACATATGGGAATATTCCGAGTGCTGTGATATCGGTTCTTGACCCAAATCAATCATTGCGTTTAAAATAATACTTAGAAATATCAGATGATGGGAAGCCATTGAGAAATAGTCTAAGACATTTAAATAACTTGTTGGGGTTCTCCGCTCATTCATTAATGGGATTCCGGGATTGTCTCCAAAGAACTTGACATACACGCTGGTCGCACGTGTCTCCTCCTGGTAACCGCTTTCGGTAATCTATACACAGCCTGTGTTCACCACTAGGTGGTAATCTATACACAGCCTGTGTTCACCACTAGGTGGTAATCTATACACAGCCTGTGTTCACCACTAGGTGGTAATCTATACACAGCCTGTGTTCACCACTAGGTGGTAATCTATACACAGCCTGTGTTCACCACTAGGTGGTAATCTATACACAGCCTGTGTTCACCACTAGGTGTTCTCAGTAAACCACGCTTGCTCTGTAAGGTGACTCAGATGGACAGATGATCCCAGTTGAAAGCATTTGCTAGATCTCGTCTCATATGGTGTTGACTTTGGCAAGTGGAATTTGTTGTACATTGAGCGGACACACTGGGTACAGCTCGAATTCGTTGTGAACAATTTCTTGCTGGCGGGAACTATTAATTCCGACATCATTGCTGCTCTATCTGGCGATCATGTCTCTGCTTAAAGCAAGAAATCTAGACCCAATAAATAGCAGATGGTCTGAAGGATGTTTAGAATTATATTGGATACTGTAATGCTTGTTTGCTTGCTTGCTTGCTTGCTTGCTTGCTTGCTTGCTTGCTTGTTTGCTTGCTTGCTTGCTTGCTTGTTTGCTTGCTTGCTTGCTTGCTTGCTTGCTTGTGTTCGTTGGCTTGAGCTCCAACGCGAAGACCTGTATGTCGGATGAAGGCATCCTGCTGTCCAACATCAGTGTGATGTCATACAGGACCTGAGGTTTGCGTGAGTATCCGTTGTCCCGTGTCTGGCTTATTGGTGTGCAGACTGGTGGTTCCTCGCCGTACAGGCAGACACTCTCCGACTTCGGAGGAAGATACTGTAATGATTATATAGGAAAAGATATCACTTTCATGTAATGACATTAGATTGTGTGTATGTGTGTGTGTGTGTGTGTGTGTGTGTTTGTATGTGTGTGTTGGTGTGTTTTGCGTTCGCTTACTTTTGAACACGAACGTAGTCCATATACATGCTACTCACTCTAGTAGTTGCCACTACTGGGGATGTGTCCTGGACTGATGTTTGCGTGTGGATTAGCTTTCCCCATTACCAGTGTCTCTGGCCATTAGGCCAATTCACTCTGACTTGTGAGGTAATTGCAGTTTACGTCCCTAAGTCAAGGAAGAGAAGTCAACAGTTTAGTCCAACTGACCGATGTAGGGGTTGAACCTGCTACCTCACCATAAGCGCACCGGAAGTTTATCCATTCAGCCACGTTGACCTTGTGTGTGTGTGTGTGGCGGGTGTGGATGTGTTTATGTATGTGTGGGCGGGTACGTGTGTGGCGGGTATGTGTGTGCATGTTTGTGGCGGGCATGTGTGTGCGTATGTGTGCGTGCCGCGTGAGGGTTTGCTTATGTATGTGTGGGTGGGTACGTGTGTGGCGGGTATGCGTGTGCGTATATGTGTGTGGCGTGTTGCGGGTGTGTTAATGTGTGTGTGGATGGGTGCCAATGTGTGTGATCGACAACCCATCTGCATATTCAAATAATACAGCTGTGCTGTAAGACCACCTACCATGACAGTTAGCGGTCCGGCACCACTTGACCACAAAACTGGTGTACCTGACCTGGTTCTGGTAGTTACAGGTGTCCGCGGACCACGTGATGTAGACACTGTCCACCAGGGTTTTCACGTTCATAATGTTGATCGTTGGCAATTGGGCTGTGTGTGGGTCAGATGGTATTGATAGACATCATTAACAGTGACCAGCAATAAGAATAAAAGCTACTACTACTACTACTACTACTACTACTACTACTACTACTACTACTACTACTACTACTACTACTACTACTACTACTACTACTACTACTACTACTACTACTACTGCTACTACTACTACTACTACTACTGCTGATGCTGCTGCTGCTGCTTCTGCTACTACTACTACTATTACTATTACTACTACTACTACTACTGTTACTACTACTACTACTACTACCACCACCACCACCACCACCACCACCACCACCACCACCATCACCACCACTACAACTACCACCATCACCCCACCACCACCATCACCATTACTACTAATTCAGTACTTGCACTCTGCACAACACACACACACACACACACACACACACACACACACACACACACACACACACATACACACACACACACATACAGGGGTTGACCTTTGGTCAATGTGTTGGAGTCTCTTGACAATGACACAACTAAACCCGGTGGAGGAAACAAAATCAAAGTAGGCCTAACCCTAACCACTGAGTGCGGGATGTGCGTAATGATGACCAAGTTACATCTGAATACGCCTCTCGGCAGATGTGAGACAGGGGTCTCTACACCTGCCTCGTGTCGTTGGGTGCACACCCTGTCCCACGCTCTACAGACCTGAATGTCAATGCATCAGACTTGGGATTTGAAACCCAGTCTTATAGACTATTCACCAACCATTCAACGTACCAGTCAACCAACCAGTCACGTTACTAATCAACTAACCATTCAACTGAGCAGTCAACCAACCAACCAAGCAGCAAATCAACCAACAAAGCCACCAACCAGTCAACCAACCAACCGATCCATCACCCTAGTAATCAACGAACCAATCAACCGACCAATCAATCAACCAGTGAAACAACCAATCAACCAACCAGTCAAACAACTAGTCAACCAACCACTCAACCAAACAACCAACCAGTCAACCAACCAAACAACCATTCAACCAATCAACCAACCAATCAATCGACCAATCAACCAACAAATCAACCAACCAATTATCCTACTAATCAACCAACCAATCAACCAGCCAATCAACCAACCAATCAACCAACCAATCCCCAACTAATCAACCAACAAATCACCAACCAATCAACCAACCAATCAACCAACCAATCCCCAACCAATCAAATAACCAATCAACAAACCAATCCCCAACTAATCAACCAACCAATCAACCAACCAATCAACCGTCTAATCAACTAACCAATCAACCAACCAATCCCCAACTAATCAACCAACCAATCAACAAACGAATCAACCAACCAATCAACTAACCAATCAACCAACCAATCAACCAACCAATCAACCAACCAATCAACCAATCAATCAATCAACCAATCAACCAACCAATCAACCAATCATTCAACCAACCAATCAACCAACCAAGTAACCAATCAATCAACCAACCAAGCAACCAACCAATCAACCAACCATTCAACCAACCAATCAACCAACCAAAAAAATCAACCAACTAATCAACCAACCAATCAACCAATACCCAACTAATCAACCAACCAATCAACCAACCAATCAATCCCCAACTAATCAATCAACCAATCAACTAACCAATCAACCAACCAATCAACCAACCAACCAATCCCCAACGAATCAACCAACCAATCAACTAACCAATCAACCAACCAATCAACCAACCAATCAACCAACCAATCAATCAACCAACCAACCAATCAACCAATCAATCAACCAACCAATCAACCAACCAAGCAACCAATCAATCAACCAACCAACCAATCAACCAACCAATCAACCAACCAACCAATCAACCAACTAATCAACCAACCAATCAACCAACCAATCAATCCCCAACTAATCAATCAACCAATCAACTAACCAATCAACCAACCAATCCCCAACCAATCAACCAACCAATCAACCAACCAGTCAACTAAACAATCAACCAACCAATCCCCAACTAATCAACCAACCAATCCCCAACCAATCAACTAACCAATCAACCAACCAATCAACTAACCAATCAACCAACCAGTCAAAAAACCAATCAACCAACCATTTAACCAAACAATCCCCAACTAATCAACCAACCAATCAACCAACCAATCAACCAACCAGTCAACTAACCAATCAACCAACCAATCCCCAACTAATCAACCAACCAATCCCCAACTAATCAAGCAACCAATCAACTAACGAATCAACCAACCAATCAACTAACTAATCAACCAACCAGTCAACAAACCAATCAACCAACCATTTAACCAACCAATCCCCAACCAATCAACCAACCAATCAACCAACCAGTCAACTAACCAATCAACCAACCAATCCCCAACTAATCAACCAACCAATCCTCAACCAATCAACCAACCAATCAACCAACCAATCAACCAACCAATCCCCAACCAATCAACTAACCAATCAACCAACCAATCAACTAACCGATCAACCAACCAGTCAACAAACCAATCAACCAATCATTTAACCAACCAATCCCCAACTAATCAACCAACCAATAAACCAACCAATCAATCAACCAACCATTCAAATAATCAATCAACCAACCAACAAACCAACCAACGAATCAACCAATGAATCAATCAACCAATCAATTAACCGACCAATCAACCAAACAACCAACCAATCAATTAACCGACCAATGAACGAATGAATCAACCAATCAAACAACGAATCAATCAATCAACCAAATGGTATCACATATGTAAGTAAAGTAGGAGACCACATAACAATTTGAAAGATCAAAGAATAGTAAATTAACACTCTAATTCAAACGACCCGAACGAAGAAAATACCAGCATCGTGTATATTCTAGCTGCAAAACTGTAAAACCACATAACAAAACACCCAACATCACCAGGTGAGAGGGAAACATCATAGAAAACGGGAAACTACTCACGCGGATTGCGTATGAACAAGCATGGAGTCCAGTACAGTTGTGAGGCAATGCCCGTGTGAACATTTCTCGCGGAGATCCCATAGATGTATTCCTCTGGGGTGGAACTTTTTACCGGAACAATAAACTCCGTGTGACCGGCTGGTACTTCCCGCCAGTAGATTTCATCCTGAGTGAGATTTGTGTAATGCTGTTTGAGTATTTAATATCTATCTTATTTAAATAAAGAAGACACAAACACTAGACTGCACAATTTATTGACTGACTTATTTCGCTGCATCTAGTCCAGTGCCTGCTCTTTTGCGAAAGAGTGACGAGTGATTTGGAAGCAGACTGCCTTACGCTGGTTTTCATACAATGGTTTGAGTACAGGACGTTCAGAAAGCAACGGTAATCTTGCTCAGAAATCATTAATAGCCAAAAAAACTGCGACGTCCTGTAAAAGACACGCAACTAACCTTGTTTTAATCAAATGCATACATACAAATTATTATGGTGACAACAACCAGAATGTCATGTTTTCAAAATCATGACTATTTCCTATGTCATAACTCTGCTGAACCATGCAGCTCTCTGAGAGGACCGGCAGATATTCTTCCATTTATAGAATCGTTTAACACTGGCTTGATGCATTTCAATTATTATCATCATCATGTGCTGGGGGCTAGCATGCCCGAATGGATAAGAGCGCTCGCTCTTATACATCCGGTGCGCTGATATTGAAGTAGCGGGTCCAACCCTCTACACCGTTCATTTGGATTAAATTTTGACTTCTCGTAGGTTGACATGGGGACATAAATTACAAGTATCTCAGAAGTCAGAATGGATTCGCCTGATATCGATGTATACTGTTAATAGAGAAAGCTAATTCACACGCAAAAATCTGTCCACGTGAGTACAAAGCGAGTGAAGCATTAAAAAAAAAAATCTTTTGCCACGTCGATAAGCGTGGGCTGTCTTGTTTCGCCCTCTCACGTTATAACCAGAGTTCTGTGGTCTTGTCTCGACCATGCCAGTGTCCAAGCTATCTAGATATTTATCTGTCTGTCTTCACCGTGTTCTTTTCCCCTCAATGTTGACAGTGGTCACCAAGGTTTATAGTTTATTTCTTCTCGCAACGTGCCCAAATAATTCTGTCTACGTCTAATTTCTCTAATCAGTTTACAGTTTTCATGAACTTTCTGGTAAGACTAGCTCATTGGTTTTTCTGTCTGTCCGTGGTATTCTTTGATTTTTTCTCACAAACCATAATTCCGGTTATCTTTCGTAACGAACGGAAGTGTTCAACTTAACCTGGTTTAGATATTAACACCTGTGATGAGTTCTGCGGGCGCATTGATTTATTTCTCGGTAGCCTGTACATAGATTGAAGATAGTCGCTTTAACTCTGTGCACGCGAGGATACTCAGAGCAGAAATCCGAACAAATCCTACAGGAATGACATGTGTCTCATCAGTTACCGACTGAACCTTTCCCCGGATCGACAAGCATCCACACAAAGTTATCTGCGAGTCAAACGAGCGCTCAAAGACAGCAACATGTAAAAGATTGAATTCTCTGTGATAACATTATTTCTTTTTCGTGTTTCGTTTTTCCAGGAAAGATTACTGGAATGCAGAAGGGACACGCCGGTAGTGTGTGTTCGACACATCCTAACCTTACCCACGATTGCAGACAGGCTCAAGGTGCTGCTAACTACATCATATCTCCGAGTGGTTGTGACACGGAACACCTCATGCATAAAGTCACGGACACAGTTAAGGGCCACGAACGAACGAACTAACGAACGAACGAACGAACGAACGAACTAACGAACGAACGAACGAACGAACGAACTAACGAACGAATGAACGAACTAACGAACGAACGAACGAACGAACGAACTAACGAACGAACGAACGAACTAACTAACGAACGAACGAACGAACCAACTTTATTTTAAAAGGGTAACAAATTGGGCACGCAGGCTAGTCTTACAATAGGCCCTTTCGATCACTCATCTTTCATTCATCAAATGTGCATGTTACATTTACATAGGGATTTGTAAGCATAAACAATGCAACAGATGGGGCTGGTTATCAACCAAGATAAGACAGAATATATGGTAATTTCAAGAGACGGAATGGCTAGAAACTCTGGCCACATACAAATAGATAATATGACCATTAAAAGAACGGAAACATACAAATACCTGGGTACAATCTTCAACTGCTCCAACATCATAAGGGAAGAAATACAAACTAGAATCAACTCTGGAAATAAGATATACTATGCACTACAACATCTACTAAAATCAAAGGCGCTATCTCGTAACACCAAAATCACAATATACAAAACACTGATCAGACCAGTTGTGCTGTATGGCTCTGAAACATGGAGTACAACGAAAGGAGACGAAGCCTTGTTACAAACCTTTGAGAACAAAATTTTAAGACGCATCTTTGGACCCATTAGGGATACACAAAGTGGAGAGTGGAAAAGAAGAAGTAACAAAGACATTTATGATCTGTTTAAGTCCCCGCTAATCACTGGTATCATGAAGGCTAATAGACTACAATGGCTGGGGCATATAGAAAGAATGGAAGATAATAGGGAAACAAAACTCGCTTACACTCAGGAAATAAATGACCGTAGACCCCGAGGTAGACCAAGAAGGCGGTGGAGAGATAATACATGTACAGACCTACAAGCACTTGGAATCATCGACTGGCAAGAGAAGGTCCACCAGAGAGACGAATGGAGACGGATTGTATTTGCAGCAAAGAACCTCAATGGCTCGGAACGCTGAAGAAGAAGAAGAAGAAGAAGAAACAATGCATATTACGCAGGGTACATTCACATGCGGAAAAACATTGTCAAATGAAAGTTGTAAACATAAACAGTGCATATTGCAATGTTGTGAGATACATCCCCCATCCACCCTCACACCCCGCAGCCACCCACACATCCCTCAGCCACCCACACATCCCCCACCCACCACACCCCACCCACCACACCCCATCCACCCACACATACCTCCACGCACTCACACAGGCTCAGGCAAACCTACATGCCGCCACCCACCCACCGACCCCCCACTCACACACATTTCCCCACCCACACATACATCCCCCACCCATCCCATAACCGACACGCACACACCCACCCACATATTCTCCACCGCCACCCACACACCCGCAACCACCCAGCAAAACACACATCACAAAACCACCCACATATACCCCCGTTAACCCACACATCCCGCACCTATCCATACATACATCCTGCACCCTCACAATTTTCCCCACCCACCCACACACACACACACAATTCTACTCCCACTCACCCACCCAATATCCGCCACCTCTCAACTACACATCCTCCACCTATACACACATCCCCACCCACAAACACATCTCCCCACCTGCCCACACATATCCCTCACCCATAAACACCCAAAAACACACACCTCCCACCCACACACAACCCACAGAAACCCCACCCACACACATCCGCCGCAGACCACCCACACACATCCGCCGCTCACACACATCTTCCCACAACAAACACATCCCCCAACCATACACTCATCTCTCACACACATCCACCCACTCACGTGCTCATCCATCAACCACTCACACCCACACATCACCCACCCGCCCATCAACTCATGCATCTTTCATATACCCTCCCACCCACACACACCCCAACCACCTAGCCAAACACACATCCCCCATCCTCACATACATCCGTCATCCATCTGCACTGACTGATCAGAAGAAAATCAAGGATGACCCAGGCAGAAGACACAATCAGAGAAATGTGCATGCTTGAGGACATTGCGAGAGGAAGAGTGGGTCAGAATACCAGAGGAAAAGTCTGATCTGTTCAGGGTTATAATAACATTGGATCGGGAATGCAGGGATTGGCCGGCAGACTGCACTGAATGGGAGGTGCAATAATTGTTCCACGACAATTCGGGACCCGCGATGTAATCATCTACACCAGTGGTTCTGTGCTAAGACAGTGGTTCTCAACCGGTGGGGAATTCCCCCCCCCCTCCAAGGGGGGAATTTTAGGGTTTCCAGGGGGGGGGGGGAATGAAGACCATTTCAAGATCGCGTTAATACAAGAACCGATTACTTGATATTGTTTTTCCCTTCATACTTTACAGTTAAGTACGTCTCATCCTTCTAAAATTCATTTTATAAAGTCAGTAGACCCACAAATCATGTTTTATGTGGATGTCTAGACTTGTTTTAGTATGTGCTATTAAATTTACCTTACATTTTTACGTATACTGTATAGGGGTGGGAGGATTTTTAGATAGGAAATACGAAAGGGGGGGGGGGATGACGTTCTGAAAATACGGTGAAGTGAGGGGGGGGGGGCACGGGCCAAATTTTTTATAGGAAGGGGAGGGGGGAATGACGTTCTGAAAATATGGTGAAGGGGGGCACGGGCCAAAAAAGTTTGAGAACCACTGTGTTAAGAGGTGCAAGAAGTGCCCTAGGGTTCGTTGCGAAGGTTGGAGGGCGGTGTTTGGTGCAGGAGAGCCTGGCATGTGATACCATCAGAATATCTAATCTAAAAATGGAGGTGTAGGAAATCACGATGCCGTACAGCTGGCTGGAGGGCAAACAGCACACAACGCATGTCTTGATTGTAACGGACTCACAAAGTATGATGAGAAAGGTGCAGACAGACATACTTTTGGCAGAGTGACAGGCTTCCAGTCAGTAATCAAAAATAAAGTGCATCAGTTGGTTATTGTTCCCCATGACATGCTGGTGTGCTGGGAAACGAACAGGCGGACAGATTGGCTGGGTATGCACCCCTTGGTGGGATACTAGTAGACGATAAGGCAGACGTGGTCGGGGCTCTTTGGAATCGTGTGTATAATGCAGATCATCACTGCTTGGAAAGAATGGTGCTGCAGTTACAGACTCAGAAAGCATGCTGACGAGGGTGAGGACGGGCAGACTTCGTGCGGAGTGGCTTGCTTCGCTTCGGAGGTCACGGGTGACAAGCATCCACCTGGATCTTTTCTCCGGGGCATGCTAGTGTGCTGGGAAATGAACAGGCGGACAGGTTGACTGGATCTGCAGAACTTGGTGGAGTATTGACACATGACAAGGCAGACGTGATTGCGGCCTTGTGGGAGCACGTGCACACCTCGGAGGAGCAAATGGATTACCATGGTCTGGCAAGAATGAGACAACGAGGAGTGACGAAGGGATTTGGCTGACGCTCAACGCTCAGAGGAAAGGCGAGACGGACTTATAATCAGATTGCTACTGGTACTATTAGTGTTGGAACTCTTCGCTGGCTGCTGAGGATGGGGACGGAGCACTTATGGGAATGCCCCGAATGCTGTGAGTCCGATTTCTAAATCAATCAATCAATCAATCAATCAACCAATCAATCAATGGTGCTGCAGGGAGTGACCAAAGGATCTGCCGACATGGACATATAATGCTACTGGAATCATTAGCACTGGGACTCTTCGTTGGCTGTTGTAATGTGGAAGGAGCACGTATGGGAATGTCTCAAGTGCTGTGATGTCGGTTCTTGACTCAACTCAACTCAGCTCCATGGAAGAACGTCACACCGTGTTATCCCCCTCAAAGTTCGGCATGTCCCACTTCAGCATACATGTGTGCAAGGTTCGCTGCCCCTAGACAGATTCCACCCAAGGTCCGGACTCGGTCTACCCGTGGGTAGGTCTACTTTTCCTGACAAGTTTGCCAGGGCAGTCACCTCGTGGCCTACTGTTTGCGATGGGAGTGTTCACGGGCACATCTTGCACACGGGACCTCCTGTTGTTCGCCCTCACACGAGAAGGCTGGCTCTCCGATCTCTCAGTCACATAACCACCTCACATGACTGCTCAAGTTATATAACCACCTCACATGACTGCTCAAGTTATATAACCACCTCACATGACTGCTCAAGTTATACAACCACCTCTTATAACTGCTCAAGTTATATAACCACCTCACATAATCATTTTTTCATTGGCACCTTGCCGTCTTGACAGACGATAGTTTGTGCTTTAAAAAGGCGTAATAACGTTTACTTATGGCGGTAGCGAATGTTACTGATAAGGCCAATTTGCGCTGTAAATGTCCGTTCACAGTGGGTGCATGTTAACACATGGTCATTTCCACCATCATGCACAATCGTACGTCTCAAACGCTCGGTGTGTGACTTATCTGCGATAATTTTCTCCTTTGTCTTTATTCCATTTCTGATGTTTGCCCTCCATGCAACACGTTCAGCGGCGATTTGCTCCCAATGTGCATTATCAATGCCTGTATCAATCATGTCCCGCTTACACACATCTTTGTATCGTAGTAGAGGCCGACCCTGAGATCTCTTACCCATCTGTAATTCACCAAAAAAGATGTCTTTTGGTATTCTACCATCATCCATCCTCCTAAGATGTCCTATCCATCTAAGTCTACGAAGACTGAGCATGGAATAAACTGTCACACAACCTGATCTTTCCAATACTTCAGTATTTGTGATTTTGTCTTGCCAGTTAATACCAAGAATTCTTCGCAGACACCGCATATGAAAGCTGTTTAAATGTTTCTCTTGGTGTGAGTAAGTTGTCCAGGTTTCACTGCCATAAAGAAGAGTACTAAGGACACGGGATCGATAGACAAGGACTTTTGTTTTTGCAGTAAGCTTCCTGTTCTCCCAGACTCTTTTTCTTAACCTGTTCATTGGTTTTTGCTGTCTACCAATCCGGATGTTGATTTCCTGATCTAGGGATAATTTGCTATTTACCACTGATCCTAGATACGTAAAATGGTCTACCATCTCTAGTTCGGCGTCGTCAATAAAGATTGATGGTACCCCATGTGCACCTTGTGACATAATCTGTGTCTTCTTTTTGCTAATTGTTACACCAAATTCAGAACAAGCATTGGAGAATTCAGATAGTAGACATTGCAATTCTTCCTCAGAGTGGGTCGTAACTGCAGCATCATCTGCAAAAAGCAACTCTCTGATCAGTACCCTCCTAAGTTTGGTCTTGGCCTTCAATCTCTGAGCATTGTAAAGGCCGCCATCTGAGCGTGAGTGAATGTATATCCTGATCACGAAAGGCATATTTCCGTAGAAGTGAAAAGTATATTCCAAAGAGGGTGGGAGCTAGTACACAACCTTGCTTAACTTCACTCTTGATTTCAAATTCTTCAGAAGTTGCACCATCAAACTTGATTATACCTTTCATGCCTGTGTGGAACGATTCCACAATGGACAGAAGAGTTGGTGGGCAGCCAATCTTCTTTAGTGCCTTGAACAGACCCTCACGACTGACCAAATCAAATGCCTTTGTGAGGTCGATGAAGGCAATAAACTGGTTGATTCTGTTCACGGCATTTTTCTTGCATTTGTCGCAATGAGAATATCATATCAATGGTAGACCGGTTCTGTCGAGAGCCACACTGTGATTCGGGGTAGACTTGATCTCCTAGGACTTGAAGTCAGCGCAGAACAATTCTGGCAAATACTTTTCCAACAATACACAGAAGTGAGATACCCCTATAGTTGTTGCAGTCGCTCCGATCGCCCTTGTTCTTGTACAGTGTTTTGATGCTTGAATCTTTGAAATTCTGTGGGACTTATTCTTCTATCCAGCATAGCTCTATTAGCTGGTGGATCTGTAGAGTGAGTGTGTCTTGCCCACTCCTGATAACCTCTATTGGAATCCCATCGTTACCTGGAGCCTTGCCAGATGCAAGTTCATTTATAGCACACTTAACTTCTGTAATGGTGGGAAGTGTGTCCAGGTGGTCAAGAGTTAGCAGGGCCTCTATGGCGTTGAGGGCATCATCCGCTAGTTTGGTCTCACTTGAGTAAAGCTCCAAATAGTGCTCTACCCATCTGTCCATCTGCTGTTTCTTATCAGTGATGATTTCTCCAGTCAAGGTTTTCAATGGTGCACTTCTTTTGATCACTGGACCACAGGCTTTCTTTATTCCTTCATACATGCTTCTTATGTTTCCCTTATCACTTGCGATTTGAATGGACTCACATAACTTGATCCAATAATCATTTGCACACTGCCTGGCAGCCTTTTGCACATCTTTCCTAGCTTGCCTTAGCTCAATCAGAGGGTTACGCGTTGGTCTTTCCTTGTTTCTTAAGAGAGCTTTTTTCTTCTTATCAATCAAGGGCTGCAGAGTCTGGCTGTTTGCCGCAAACCAGTCCTGCCTCTTATGATCCACAGTGCCGTAAACCCCTACGGCAGTTTTATAAAGAGTTTCCTTAATTTGACCCCACTTTTCATTTACTGTACAATTTTCTGGTGTATCAGTGAAAGCGTCTTCAAGTTGCTGTTGAAACCGAAAGCACTTTTCAGGATCGTGAGTGTTAATAATATTAATCCTGAGGCTAGATTTGTGTTTAGCTGTGTAGATTCTCTTTGGTATCAGTCTAACCCTTGCAACAACCAAAGAATGATCTGTATCACAGTCAGCACTGTGGTAACTTCGAGTCAATGATATATGGTTCAGATGTTGTCTCCGTGTGATGATGAAGTCCAGCTGGTGCCAATGGCCGGATCTTGGATGTTTTCATGTGACCTTATGCATCTCTGTTAACCTCACAAACTGCTTAATTTATATAACCACCTCACATGACTGCTAAAGATATATAACTACTTCACATGACTGCACAAGTCACAAAACTACCTCACATGAATGTTCAAGTCACATAACTACTTCACATGACTGCACAAGTCACATAACTACCTTACATGACTGCTCAAGTCACATAACTACATCACATAACTGCACACGTCACATAACCACCTTACATGACTGTACACGTTAAACAAAAAATACCTCACAGGACTGTTCAAGTCGGCCTTTACACCAGAAGATGGTATAGTCCACATCACCTTTGACCCCGTTGGCATCTTCCCATGATGCATGCATTATTCCTTTGATTTCCACAACAAACGAGTTCTGAACTTGTGTTGACACTGAAATATATGTTCACACAATGAATGCATGACCTGCAATTTGGAAAAGGTTATGCCCTCTGTGGGGTAACAGGTTGTCTTGGAGAAGGGTTCTAAGATGCGCTGTCTCGAAAGTTACCAGGTTCATATCCAGATGAATAAGTGGGGACATTTATTTATCGGAAATCACCAGGAAGTCACGTCCATCTAGATCCCGGCATTGCGGATTCAACTGCCAACATTTTTGGATACGCGCATTAATAACTATGTCATCGTGTCTGTGTGTCTGCCATGAGAAGACGTCATGAGTGTAAGCCGCCCATGTGTGAGAGTTAGTCGCCCGTGTGTGAGTATTAGTCGCCCGTGTGTGTGTGTTAGTCGCCCATGTGTGAGTGGTAGTCGCCCATGTGTGAGTGGTAGTCGCCCATGTGTGAGTGGTAGTCGCCCATGTGTGAGTGTTAGTCGCCCATGTGTGTGTGTGTGTGTGTGTTAGTCGCCCATGTGTGTGTGTTAGTCGCCCATGTGTGTGTGTTAGTCGCCCATGTGTGAGTGGTAGTCGCTCATGTGTGAGTGGTAGTCGCCCATGTGTGAGTGTTAGTCGCCCATGTGTGTGTGTGTGTGTGTTAGTCGCCCATGTGTGAGTGGTAGTCGCCCATGTCTGTGTGTTAGTCGCCCATGTGTGAGTGTTAGTCGCCCATGTGTGTGTTAGTCGCCCATGTGTGTGTTAGTCGCCCATGTGTGAGTGGTAGTCGCCCATGTGTGAGTGGTAGTCGCCCATGTGTGAGTGGTAGTCGCCCATGTGTGAGTGTTAGTCGCCCGTGTGTGTGTGTGTTAGTCGCCCATGTGTGTGTGTTAGTCACCCATGTGTGTGTTAGTCGCCCATGTGTGAGTGGTAGTCACCCATGTGTGAGTGGTAGTCGCCCATGTGTGAGTGTTAGTCGCCCATGGGTGTGTGTGTGTGTTAGTCGCCCATGTGTGAGTGGTAGTCGCCCATGTGTGTGTTAGTCGCCCATGTGTGAGTGGTAGTCGCCCATGTGTGAGTGGTAGTCGCCCATGTGTGAATGTTAGTCGTCCGTATGTGAGTGTGTGTGTGTGTGTGTGTGTGTTAGTCGTCCATGTGTGTGTTAGTCGCCCATGTGTGAGTGGTAGTCGCCCATGTGTGTGTGTTAGTCGCCCATGTGTGTGTGTTAGTCGCCCATGTGTGAGTGGTAGTCGCCCATGTGTGAGTGGTAGTCGCCCATGTGTGAGTGGTAGTCGCCCATGTGTGAGTGTTAGTCGTCCGTGTGTGTGAGTGTTAGTCGCCCATGTGTGAGTGGTAGTCGCCCATGTGTGAGTGGTAGTCGCTCATGTGTGAGTGTTAGTCGTAAATCTGTGTGTGTGTGTGTTAGTCGCCCATGTGTGAGTGTTAGTCGTCCATGTGTGAGTGTTAGTCGCCCATGTGTGAGTGGTAGTCGCCCATGTGTGAGTGGTAGTCGCCCATGTGTGTGTGTTAGTCGCACATGTGTGAGTGTTAGTCGCCCATGTGTGAGTGTTAGTCGTCCATGTGTGAGTGTTAGTCGCCCATGTGTGAGTGGTAGTAGCCCATGTGTGAGTGGTAGTCGCCCATGTGTGAGTGGTAGTCGCCCATGTGTGAGTGTTAGTCGTCCGTGTGTGTGAGTGTTAGTCGCCCATGTGTGAGTGGTAGTCGCCCATGTGTGAGTGTTAGTCGCCCATGTGTGAGTGGTAGTCGCCCATGTGTGAGTGGTAGTCGTCCGTGTGTGTGAGTGGTAGTCGCCCATTTGTGAGTGGTAGTCGCCCATGTGTGAGTGGTAGTCGCCCACGTGTGTGTTAGTCGCCCATGTGTGTGTGTGTTAGTCGCCCATGTGTGAGTGGTAGTCGCCCATGTGTGAGTGGTATTCGCCCATGTGTGAGTGGTAGTCGCCCGTGTGTGTGAGTGTTAGTCGTCCATGTGTGAGTGTTAGTCGTCCGTGTGTGAGTGGTAGTCGCCCATGTGTTAGTGTTAGTCGTCCATCTGTGTGTGTGTGTGTTAGTAGCCCATGTGTGAGTGTTAGTCGTCCATGTGTGAGTGTTAGTCGCCCATGTGTGAGTGTTAGTCGCCTATGTGTGAGTGTTAGTCGTCCATGTGTGAATGTTAGTCGTCCATTTGTGAGTGTTAGTCGCCTATGTGTGAGTGTTAGTCGCCCGTGTGTGAGTGTTAGTCGTCCATGTGTGAGTGTTAGTCGTCCATGTGTGAGTGGTAGTCGCCCATGTGTTAGTGTTAGTCGTCCGTGTGTGATTGTTAGTCGCCCATGTGTGAGTGTTAGTCGTCCATGTGTGAGTGGTAGTCGCTCATGTGTGAGTGTTAGTCGTCCATGTGTGAGTGTTAGTCGTCCGTGTGTGAGTGGTAGTCGCCCATGTGTTAGTGTTAGTCGTCCATGTGTGTGTGTGTGTGTGTGTGTGTGTTAGTCGTCCATGTGTGTGTGTGTGTGTGTGTTAGTCGCCCATGTGTGAGTGTTAGTCGTCTAAGTGTGAGTGTTAGTCGTCCGTGTGTGAGTGGTAGTCGCCCATGTGTTAGTGTTATTTGTCCATGTGTGTGTGTGTGTGTGTGTGTGTGTGTGTTTGTCGCCCATGTGTGAGTGTTAGTCGTCCATGTGTGAGTGTTAGTTGTCCATGTGTGAGTGTTAGTCGTCCATGTGTGAGTGTTAGTCGCCTATGTGTGAGTGTTAGTCGCCCATGTGTCAGTGTTAGTCGCCTATGTGTGTGTGTTAGTCGCCCATGTGTGAGTGTTAGTCGCCCATGTGTGAGTGGTAGTCGCCCATGTGTTAGTGTTAGTCGTCCATGTGTGTGTGTGTGTGTGTGTGTGTGTGTGTTTGTCGCCCATGTGTGAGTGTTAGTCGTCCATGTGTGAGTGTTAGTTGTCCATATGTGAGTGTTAGTCGTCCATGTGTGAGTGTTAGTCGCCTATGTGTGAGTGTTAGTCGTCCATGTGTGAGTGTTAGTCGTCCATGTGTGAGTGTTAGTCGTCCATGTGTGAGTGTTAGTCGTCCATGTGTGAGTGTTAGTCGCCCATGTGTGAGTGTTAGACGTCCATGTGTGAGTGTTAGTCGTCCATTTGTGAGTGTTAGTTGCCTATGTGTGAGTGTTAGTCGCCGATGTGTGAGTGTTAGTCGTCCATGTGTGAGTGTTAGTCGTCCATGTGTGAGTGTTAGTCGTCCATGTGTGAGTGTTAGTCGCCCATGTGTGAGTGTTAGTCGCCCATGTGTGAGTGTTAGTCGTTCATGTGTGAGTGTTAGTCGTCCATGTGTGAGTGTTAGTCGGCCATGTGTGAGTGTTAGTCGTCCATATGTGAGTGTTAGTCGCCCATGTGTGAGTGTTAGTCGTCCATGTGTGAGTGTTAGTCGTCCATTTGTGAATTTTAGTCGCCTATGTGTGAATGTTAGTCGCCCATGTGTGAGTGTTAGTCGTCCATGTGTGAGTGTTAGTCGTCCATGTGTGAGTGTTAGTCGTCCATTTGTGAGTGTTAGTCGCCCATGTGTGAGTGTTAGTCGCCTATGTGAGGAGACTACCAATACTGACATTCTGTGGAGACTGCCAATGCTGACATTCTATGGAGACTGCCAATACTGACATTCTGTGGAGACTGCCAATACTGACATTCTGTGGAGACTACCAATGCTGACATTCTGTGGAGACTACCAATACTGACATTCTGTGGAGACTACCAATGCTGACATTCTATGGAGACTTCCAATACTGACATTCTGTGGAGACTGCCAATACTGACATTCTGTGGAGACTGCCAATACTGACATTCTGTGGAGACTGCCAATGCTGACATTCTGTGGAGATCAAATGCTGACATTCTGTGGAGACTACCAATGCTGACATTCTGTGGAGACTACCAATGCTGACATTCTATGGAGACTACCAATACTGACATTCTATGGAGACTACCAATGCTGACATTCTGTGGAGACTGCCAATGCTGACATTCTGTGGAGACTACCAATGCTGACATTCTGTGGAGACTGCCAATGCTGACATTCTGTGGAGACTGCCAATACTGACATTCTGTGGAGGCTGCCAATGCTGACATTCTGTGGAGACTACCAATGCTGACATTCTGTGGAGACTACCAATACTGACATTCTGTGGAGACTACCAATGCTGACATTCTGTGGAGACTACCAATGCTGACATTCTGTGGAGACTGCCAATACTGACATTCTGTGGAGACTGCCAATACTGACATTCTGTGGAGACCGCCAATGCTGACATTCTGTGGAGACTACCAATGCTGACATTCTGTGGAGACTCCCAATACTGACATTCTATGGAGACTACCAATGCTGACATTCTGTGGAGACTGCCAATACTGACATTCTGTGGAGACTACAAATGCTGACATTCTGTGGAGACTGCCAATACTGACATTCTGTGGAGACTGCTAATACTGACATTCTGTGGAGACTGCCAATACTGACATTCTGTTTAGACTACCAATGCTGACATTCTGTGGAGACTGCCAATACTGACATTCTGTGGAGACTGCCAATACTGACATTCTGTGGAGACTGCCAATACTGACATTCTCTGGAGACTGCCAAGCCAATACTGACATTCTGTGGAGACTGCCAATACTGACATTCTGTGGAGACTGCCAATACTGACATTCTGTGGAGACTACCAATACTGACATTCTGTGGAGACTCCCAATACTGACATTCTATGGAGACTACCAATGCTGACATTCTGTGGAGACTGCCAATACTGACATTCTGTGGAGACTACAAATGCTGACATTCTGTGGAGACTGCCAATACTGACATTCTGTGGAGACTGCTAATACTGACATTCTGTGGAGACTGCCAATACTGACATTCTGTTTAGACTACCAATGCTGACATTCTGTGGAGACTGCCAATACTGACATTCTGTGGAGACTGCCAATACTGACATTCTGTGGAGACTGCCAATACTGACATTCTCTGGAGACTGCCAAGCCAATACTGACATTCTGTGGAGACTGCCAATACTGACATTCTGTGGAGACTGCCAATACTGACATTCTGTGGAGACTACCAATACTGACATTCTGTGGAGACTGCCAATACTGCCATTCTGTGGAGACTACTAATGCTGACATTCTGTGGAGATCAAATGCTGACATTCTGTGGAGACTACAAATGCTGACATTCTATGGAGACTACCAATGCTGACATTCTGTGGAGACTACAAATGCTGACATTCTGTGGAGACTACCAATGCTGACATTCTATGGAGACTACCAATGCTGACATTCTGTGGAGACTACCAATGCTGACATTCTGTGGAGACTACAAATGCTGACATTCTGTGGAGACTACCAATGCTGACATTCTATAGAGACTGCCAATGTTTACATTCTATGGAGACTACCAATTCTGACATTCTATGGAGACTGCCAATACTAACATTCTGTGGAGACTACAAATGCTGACATTCTGTGGAGACTGCCAATACTGACATTCTGTGGAGACTGCCAATAATGACATTCTGTGGAAACTGCCAATACTGACATTCTGTGGAGACTACCAATGCTGACATTCTGTGGAGACTGCCAATACTGACATTCTGTGGAGACTGCCAATACTGACATTCTGTGGAGACTACCAATACTGATATTCTGTGGAGACTACTAATGCTGACATTCTGTGGAGATCAAATATGACATTCTGTGGAGACTACTAATGCTGACATTCTGTGGTGACTACCAATGCTGACATTCTGTGGAGACTACCAATGCTGACATTCTGTGGAGACTACCAATGCTGACATTCTATGGAGACTACCAATGCTGACATTCTGTGGAGACTACCAATACTGACATTCTGAGGAGACTACTAATGCTGAAATTCTGTGGAGATCAAATGCTGACATTCTGTGGAGACTACCAATGCTGAAATTCTGTGGAGACTGCCAATGATTCTGTGGAGACTACTAATGCTGACATTCTGTGGAGACTACTAATGCTGACATTCTGTGGAGACTACTAATGCTGACATTCTGTGGAGACTACTAATGCTGCCATTCTGTGGAGACTACTAATGCTGACATTCTGTGGAGACTACCAATGTTGACATTCTGTGGAGACTACTAATGCTGACATTCTGTGGAGACTACCAATGCTGACATTCTGTGGAGACTACTAAAGCTGACATTCTGTGGAGACTACTAATGCTGACATTCTATGGAGATCAAATGCTGACATTCTGTGGAGACTACCAATGCTGACATTCTGTGGAGACTACTAATGCTGACATTCTCTGGAGATCAAATGCTGACATTGTGTGGAGACTACTAATGCTGACATTCTGTGGAGACTACCAATGCTGACATTCTGTGGAGACTGCCAATACTGACATTCTGTGGAGACTGCCAATACTGACATTCTGTGGAGACTGCCAATGCTGACATTCTGTGGAGACTACCAATGCTGACATTCTGTGGAGACTGCCAATACTGACATTCTATGGAGACTACCAATGCTGACATTCTGTGGAGACTGCCAATACTGACTTTCTGTGGAGACTACAAATGCTGACATTTTGTGGAGACTGCCAATACTGACATTCTGTGGAGACTGCCAATACTGACATTCTGTGGAGACTGCCAATACTGACATTCTGTGGAGACTACCAATGCTGACATTCTGTGGAGACTGCCAATACTGACATTCTGTGGAGACTGCCAATACTGACATTCTGTGGAGACTGCCAATACTGACATTCTGTGGAGACTGCCAATACTGACATTCTGTGGAGACTGCCAATACTGACATTCTGTGGAGACTACTAATGCTGACATTCTGTGGAGATCAAATGCTGACATTCTGTGGAGACTACAGATGCTGACATTCTATAGAGACTACCAATGCTGACATTCTATGGAGACTACCAATGCTGACATTCTGTGGAGACTGCCAATGCTGACATTCTATGGAGACTACCAATGCTGACATTCTATAGAGACTACCAATGTTGACATTCTATGGAGACTACCAATGCTGACATTCTATAGAGACTGCCAATGTTGACATTCTATGGAGACTACCAATGCTAACATTCTATGGAGACTGCCAATACTGACATTCTGTGGAGACTACAAATGCTGACATTCTGTGGAGACTGCCAATACTGACATTCTGTGGAGACTGCCAAGACTGACATTCTGTGGAGACTGCCAATACTGACATTCTGTGGAGACTACCAATGCTGACATTCTGTGGAGACTGCCAATACTGACATTCTGTGGAGACTGCCAATACTGACATTCTGTGGAGACTACCAATACTGACATTCTGTGGAGACTACTAATGCTGACATTCTGTGGAGATCAAATATGACATTCTGTGGAGACTACTAATGCTGACATTCTGTGGAGACTACCAATGCTGACATTCTGTAGAGACTACCAATGCTGACATTCTATGGAGACTACCAATGCTGACATTCTATGGAGACTACCAATGCTGACATTCTGTGGAGACTACCAATACTGACATTCTGAGGAGACTACTAATGCTGACATTCTGTTGAGATCAAATGCTGACATTCTGTGGAGACTACCAATGCTGACATTCTGTGGAGACTGCCAATGATTCTGTGGAGACTACTAATGCTGACATTCTGTGGAGACTACTAATGCTGACATTCTGTGGAGACTACTAATGCTGACATTCTTTGGAGACTACTAATGCTGACATTCTGTGGAGACTACTAATGCTGACATTCTGTAGAGACTACTAATGCTGACATTCTGTGGAGAATACCAATTTTGACATTCTGTGGAGACTACTAATGCTGACATTCTGTGGAGACTACCAATGCTGACATTCTGTGGAGACTACTAAAGCTGACATTCTGTGGAGACTACTAATGTTGACATTCTATGGAGATCAAATGCTGACATTCTGTGGAGACTACCAATGCTGACATTCTGTGGAGACTACTAATCCTGACATTCTCTGGAGATCAAATGCTGACATTCTGTGGAGACTACTAATGCTGACATTCTGTGGAGACTACTAATGCTGACATTCTGTGGAGACTACTAATGCTGACATTCTGTGGAGACTACTAATGCTGACATTCTGTGGAGACTACTAATGCTGACATTCTATGGAGACTACCAATGCTGACATTCTGTGGAGACTACCAATGCTGACATTCTGTGGAGACTACCAATGCTGACATTATGTGGAGACTACCAATGCTGACATTCTATGGAGAATACTAATGCTGACATTCTATGGAGACTACCAATGCTGACATTCTATGGAGACTACCAATGCTGACATTCTAGTCTGTTAGTCGGTGTGTGCGGCTTAGGGAATAGTGACATGTAGTTTCACAATTCCCCTTCCAGGGATCGACATCAGTTGCGTGGGATTTGGAAGCAGTTCGGTTAGCGCTGTTAGTGATGGTATGCGGCGTCGTCAGTTCAGACAGCAATGACAACCTACTGAACCTAAAATTGCATTAAAAATCACAAACATCACAGAAATGCTGGGGTTGATTGCAGCGCCCCGAAAAATGGTATGCAGTTGACTTTTCAAGTATTCAATAACAATTGCACGTCACATTCCTACCTGTGGCGGTTGACACCTGGAGAATGGTTGGGCTGACTGACAATCCCGCTTTGTTGATGGCAAAGATTGCCACGGACACGGATTCACAACTCAGCACCACAGTAGCTGAATACACGCCTGCTTCAGTCGATGTCAGGTTGTCTTGTCCAGATGTTAGCAGGTAGCCAGTGATGTTACCGTTTCGTGCTGTCTCGTTAACAGCCTGTGTTAAACCAGATTCAAGATATAAAGTGGAAACCTGACTGCGTTAAACCCTATACAAGATATAACGTGGACATATGACTGTTAAACAACATATAAGATATAAAGTGGACATCTGACTGTTAAACCACATAGAAGATATAAAGTGGACACCTGACTGTTAAACCACATACAAGATATAAAGTGGACACCTGACTGTGTTAAACCGCATACGAGATATAAAGTGGATCTCTGACTGCGTTAAACCTCATGCCAGATATAAAGTGTACACCTTACAATGTTCGTGGTCGGGAAACCAAATGCCGAGGTTTAGTCAAGGCAGCTGACGAGACGGACAATGTGGCACGAGAAGGAGCAGATGAAGAAGAACAAGAACAACAATAACAGCATCGAAGTGGAGGCGGAGGTGGATGAGGAGAAGAAGGAGGTGGAGGAGGAAAAGGAGAAGGTGACGCAGCACTAATTATTGTAGTAGTAGTAGTAGTAGTAGTAGTAGCAGTAGTAGCAGCAGTAGTAGTAGTAGTAGTAGTAGTAGTAGTAGTAGTAGTAGTAGTAGTAGTAGCAGTAGTAGTAGTAGTAGTGTAGTAGTAGTAGTAGTAGTAGTAGCAGCAGTAGTAGCAGCAGCAGTAGCAGCAGCCGCAGCAGCAGTAGTAGTAGTAGCAGTAGTAGTAGTAGTACTAGTAGTAGCAGTAGTAGTAGTAGTAGTAATAGTAGTAGTAGTAGTGTAGTAGTAGTAGTAGTAGTAGCAGCAGCAGCAGCAGTAGCAGCAGCAGCAGTAGTAGTAGTAGTAGTAGTAGTAGTAGTAGTAGTAGTAGTAGTAGTAGTAGCAGTAGTAGCAGTAGTAGTAGTAGTAGTAGCAGTAGTAGTAGTAGTAGTAGTAGTAGTAGTAGTAGTAGTAGTAGTAGTAGTAGTAGTAGTAGTAGTAGTAGTAGTGTAGTAGTAGTAGTAGTAGTAGTAGTAGTAGTAGTAGTAGTAGTAGTAGTAGTAGTGTAGTAGTAGTAGTAATAGTAGTAGTAGTAGTAGTAGTAGTAGTAGTAGTAGTAGTAGTAGTAGTAGTAGTAGTAGTAGTAGTAGTAGTAGTAGTAGTAGTAGTAGTAGTAGTAGTAGTAGTAGTAGTAGTAGCAGCAGCAGGAGCAGAAGCTACTACTAGTATAGAAGTTAATCATGGAAAGTTAATCATATAGAAGTATAATGCCCAAGTTAACAAATCACATTTTTTTGGCGAAACAGTATCCCATTGTTTTTTTTAAAAACATATTAACGTCAACTTAGCAAGGCGTAAAAGCGTTGATTCCAAGCACTGGACGAATAAACACGACTGAACAACAGACACATGTAATGTTCTTGAAGAAATCAACTAACATAGAACATTGCTGGCAGCGATATAAATGAAATAATAGCTGTTACTATTTCATATATAAAGCTACCTTCTGCAAAACTTGCCAAGAAACCATAACAACTATGAAAGGCGGATGATCTCCAGTGAGCAGCTGGGGTTGGAATTAAATTGTAAGAAGACACAGGTTATGGTAGTCACTAGGAAGAACGAAGTACCACAATGTAATATATAAGTAAATGGGAATATTCGTCAAATAGGGAATCGGTACAATTATCTCGGAACAGTCATAACATCTGATGGGAGATGCCTTGAAGAGATTAGAACAAGAATCGCCATGGCAAAAGTAGCCTTTAGCAAGATGAAAAACATTCTGACCAATAAAAAGATGTCAATTGAAACGAGAAAAAGAGTCTTGAGGGGGTACATAGAGCCTGTTCTTTTGTATGGATGTGAAACTTGGACAATGTGCAGTCAAGCTGAAAAACATCTGATGGCTGCAGAAATGTGGTTTCCGAGGAAAATGCAAAGAATACCATGGACAGATAGAAAAACCAATGACCAAGTACTACAGGAGACAAATGAAAATCGTAGATTGATTAGAGAAATTAGACGTAGACAGTCAAAATTTTGTGGACATGTAATGAGAAGAAATGGACTGGAGAACTTAGTGACAACTGGCAAGATCGAAGGGAACAGACCAAGAGGAAGACCGAGAGGAAAATATCTGGATGGCTTGGCCACATGGCATGGACGAGACAGGAACACTGAGCTGATCAACGACTCTGGTGATCGAGTGAAATGGCGAGTCATGACCGCCCACGCTTTCCGGCATGGCACATGATTGATCTCCAGATGAGTATCGGAGGCGAGACATCTTCTTATGACCGAGAAGTTTTCCGGAAGGTTGTTATGGGAGCGAGGTTCTGCAAAGGACATGCTACTGAATGAATGAATGAATGAACGAACGAATGAATGAATGAATGAATGAATGAATGAATGAATGAATGAATGAATGAATGAGCTGTTGCTTAGCGTTAAGTTACAGCACGAAGGTAAATTAAAGAAAGAGATTACAGGAAAACCTCGTGGCAAGCAATGAAGAGGTCGACCAGTGGACATGCCCGCTCGCTGACAAGGCAGGCAGTACTACGGGAGTCTGTCAGGGCATTTCAAAATCCCAACACGGGCTGGACAACTAGATGACGACGGACTGACTAAGTGGTTACAACGTCTCCGCATGATTCAGAAATTACCCAGTTCGAATCCCTAAATAGGAGTGGACATTTTTATAAGAGCTATTGATTCCTAGTAATTTACTGAGCTGTGGCTAAGTGACAAAGGCGTTACTGACGCAGTTCGTAATCCCGCATACTGCGTTCGAAACACAGCTGCGAGCGATTTGGCAGCAGACCGCCGTGCATTGGTATTGTACGAAATAGTATGTGCCAGTAGGTTAGAAAGCAATGACACACTACTGAACATAAATTTGCCAAATCACAAAAAACATAACAATGCTGGGGTTGACTGTTACGTCCTTAAAAGGATATGCAACTAACTTGTAACTGATATCGGATACTCAGCATTCTCGCAGGAAATCTACCCAGGGGTAGATAGAACTCATTATTTTGGATGAAATCTGTCTAGAGGAAGTGAACCTGGCACAAATGCATGCCGAAGTCGGACACACTGACCTTTGAGGTGACACCTCAAAATACACGAACAACTTGATGATAATGTTATTGAATTATACAAGAACAACTTGATGATAATGTTGATGAATAAATTATGAATCGCTTTCAAAGACATCGCAAGAGGCATCGGTAGCAAGATGACTGGTTGGTCAGTTAGCACTTCTATAACAAAGCAGTATTTTAACCACAATGTATTGTGACGACTCACTTTAATTACCCGTACAACGGCCACCCCCGCGATAAGAAAAAGAAAAGAGGTAAAGTACTACAATGAAATGCAGCGGTGAAAAATACCAATAGGAAATTAAAAAAAAAAAAAATCATATAACAAATAAAAAAAATAAAAAATCATATAAAAAATAAAAATCATCAAAAATCATATAATAATAACAAGAGGAAAAAAAAAAAAAAAAAAAAAAACAAACAAAAAAAAACAAATGAAACAATGAAATTTCAACAATGAATAATAACAAAAAGAAGATAAATAAAACAATAACAAGAGGAAATAATCAGACAAGAAGGATATAACAATCATCATCATGTGCTCTGCCATCTGGCGCTGGCGTCCATGTCTTTCCACAGATCTCTGTCTTTGGTGTTCAGGATCAAGTCTGTTGATGATGTTCCTCTATGCCAATGCCACAGTCACAGTCCATCCAGCATCATATCTCTGTATGCTTCTGCCTCTTTTTCCATTGATCTTTCCTATTGTCACGATGTTCTCCATTGTCTTTCTTCTCATCACATGACCAAAGACCAGCATGCTTCGCCCAGAGTGGTATCTTCAATTAAAGACATATTAAAGATAGGGCGCATCTGTTGGATATTCCCCCAGGACATGCTGGTGTGATGGGAAACGATCAGACGGGCAGATTGGCTGGATCTGCATCTCTGGGTAGAGTATTGGTGTATGATAAGGCAGACGTGTTCGGGGCACTTTGGGATCGTGTCTATAGTGGGGATGAACAGATACATTATCGTAGTCACGGAAAACTGGAGTGTGAGTGACCAGAGGATCTGGCAGACAATCCGTACTCTGAGGACACATAATCAGACTGTAACTGGTATCTTTAGTATTTGGACTCTTCGTTGGTTGTTGAAGATTAGGACGGAGCACATATAGGAATGTCCAGAGTGATGTAGGTTATTTACTCAACTCAGCTCAGCTCAGCTCAGCTCAACTCTCAACTCAACTCTCAACTTAACTCTCAACTCAACTCTCAACTCACCTCTCAATTCACCTCTCAACTCAACTCTCATCTCAACTCTCAACTCAACTCTCAACTCAACTCAACTCAACTGAGCTCAGCTCAGCTTAACTCAGTCCAACTCATTTACATGAACATTAACCTGGTGTCAGGAAAAGAAGATAGGACTGAACCATGCACATAAGGCCGTGTGGTTCTTGTGATGACATGTACGGATCAAATAGAAACCACAGTTGAGCTGCAGAGTAGTCTCCTTACCTGCCACATTAGGGTCACATTCCTGAGTCCCTCAGTGCACGGGGTGCTGGCAAAACTGCCATTTGTTGCGGTCGGTCCCAGATCTGGCTCTGTTGGGTGAACGAGTCGTACAGAATGTTAAACAGCGTACACTCTTTTTGTCGTTGTTTCTTTGATTTTCTTGTTGTTTGTTTGTTGTGTTGTTGTTGTTGTTGTTGTTGTTGTTGTTGTTGTTGTTGTTGTTGTTGTTGTTGTTGTATAGAGGCCGTTGATTCTAGCCCTTCATTCTGGCAAGATTTGGAGGATGTGAGGCCAGTGGGATGAGCCCATGTCAGTCTTTATAGGTCATCAAAGCGTTCATTCCCACAATGCTCTTGTGCGATGAGTGCAAGACTTGGGTGTTGACTGCCTACCATCATCATTGGGATTTGATACGACATGATTCTGCTGGAGCTTATGTTGGCATTTAATGTAACTCTTCTGTAGCCTTTATCTTCGGGTATTGTACGACACGACTCTATTTTAACCTCATCTTTAAGATTGCATATGACTCTTCTGCAACCTCGTCTTTGGGATTTGATATGACTCTGTGGGATTTTATGTGACTCATCTTTGGTAGTTGATATGACTCCTCTGCACCCTCAAACCATGCAGAATCTGAGTTGCTCGATAAACTTCGATACAACGAAGAACGCGGTGGAACCACGCAGTGCTGCCAGGACTAACGGCGTAGAGCAGGGGTCACCAAACTACGGCCCGCGGGCCGGATCCGGCCCGCGACGTCATTTCATCCGGCCCGCCGTCGGTACTCGAACTTGCTTGATATAACTATGAAACACGTGCCGTTGTGATACAATTTAAATGTAAATATTATGTTTAGAATAATAGGAGATCTTCACACGTGCGGAGACCTCCTGGCTGCACTAGGTTGTTTATTTAGGTGGCCCTATTTATAAATTTTGCGAACCTTATTATGAGATATATTCTATTACCACATGAAGCCACCTGCCTCGACTCTACAAGAGTATGGAGTAGCATATCCCTTGATACCCTGGTAAAAAATGTATAGGATGCTGGGATGTTGTGTTGGCGTGCCTATAACAGCCCAGTAAAGCAATGTTCCCGCCTTTTTGGCATTGGGAACACTTAGGCCGAAGAGATGACGTCTAATTTTCAGCAGAGGGTTTGAACTTAAACCCCTAAGCCACTGCCAAGTAGATGGGCGAACATGCCCCAGGCACGACCGAGCGTAGCCGCTGTTTTTCCAGACAACAGTTTAGAGGGTAGATAGGCCCTGTGAAGATCCAAAAGATCCAAGAGGATCTTGATTGTGGATTGACGATTATCTGCTGTGGGGTGAGTTCTGAACGAACCTTCATAGTTTAAATAAGAATATAGGAATATAATAGCTATGTCTGTGACTGAGAACAATAATGGAGGGATATATGCCTGGGAAGAGAGGAAGAGGAAGGCCAAAGAGAAGATGGGTGCAGGATGTGGCGGATGATCTCCAGATGGATGTATCTGAAGCGGGACATCTTGCTTATGATCGAGAGGTTTTCCGGAAGGTTGTTATGGGAGCGAGATTCTGCAAAGGACATGCTACTGAATGAATGACCTTTGTTCCATCTTGTCTGATAATTGCAGGTGTTGTTTATCAGACTGCAGTTACAGTGTTGGATGATTATCCATGCTGTGATGAGGAACACTGGTACTGTGTTGGATGACTACCCATGCTGTGATGGAAGATCACTGGTACTGTGTTGGATGACTACCCATGCTGTGATGGAAGATCACTGGTACTGTATTGGTTGACTACCGAAGCTGTGATGGAATATCAATGGTACTGTGAAGGATGATCATGTGTATGTTTATTCATGGGGATGCCTATTTTGTCATTGCATCTAATCATGAATTTTATTTATTAGGGCATTGGCATTATTAATCAGATGTTGTTGTATCTTTACAATTACATTATTCTGATTCCCTGTACACTGACCTGAATTTCTTCTGATATCTCTAAATCGTTGTTTTTTCTTGTTAGCCGTACAGAAAGAATGAGATTCTCTTTGTCTTCTTATTCCTCTCTTCTTCTACGGCCCATGAACTGTCGGCGTTGTGCTATTATCTCTATCATCTCTGTGCGGTTACACAAAGGTACCTATAAACTGTATATGTACCTTTGATGAGCTGTAGCTTCACCAGTGACCCCTAGTCCTCTGCTTTTCTTGTGTTTCAATAGGATTGTAATGTTTCTAATGTAATGTCTTTTTCATTTTCAGATCCCGTGTACTTCACCCTTAATTATGGCTAGTAGGAAAATAAAAATGGACGCCGAGTGAGGAGTAAAGTACTTCTTTGTGGAAACAAAGGACCAGAAAACCAGCTGCGTAATATGCAGCGAAAGTGTTGCCGTTTTGAAAGAGTACAATCCTCGGCGTCACTACGAAACAAAACATCCATCAACATAGTAAAAGTTTTCTGGGAAATTACGCTCTGGGAAATATGAGACCATTAAACGTGGTTTTGAAACGCAAAGAAATCTCTTCACGAGAAAATTTGCTGAAAATGAATCTGTCACTCGTACAAGTTACAAAACAGTGCATTAGATGGCAGAACGAGGAAAACCGTTTACTGATGGCAACGTCATTAAAGAGTGCGTGTGATCGAAGCAGCAAATGACTTGTGTCCTGAGAAAGCCGATTTGTTTGGAACTATCAGCCTTTCGGCAAGTTCAGTTGTGTGGAGAACAGAAGAACTTGGAGAGAGCAAAGTGCTACAGATACGCGAGAAAGCTAGCAACTTGGAGTATTCTCTGGCGCTGGATGAGTCTATTGATTTCTCGAGAACGTCACAACTTCTCGTGTTCATTTGTGGTGTCAATTTGGACTTTCAGATAACGAAAGAGTTGGCGTCAGTTTGCAGCATGCATGGAACAACAGCTGGGAAAGTCATTTTCGTGGAAGTGCAAACAATTTTCCAAGACTATAACCTTCGGTGGAATCAGCTTCGAGGTGTTACAGTTGATGAGGGAAAAAAAACATGACTGGAGTGAGGAAGGGTCTGTTGGGGTAGATCAGGACTCATTTGGAAGATTTGCAAATTCCGCGAGCTCTGTTCATACACTGCATCGTACATCAGCATGTACTCTGTGGGAAAGATTTAGATATTTCTTGTGTACTGAAACCAGTAGTTTCTGCTGTGAACTTCATTCGGGAACATGCACTCATTCACCGTCAGTTCTAGGCTTTTCTTGAAGAAATTGATTCTGAATTATGTGACTTGTCTTATCACATATCAGTCAGGTGGCTCAGCTGCGGTAAAGTCCTGCTTCGTTTTTACAAGCTCCGAAACGAAATAAATGTTTTTCCTCACTGAAAAAGATAAAGCTGATTCACAGCTGTCAGATCCTATCTGGCTGTCAAAGTTGTCAATTTTGGTTGATATGAATGAACTGAACTTGAAACTTCAGGGAAAGGATTATCTCGTCTGTGATCTCTACAGAACCAACAAAGGATTTTGATTTCGAAGAAAGCTGTCATTGTTGGAAGCACAACTGGAAGGAGAAAACCTTTCTCATTTTCACTATTTCAAAGAGTTTGGAGAGATTTTCAGATCTTGACAGATTTGAGAGTGACATCCTTCTGTTCCAGAATCCGTTTGATTGTAACCTTAATAGTGTGCCAGTTGAATTACAGTTGGAGCTCATTGAGAAGGAAGTACCGCTGCTTACATGATGTTGAGTTTCCGAAACTTAAGAAATTTGCCGCTGGTATCACATCATTGTTTGGAACAACATATGTCTGTGAGCTAACATTTTCAAAAAGGAAGTCTGTGAACTCACCACATCGAATGAGATTGACTGATGAACATTTGGAAGCAATTCTCTTGATTGGATGCAGCAATTCCAAACCAAACATTGATGGTATTTTGAAAGCCAAACTTCAGTTTCACAAAACTCACTATCCTCTTTTGCTGCTAAGTTTGTGAGATTCGGATATGTGTACAATATGTCTGATGTAACTATCTTTTTGCTAACGTCGCCTTCTTTGATAACTTTGTTAAGTAAATAAATATAAATATGCTGGTTGTCTTTGTTTGTTTGTTTGTTTGTTTGTTTGTTTATTTGTTTGTTTGTTGGTTATGTGCATTGCACGCCCTTTCCATGATTAACTTAGTTTTTCGTCTTTTTTCCCAGACCTTTCGTTCTAGCTTGCAATTATTGTTAAAGTTAGTTGTATATCCTTTACAGGAAGTTTACAGTCAACACCAGCATTGTTTGCTGTTGTTGATGTCTTGGCAAGTTTACGTTCAGTAGTTTACCATTGCTTTTCGAACGACCGACACCCATAACATTGCGTAAAAACCAGCGCAACATTGTCTGCTGCCAAATCGCTCGCAGCTGTATTTCGAACGTGGGTATACGGGATTACGAACCGCGTCCGCAAGATCTTCGCCACGGAGCCCGGCGCAAGTATTGTACAGAATGAGTTTCCGGCCCGCGCTCGTCATTTTGTCAGTTATCCGGCCCGCGCTCGTCATTTTGTCAGTTATCCGGCCCGCCGTGAAAAAAGTTTGGTGACCCCTTCCCTAGTCCATACTTGCCCACTATGCATCTATCCTGTTGATTTCCAACTTTGGCATTCAAGTCACCCATTATGATAGTTACTTCAGAATTCTTGCATTTCTTGAAGGCTTTCACTAAATCACTATAAAATGCATCGATGAAACATGCATAAACTTGTATAACGTTGACATCAAAAGGTCTTCCACTCAACTTCACCAGTAACACTCTGTCTGATACAGTCCAATATCCTTTGATCGATTTTTCTCTTTCTGTATCCATTATAATTGGTACTCCTCGCTGTTGTTTCTCTCCATCAGAATTGATTAAGTAGATGTCAATTGGGGGTTTGGGGCCAAAAAGGTCGGGGCACTACAGGAGCGCCAAAAGAAAGCCCCCGGGGACCAAAAGGGTCGGGGCACTACAGGAGCGCCAAAAGAAAGCCCCCTAGGGACCCAACCCCCGGGGGCCCCACCCCCCAGGGCCCCGGGGCGCGACCGCCCGACCGGGCCGTCCTCTGTATCCCGGAGCGCACGCATGGCGACCGAGCCATCGATTTAGAGTGTATCATCTACAGACATACCAAGATGCGCACCGCGAAGAACAGTTGTAAGTGGCTACGGCTACGTTCCACAGAGCCCTGCAATCGGAGTTGTATGAGGGACTACTGCAAAGTCCATGCAGTGCTAATACGGAAGGGTTCATGTACCAAACCGTGCAGAAGCTGTGGGAGGGGGGTCACAAACTATCTATCAATTTGTAAGGAGTGTGGTTATAACGCAGCCAATCGCCGAACATGGTACCATGAAAAGGTAAAGCCTTTTAACGCCGAGTTTAAGCGATTGGCTATGATCACAGAAATATAAAAGTCAATTAGAGACATGGAACTATCCACTGTACGTACACACTCACCTGTTAGAGACTGACAGATCTGTGTATTTAGCCATGCCTACGCTGATTCAGTTGAAACAGCAAGCCCGCGAGTATGGCATGCCATACAGTGGGAGGAGGAAGGCCGTTCTTGAGGGGGAAATATCCAGAGCGCGTGAGATGGCTCGGGCCACCCTGCTCGAGAAGAACCCCAACCTACAAGGGGCACGACTTGAAGCAGGGATTACCACCGCCCTGAGATTTGTATATGGTACCGCCGCGGACCGAGCCGCGATCGTCGCCGAGCGACGACACCGCGCCCGGCAGCGTGCTCAACGCCACGCCGACCTCGAAGCAGAGTTCCTTGCCCGAGCTGATAGTGTGCGAGAGGAAACGGATGAGGAGTTGGCTGAGCTAATTCGCAATGCACCCGAATTGAAACTCACCCGGGAGATTGAGGGGAGCCTGAGAAAATATGAAGCAAGCGTTCCAGAAGGTAGCGTCGACTATGATGAGCCTGGACTATTTATGTTTTCGATGGAGCCCGCCATCAAAGCCCTGGTGGTAAAAGGGTTGGGGGATTATGGCAGCGTTAAAATGCAGCTGTATCTCCATCTAAAATACTATCGCACCACCCCAGAAGGCGAACAGATTACGGCAATCGCCACCCATGGAAGCAGGAACTATGAAGTACTGCACGAGGGGGAAATTGATGAGGGGCTGAAGCTCGCCAGAGCCAAGATATTCGCTGACAGTGAATGCTTCACCGAGCAGGGCTCGGATTGGCACTATGATGAGTGTGTGCAGCTCGACCTCTACATAGTAAAATACCAACCATTCCGAGGCTCTAGCTACTTCGCGACACCCAGCTTCATTCCACCACGTAGTGTTGTGAATGTAAAGAATGAGGACAACCGCTGCTTTGAATGGGCCATACTCTCAGCACTCTACCCAGTAGCACATGGAGAGCATCCTGATAGGCTCAACAATTATAGCGCCCACCTGGGAGAGCTAAACTTTGAAGGAATCGAGTTCCCAGTGCAGCTGACCAGCATTGCGAAGTTTGAAAACCAGAATCCTACCATAGCCATCAGAGTCTTTGGGTGGAACAAAGGACCAACCATACTCCGGACCAACACACTCCAGCGCAACCAAATCAACCTCTTGCTCCTATGTAAGGATGAGAATAGGCACTATGTCTGGGTCAAGGATGTGGGGCGGCTTCTATATGGAAACAGCAAACATAGGGGTAAGAAGTATCCATGTCTCAACTGTCTCCATGTACACTCCTCTCAGGAAACCTTGGACCAACATGTGCCACTCTGCCAAGGCATCAACACAGCCTGCCAGGTGAATGTCATGCCTAAAGAGGGAAAGATGAATTTCAAGTCCCTCCAGAAACAGATGAGGGCGCCATACATCATATACGCAGACTTTGAGACCTTGAACGTTCCAGTACATGGTGCGGCAATGGATCCAAGCCAGAGCAACACGCGCCAACTTGCTGAGCAGCCCCCCTGCGGCTTCGGCTACACCATTGTACGCTGCGACGGGCTCACCACAAACCCTGTCGTATATCGGGGGGAGGATGCTGCAGACGAATTCCTCAAACGCTTGGGACAAGAGCAGGCCACCATCCACCACAAGTTACAGCGGCCGGCTCTCATGGTGCTGGGGCAAAAAGACCGTGAAGACTTTGCCTCCGCCACCACCTGCCACATCTGTAAAGAGCCGCTGGAGGAGGACAAGGTGAGAGACCACTGCCATATTACAGGCAAATACCGGGGCGCTGCCCACAATGTCTGTAATCTAGCATGGCGCATCAATAGAGACAAGCTGAGGATACCTGTAGTCTTTCACAACCTCAGAGGATACGACTCCCACATCATCATGCAAGCGGCCGGCCGTCTGGACTGGGGAAAAAGAACGGTCTACAAGAAGAAGAAAAACGGCCAATGGCAAACCAAACAAGAAGACAACACAACAATCACCTGCATACCAAACACCATAGAGAAGTACGCCTCCTTCACCATCGGTCAGCTGCAATTCATTGACAGTCTACAGTTCATGAATAGCTCTCTAGACACCCTGGTAGGGAACCTCAGCGAGCTGACACACTGCGGTAAATCAATGGCTCTGACACGTAGAGGCAACGATATAATCTCAAGATGTGAGACGTGCAACACTGAGAAGCACACCCCCTGGGCTGTCTTAATGAACAAGTTCAGGACCACGCTATGCCAGAGCCAGTCACATCTCCTTCTCCGTAAGGGTGTATACCCCTACGAATATATGGACAGCTTCGAGCGCTTTGCAGAGGACCGCCTACCACCCAAAGAGGCATTCTACAGCAAGCTCACCCGAGAAGGAATCAGTGACTCTGACTATGCCCACGCCCAGAAAGTGTGGCAGGAGCTCGATTGCAAAACACTCGGAGGCTACCATGACCTATACCTGAAAACAGACGTCAGTCTGTTGGCTGATATATTCGAGGCATTCCGAGACACCTGCATGGAGGTATATCAGCTCGACCCAGCCCACTACATCAGTGCACCCGGCCTGGCATGGGACGCACTCCTAAAAAAGACGAAGGTGCAACTCGAGCTCCTAACCGACTTGGATATGCACCTCCTCTTTGAGAAGGGACTCCGAGGGGGTGTGGCCATGGTCTCCAAGCGGTATGCTAAGGCCAACAACCCCAAGACTTCAGACTATGACCCCACAACACCCAATTCGTGGATCATGTACCTAGATGCAAATAACCTGTATGGGTGGGCCATGATGGAATACCTCCCCACCGGAGGGTTCCAATGGGCCAATCCAACTCTCGAGGAGGTACTCAACACCCCCGACAACGCCCCGGAGGGATGGCTTGTTGAGGTTGATTTGAAGTACCCAGCGCACCTACATGAAGCCCACAGTGACTATCCGCTAGCTCCAGAAACCATGACCGTCCCAGAGGCCTGGTTGAGCAGCTATCAGCGCGAGCTCCAGAACAAACTGGGGGGTAAGTTCACGGAGCAAACAAAGCTGGTACCTCATCTCCACAACAAGGAGCGATACGTCGTCCACTACCGCAATCTCAAACTCTATCACAGCCTCGGTCTAGAGGTCACCCAGATCCACCGAGCCATCAAGTTCAATCAGTCCCAATGGATGAAGCCCTACATAGAGATGAACACCTCTCTACGAGCCCAAGCCAAGTCGGAATTTGAGAAGGACTTCTTCAAGCTGATGAACAATGCCGTCTTTGGGAAGAGTATGGAGAATGTTCGCAAACGCATCAGAGTCAACCTTATCAGAGGCACCGAGACTGACCGACTCCGAAAATTAATCGCCAGCCCCAACTACGAATCGTGTAGAATCTTCAACGGTGGACTGGTGGCGGTGCACAGCATCAAGAACAAGGTCCAGCTGAATAAACCAGTCTATTGTGGGCAGGCCATCCTGGACCAATCCAAGTACCTCATGTACGACTTCTGGTACAATCGGCTTAAACCCCAATACGGTAATAGACTCCAGCTCTGCTACACTGATACTGACTCCCTTCTACTTCAGGTGGAGACTGAGGATGTGTACGCGGACATGAAGACTCACCCCGACTGGTACGACTTCTCAGATTATCCGCGTGACCACCCCAACCATTCGACTGCGAATAAAAAGGTGGTCGGCAAATTCAAAGATGAATGCAACGGCCGCTCGATAGCTGAGTTCGTCGGTCTCAGACCAAAGATGTACTCAATCCTAGAGGAGGCCGCCAACATCAAGAAAGCCAAAGGAGTGGCTCGGGCAGTTGTGAAGAAGGACCTCAGACACGAACACTACAAGGACAGTCTGTTCGGTCAGCGGGAATACAAGCACACACAGGTTGCCATACGAAGCAAGGGCCACCAGATAGGGGTTTATGAGATGAACAAAACATCTCTGAGCCCCATGGACACGAAAAAATGGATTTGTGCTGATGGTATCAACACTAGGGCCTACGGCTACCTAGAATCCTGCTAGGGAGTAGCTGTGGAGCTCCTCACATCCACGAGCTGGTCCATCTACGAGGTAGAAGTCCATAGAGTAGAGAACCGAGGGATGTATAACGGGCAGATCGCCAGCCTGGGCCTCATCGCTTAGGGAGGATCCGGTCAGGAGGCATTTGGGTGTCGGGAGGAACAATCATCAGCTCTTCGCGAACGAAGCCCCGCGCTGGCCCATCCACCAGGTAGTACAGCGCAGGCCGCCCATCCTGGCATACTGTTCTACGAATCTCGTGTACTGTTAATGACCACGAAGGATCAGTCGCCCGGCGCCGGCCACCTTCAAGCTCATGCTCCCCAGGCGAGCTTGCATACAGATACCGAACTAGAGCCTCAGACGGAATCACAGGCTCCTTGAGGCCGATAGTACGGTGAGCAGGAGCGGCCGGTGAATGGGATACTGAAGTGTCCTTAATGGCATCAACCGGCTTCCGACCCGTCAAACGAGTCACCTCACCGTTAAGAGCCGCGACCACCTGAGGAAGAGCCCGAACCCATTCAGCTGAACGTTCAGAGGACCCTCGAGCCGCCAGTAGTAACTCTTGGGCGTACTGGGCACCGAACAGTCTCTCCGCCAGAGTGCGATTGAACCTCTCGACGATCGCCTGCTGCCGGTGATTCCCAGCTTCTCCACGCCGTATCTGTGTCTTATGCTTTGCTGCCAGCTGGCTCACAGCACCCATAAACTCACGCCCCGGATCAATCTGCAGAAGCCGTGGCCATTTGAGTGGCCCGCGTTTGTAAATTCGCTCTAGGGCCAAAGCCACCCCTTCACTGCTCTTGTCTGTCAAAGCCTCTGCTTCCTTAAACCGTGAGGCAACATCCACAACTGTCAAGGCATACTTAAATGTCTTACGACCAACCCGGTCATGTGGTAGGTAGAGCAAGTCAGCCTGATGGACGGCATTCGGTCTATCTTCATCAATAGATGGCCGCGGAATGTAACGAGGAGCGGGTAAATAGATCTGAAAAATAGCTTGCTTCTTGAGCCAGTCTCGGGCAACATCCTCCGAAACATTAGCTGCAGCAGCTAGCTTCTTAATGGCCGCCAAGCCTTTCCAGTAGCCCTGAGGGCTGTAGTAGATATCCTCCAGATCTTTCATTTTGGTAGTAGCGGTCAATCTCTAAAGCAACTTATAAGCAACAATACCAGTCGCTGCCAGCCCAAGAACGATAAAAGTGATCTCGCGGTCTTTCTGCGGCTCTGATGGCACATAGAAATCCGACAGGCGAGGTTCAGGCTCGAGGGGCTCGGCACGTTTGCCAGAGATCAGGCTGTATTCCCGCATGGCCTGGTCGACATCCTGGAAAGAGTGAACGGCGTGGCCTTCGCGCTGTAGCTCATCGTTGAGCCAGTCCAGCCGCGCGGTTCTCTTTCTCATCCACTCAGCCTGGGCCGCCTGTAGCCGCTCGACAGCCTCATCGTGCCGCCTCATTTCTTCATGGGCGTCCGCATGCCCTAGCTTGGAAAAGAGGTAGTTGCCCCCCGTAAACGCGAGGGCATTGACAACAGCGCCCCCTATCATCATTGCGACAGAGGCCATAGCTAGCGGGGCTGATACTGTAAGGGTTTATGCAATATATCAGCGGGGATCAAGCCCTCTTTGATAAGCAAATCTCGGAGTGCTAAGGCGATGGACGTGTCTAAAACCATCATCCCAAGGTCATACATATCAGCGTCTAGCTTGGGCAAGGTTGCCCCTTTGAAAATCACCTTGGTCAGTTTTGCGGTGCCTACCGTAAGCGCGGCCACCACAGCGCCGTGGTAAACGGCGTTAACAATAGCTTTCCCGTCAACGCCTGCCATTATTCCATATAAAATGGATCTCTATTCTTTAATATGTTAGTCTCCGGTCGCTTGGAGTGCGCAGGCGGGGCATGTGCTTTAGTCCGCCGCATTTTCTGCCTAATTACTCCGACGACAACGACAACGCCAGCCACTCCGATAATCCAGGGAGTCCAGCCACGGTAATCAACTGGCACTATTGGAAACAGCGGTGGTGGGGCCTGCTCATGCTCGGGGGCTAACTTTCGTTTCTTCTCACGAACAGCCTGCTGCAGAGCTAGAGACAGCCTCTCTGCTTCACGACTCTTTCGGGCAGCAGCTCCTCTCTTCCCAGCAGCAACTTTCCTGGGGTCCTTCGTCACTAGTGTCTCCTGTGGAGAAATTTCGGGGGTCTCCTCCTCCATCTTGTTCTTGCTTAGGACAGATATGTCCAAAATGGCAGTGCCTAAAAGTTGCTAGCGCGACAGTTGCAGGTGCTAAGCACATACCAAACTTATGGTAGAGTTCACATGTAACTGTGTTTAGCGCATGCCCTAGAAACGGGTCGGCCTCCAGGTCTGTCACCAAAGCTTGATTATCAGCAATGGGGAGGAACATACTTGCCACTTGTGCGTACATCTGTAACATAGCCGTGCCTAGGGTCTTTGTAATTGCAGCTCCAAGCCTCGCCTCATGCCTCGCATATAGCTTCTCAATTTCTTGATCAGGCAAGGCCTCAACCTGTTCCATTGTAAGTTTGGAGTACTTACCGCCTATGTACTGCCCGGCACGCCCCCCAGCCGCAAGTGCTGCCAGCCTTTCACGATGCAACGCATGTCCGGACTGTGGCGTTGTGGTAGGTGGTGATGCATGTCCGGACTGTGGTGTTGTTGTAGGTTCCGGAGCAGACTCTACCGGCTTTGCCTCTTCACGTAACAGCTGGTCGAGTATGGTGTCACAATCCATCACAGCGTTTGCAAATACCCAACGTCTAACTCTAATATAGGAATGCACAGCCCATCCAAGCACACAACATGTGCATATAAGTTGTAATACAACTAAGGCTGTTACGGAGTAACAAAGCACTGCTTCATACATGCTTAGCTGATGCTTAACATATGCTTAGCTGATGCTTAACATATGCTTAGCTGTTGCTTAACATATGCTTAGCTGATGCTTAACATATGCTTAGTATCTAACAAACCTCACCAGCTTTGAGCACTTTATAAGAAAATGGGAACTTGGTCCTCAGTACCAGCTTTGAGAACTCATTGGTTTCGAGTTGCTTTCGCACCCCATCACGTTCCTCCCTAGAGTGGATGATGTAGTTCTCATCCAGGCAGTCTTCAAAGCTATCCTTATCCTTGGAATGGAAGAGCGCCACCCATTGTGTCTGCGCTCTGAGGCCTTTCGCAACGGCGTTGTACTTCTGGGTTTGAACCCACAGACTTTGCTGGGCATGTCGCCCGCTAAAAGCTAGATAAGTCAACATAGTCCGCTTCTGCGCAATAGCGTCCTCTGCGCTGCAGTCATCAATGATGTATAACGTTGGTGTCCCCTGAAACATTTTATAGAAGGCCTCTAGCCATTTGAGCAGCCGATCACCGGGGTCAAATATGAAGACCTCGCGATCTGACCACACCCACGGCCGGGCCCGGTATGTTTCATTGTATCGTACCGAAGGGCAAGCAATTACAATATGCTCGAAAACACCCCTGTACGGGCCTTCCAGGAGGTCGAGAATGAATTCTGTTTTACCACACGATGTGGGGCCTGTGATGATGGCCGAGTGTGGCTTAAGTGGGAACTCCATTAATAAACAGCACTAACGAATCTCCCGGTGTCGATGTTCAGCTGTCCGTCCATAACCAAATAAACGTAGCAGTACAGGGGCCCCGCCGGTTCGGCCTCTTTCGTGATCTGGAGAGTGATGCCCTCAGAGCCGTTCTCTACACGCCGGCCGCTGCCGTGAAGATGGTCATCGTCGGAGGTCCGGAAGTCCAGCCACAAGCAGAATTTTGACGTCAAGTACTCGCCTAGACTAACATCGAACAATCCTAGCTCTTTGGCGACTGCGCTTGTCTCAGGGTGCCTTTTGAGGCCACCAGCGAAGAATTTCCTCGCTTCGTCCCAGAGCTGGTGTGGTGCTAAGCCGTGCGCAAATAGCTGATTGGCTTGTCCTTCTACGATGACTTCAACTTTGGTGATCTGCGGGTTGTAAAACCACTCTGGTTGGCGTGCAAAATCCTTTTGGTGGGCGGGGTCTTCCCATAATAGGAGAATGCCTTTCAAAGACTTACAGGGTGTGTTCAGATTGATGTTCCATATCGAGTCCTCCTTTTTCTGAGGGATCCGTCTATGTCGTAGGACCCGCTCGTATAACACCACCATACGGCTCTCATACATGCTCCGAATTAGCCGGGCCAACGTGGGTTCAGTGACTACTTCGTACTCGAGACAGATGTTTTCTAGGGAGTATGAGGAGTTGCCGGCATCTTTACCAGTTGCGCGAATCACACGGGAAGCGTCGTTAAAGGTCAACTCAATCTCCAGCCGATCACTAAGAGCAGATTGGTAGAAGGGCGCATGCGTTTCAAGCAGCTCAAAGTCTAGTGGTATGTAGTACCTGTTTTTGAAGGCCTTCGCGATGGCCACGTCTCTCGCATTGGCGAGGGGCAGAACAACAGCATCCGCTGCACCAACACGCGCCTTGGTCACATTCATGCCGGTACTTGTATCGATGCCTTGATACACAGCGCTCGCCCGCTCCGATTGGCTCTTCCAAAGATCCAGATAGACGTTGTAGACGTCACTGTCCACAAGAGAGAAGACTTCATTGCCCGATAGCCTGACGGTCAGCTTTTGAACCAGTGCTCGGCCGAGGTTCTGGACCACGGACCGGTTGACATCAGGGGAGCTGAGGTCGACATTGAATGCCAGCCGCACCGACCCAGGCACGATAACATCGTGTGCACCGAGATTGGGAAAACGAACTAGTAACTGCTGCTTCGGACCGATCGTAGAAGGATTGTTGGTCACGATTATCGTTTGCCGCAATCCTTTCACACCGAGCGGCTCCCGGAGACGGCGGTAAGGGTTAAGCTTACGACCATATGCACTTGAAGACATGGCTAGTTGTTTATTATTGTTGCTTTGTAGCAATATCTAATATGGATAGAGTTGAGCTGACTGATTTTGGTGGTGAAGAGGGGAGGCCTGAAACGGGCGAGGAAGAAGAGACAGGCTTCATCGACGACGATTTTGATGTCGATAATCCCCGCATTGTTAATACCGAGTGGCCGTCACAGGGGGAGACGTCACAGGGGGAGACGTCACAGGGGGAGCGCAACTTATTCATAGAACTAGAAAACAGCGCTATTAACGACTATTTTAAAAGGGTGGAGAAGATGTGGGGTATCAAACCTATAACTGGTATAGATTATACAAAAATTCGTTTGGGTCGCCGGAATGCTCTCTATGTTAACCACCAAAGGATTACACAGTATGATAATGGCATGCCGTTAGCTGTGAATAACCTCAGAGTGAGTACCAGAGAGGTATTGGGGTTTGTGGACAAAATACCACCAAAGGTTGTCACCATCCTTGAGGAGACTGCTAGTGATCTGGCGGAGGAAGAAGCTGCTCTAAGTGGTGCAGATATTCAGGCTGTCCCACAAATAGCTTCAAATGTTGGCAACATCTTAGAACGGGCTATGTCGAGTCCAGAAGTGCAGCGGGTTTTAGAAACCTCACACGTAGACCAATACCTGGGAGAGAAAGGCTTACCTCCAGTGAGAGAACTCCGGGGGCTCATGGCGCTTGACAAAGCGGTGACAACGATTAAAGGTAAACTCACAAACTATCTGGTTATTCTCGACCAGCAAGATAAAGAGGTCGCCATAAGGCGGCGGAAAATGTTGATAGCACCCAATGAGGAGAGTAGGGACTTTCAAGAGCAAAAGATTGCCGATATTGAAGAAGCTAAGAAGAGGCTTTTAATAGAGGTCGCTGAGTTACACGAAGACTTACGCACCCAATTCAGTCGGATCCGTGAAACCATTCATCGGGTGGTCAATGAAGACACCACACTGGGTGCGAGGCTGCGGACTCTGTTCCGAGAGCAGGGTATCACCATAGCGAGCATTCTCACAGCGATCGGCCTCTTAATTTCCACTATCACCCTAGCCATTACTGGTGGTGGTGGTCCTACCCCACCGCCTGGCCCGCCACCTATGCCACCACCTGGCCCGCCACCTGGCCCTGGGGCTAAGGAATGGATTCGGCAGAAACTGAAAGACCTAGCGAGCCTTCTAGCCAGGCTAGCTGGTAAGGCTGCGGAGGCACTCCCAGGAATCATAGGCGGTATTATCTCCTGGCTTCTTAACTTCTTGAGTAAGGGTGTGGGATGGCTGGCTGGAAATCTCTGGGCATTAGTGGTTGCACTCGGTGGCTTGCTGCTGCTGGCTATCAGAGAGCGGCTAATTGCGGTGAACAAACCATAGGACCACTAGACCGACTGCGACACCCCCAGCAATGAGTGCTATCTTTTCATTTTGATGCTGCAGCCCAGCTGCCTTATCAGCTATGCTAGTGGTCGGCAGCGCTGGCTGAGCAATGCTGGGCAGCTCTACCGTCGGCTGTGCAATGGTGGGCAGCTTAGGGACATTAATGGTTGTATTCAGGCCACGCTTTAGGCCTGGTTCTGCGATGACGATCATGTTGTTATATCCAGCTATCTGGCCAATGCGGAGCAGCATGTCGCTGGGGGCCATATACAACCCCGTTCCAAAGACATAATTAACTTCTGAGCTCGCGTTTTGTAGCACATCCTGATATCTTTTGATGGCCGCCGCGAGATCGACGGGCGCAGAGATGGCGTCTTCTACTAATACCAGGAAATGCTTCTGGGCATCAAACGCCGTTCCGGTTCCCAGAATTCGTGTTCTAGTCTGAGCCTGGGCCCCTAAGATGGCCCACACATAGGTTCGAATGCTGTCATTTATTCGCTCAACACCGGGGCGTGTGAAGCCCTGTGACTTGTTAAGAATGAAAGCCTGCCAGCCAGAATCAGCGTGAATATCGTCTTGTGAGATATAATCTATGTGTAGTATGTCATTTGTGGTTTGTTGTGTGAATGAATGGCGCTTTGGGTCATATACACCATCATGTCCATCAGGCAGGACGCGATAACCAGTGTTCGTCCAGTAAATGTATACACTCCCCAACCCGTTATTCCTCCCGAGCCGTCTCCAGTTATCATTCTGGGGAATTCCAAATTCCGCGCATATACGCTGATAGGCTCTTACATCGTAGGGATTTTCAAAGGCGTTCCAACCCTGGTCTTGTGGTAGAGCCACACGCATCTCTTTGAGGATTCGACGAATCTGGTAGTAGACATGGAATATGAAGACGGCTCGCGTTAGTGGGTCAGGGCCGGACAGATGCTCCTGCGCGGACACCCCACACCCCGCCGTGGCACACCATACTGCGAAGTTGAGTTGGTTTTGCCAGAATTGCATCGGATTGCTGTACCAGGCTTGCACGATCTGGTCTGACTCCACGTATGGCAACCGGTATTTTTCAAACATGTTGGGGAACTGTGTTGGAAAGGCTCCTTGGAGGTTGACCTGTATGTCCAACTTTGTGAGATCCTTTATTTGTGCAAACGGGTATACCCCACCCGTCGGGTATTTGGCGTCCTTACTGAACTCGTAAGCAGTCATTATTATTAGCTGTGCTAATATGTTTTTCACACTTAGCAACGTCCAACATGGGGAACCCATCCCCCTCAACCCGGTCCTAGACAATCGCGATGGTGACCTAGAGGTGGCTATCGTGGAATTGTTGTTCTACCCCGCGTGGGTTAATATTTCCGCGAAGCTGAAAAACAATTGGTTCAAACTTGATGATGAAGTTGTTACTATCCCCGACGGGTATTATGATGTCTGTGCTCTTAACAAACAATTCTTTGAGCCACGGAAGCTCTCTCTTTCTCTCAACCCCGCAACAGGCCTTGTAAGTCTCAGTGGTATAAAATCGGGGGTGGCCTTAGGGTTCGGAGGGCTAGGTGGGGTTCTTGGTTTCGGCATAGACTACAGAAGTGAGCGGTTCAATGAGGTGTTTACATTCCATGCGGAGAAGTTTCCTAAACTTATCATATATAAGGAGTTGTACATTCATCTCGAGGGCCTATCATCATATGAAAACCGTCATAATTCGCTTCCCTCCACACTCCTCCGGGCTGTACCTGTTAAAAAAGAGGAATGTAATCAAGGGAGACATGAGATTTTCTCTGTGCCTCATTATAAAAGGCTAGAAACTGGAACGGTAGGGGGAATAAGACTTTCGGTCCTAGATGAAAAGGGTAACGACGTGCCACTGGCATATCTAAGCTGCGTACTTCACATCAGACATGGTTGCTCCGTTGGGTATTTACCATCCTTATGAACTCGTAAATTATTACACATGCTAATATGTACATCACATTAACCAACATCCAGCGTGGGGAACCCATCCCCCTCAACCCGGTCCTAGACAACCGCGATGGTGACCTAGAGGTAGCTATCGTGGAATTGTTGTTCTACCATGCGTGGGTTAATATTTCCTATAAGCTGGGCAATAATGAGTTATGGGTGGAGGGTAAAAAGATTGTTATCCCCGATGGGTACTACGACGTATGTACCCTCAACAAGCAATTCTTTGAGCCTCACAAGTTTTCTCTGACACTGAACCCCGCAACTGGTCTTGTAAGCTTCAATGGTGCACATGACGCCGATATAATGGGAGTAGGCTTATCCTACACTCTTGGGGGATCTGAGTGGGACTTTTATGATACCAAGATTGTTGGAAAAGAGTTTCCCAGACTCCTCTTATATAAGGAGTTGTACATTCATCTCGAGGGTCTATCATCATATGAGAACCGTCATAATTCTCTTCCCTCCACACTCCTCAGGGTTGTGCCCGTTCAAAATGTGGAATGTAATCAAGGGAGACACGAGGTTTTCTCTGTGCCTCGTTATAAGAAGTTGGAGACAGGAACTCTAAACGATATTAGACTTTCAGTCTGTGATGATAAAGGCAAAGCTGTACCGCTGGCATATCTAAGTTGTGAACTCCACATCAGAAAACACAATGGCTGATTCAGAAGGTCCAGGAAGGCATCGCCCAAGAGCATGCTCTACCCTAACCTTTGCTGATTTGGCCGACACTATTGGGTGGCGGGAGCCGGGTCATAACTACAAGATCTATGGCCTCCAGCTCACTCCCCAGGGGGTCTATGCTCGTGCCGCCATAGACCATCCCGACGACGATGACTGGGATCTGCAGCTTGAGCTTCGCACGGGATATACTCACCTCGAGCCCAATGGGATACTTATCAGGTTAACTAACATGGGCAAGGTGTTTGTGAGTTATCAGGCCTGCAGGACAGTCACACGCCCCAACAAGTCTCCTGTTGTGACCTACCAGTCATTTCTGAAAATGCAGTGCGCCAGGGCTCTCTTCTATGCCGTATCGGTGACTGAGGCTAAAGTCCAGGGGACTAAATATTGTCTGAAGGCTGTTACAGATTGTAAAGCTGACCTTGATATGCTAGGTAAGCCTCCTAAGGAGTCAACCATCTATCTCGAGTTAGTTATTGGGCCTGTGGCACAGACAGAGTTAGCCCCAGTCCTTCCTGGGGTCTCTATTAAATGGAGTGCGTCATCACTCCCCAGGCATGTTGCTCTCGTCATTACTTCCGCGGCCGACGGAACGTGGGCGGCCCGGGCAACAGAGACGGACATTATAGTAGAGCTCGGTGAGGTTGCGGTAGATGAAATTATTTTTACTACCGTTACTGCTTTTGTCCGGCTTTTGTTCACTACAGGGTCGATTAGCACCGTTCGCATTGAACATTTAATATCTCAGTTGAAGAAGTAGGTTTGACGCGCAAAGAATAATGTCGCTCTATCCTACAATCGATACTAGTGACGGCGGTGCCTATCGTATTCAAGAGCTTACCCGTCTTCGGAAGTCTCTGGAAGATGAAAGGGACAAACGGGCTGCACTGTATAAAAAATATCGGCGTGCCGTTAATGCATTAGACGCTGTGGACAGCGCGATGCTGGCGGCTAGCCTTGGTATGGGGGTGGGGGGTGTTGGGCTTCTTACCACCGTTATCGCTGCCCCTATAGTTGTCGGGCTCGAGATAGCTGCCCTAGCTTGTGGAATCATGTCCGCTGGGAGCAAGCTAGCGTCCCGCAAACTAACATCAAAAGCTAAGAAGCATGATGAAATTTGCACTCTGGCGACGGCTAAGCTTTCTAGTATAGCCGACCTTGTTTCAAAGGCTTTGGATGATGGGAGAATTTCAGACGTGGAGTATAAAATAATTACAGCTGAAGAAAATAAATTTCACCAGTTGAAAAAAGATATTCGGAGCAAGGCGCCGGCGGATCTGGACGAAGAGACAAAAAAATCTCTCATTCTGAAAGGCCGAGACGCGGCACGGGCAGAATTCGTCAAAGCTTTAGGGTCGAAATAACCTGTATACACGATCAGGACAGTTTGGAACCACCCCCCTACTCCACTGAATGATCCGCCTCTGGATTTCAGTAATGCGCGGAAGGATATACTCCTCAGATAAACAAGGTGTGTATGAACATTTTTTTCTCTCCCGCGTGACACGGTTGCTCGCAATGGTGGTTGGCCGACGAAATTTGCGCTAAGTCACACCTATAGGCCCTCTGGGCTATATTGAGGATCTAACTTCACCCCTTTATAGAGTAGCAGTTTGATTCCAGTCGTCTTTTCAAACTTCCAAACCATCCTATGAAGTGCGTCTAGTGTGCAACGCTCACACATCTCATATGGTTTCCTAACACCCCTCTCACAGAATATACACTCTTCTATCACCTCGCCCCGCTTTGCCTCATGCCAAGAACAATAAAGGCCGATGGTTGGGCGGCCGCAATGAAGTTCTTTGCCGAGCTTCGGCCACTCACATCCATAGGTCTCCATCTGTATGTGCCCAATAAGTCAGCCTCTAATTCGACGCGCCCTAATATTTTTCAGATATAACACCATAACGAAGAAAAAGCCGCCTAAACCATCACGCGAATTTAAAAAAAAGAATTAAAAAAAATGCAAAAGTCGGCTTTGTGATTCGTTCCCCCACCCCTCTCAGAGGATGACAACAACCCGGGTTTTTATGCACACAACTTGCCATCCTCCGAGAGATGTGAGGTGTGTTGGTTAAACCACATGTATAGAGATTAGGCGACCCCCTTGTTGGTTGCTAATCGAAACGAAATACTAGCGACCTAGAAGGTGCCCGCATCCGCACTACGGCAGCCTAGAATATTGAATGGAAACCCGGGTTTGAGCATGCAAACCATTCAATTTCTAGACCTGCTGAGTGTGATGTGGTTTAACCAACTTGACCACGCCACCGACCGAAGTAACACCAACATTTTGTGGTTATATATCACTATTAAAATATGTAGTATACATTTGTATATAATTTTGTACATACATTTGTATATAATTTTTTTGGTACATACAATGTTTTTTTCAATGTATGTTATAAAAAAGCAAAGAAATTAATAAAAGCTTATAAAAGTATATCACTGGCTCAACGCGCATTGATTAACTTCCACGTCACTTGTTGGCGGGGGAAATAAGCGTGCTGTGTGTAGCACATTCTGTTAACGAACGTCTGGTGGTAAAAAAAAATAGCCCGCCGTTTTTTTGGAGCTTTGTGGCTGCAGGCGTAAAATATATCACACCGGCTTGTGTTGGGAGATATGACAGCTTTTCCAAAATATGTCTGAGTAATATATCGTGGCGGGCGGCTCGGTCGCCATGCGTGCGCTCCGGGATACAGAGGACGGCCCGGTCGGGCGGTCGCGCCCCGGGGCCCTGGGGGGTGGGGCCCCCGGGGGTTGGGTCCCTAGGGGGCTTTCTTTTGGCGCTCCTGTAGTGCCCCGACCCTTTTGGTCCCCGGGGGCTTTCTTTTGGCGCTCCTGTAGTGCCCCGACCTTTTTGGCCCCAAACCCCCAATTGACATCTACTGATTATTCTATATTCCTCAGATGTCATAATGCCCATTTCTGTCCATCTGGTCTCACGTACACCTAACAGGTTAATATTTAATCTTCTCATTTCATTCTTAATGTTATCAAATTTCCCATCTCCACTCATAGTTCTTACATTCCAAGTTCCAATTTCAAAGTTGATAATCTTTTGCACCCAGTCTCCTGATGACGGTCTGGAGTCACCTGGTGCACATGACTGCCCCTACCGGGCGAGGCTGCTCCTATGGAGCAGCCATTTACACCGTTTCTCTGATTATCGATAAGACTTCAGTACATGATATTCTTGGCATCTGTAAAGAAGGTAGTTTGCCATTGATTTCATTCCTAGCAGTGACCATACTGGTCGATGACCGTAGCCAATGTCTCCCAAAAAAGAGATCATCTGCGTTCCGTCGTGAAGTTGTGGAGACCATAACCTACAACTATCTATCGGCTGCTCTTCAACTTCATCAACCACCTGCACCCATGGCTTCACGTAACCCTTATCGGGAGGCTAAACGGGTACTCCACCTTGCCCAAGGGTGTCCCATAGGCTAGCGGAGGGAAGGAGGCACCCATCAAGACAGTACTATCATGTTATTATGATATTTTAAATATTCTCTAAGCAAACGTAATTGCACCAGCATTTAGAGAGAGAGAGAGAGAGAGAGAGAGAGAGAGAGAGAGAGAGAGAGAGAGAGAGAGAGAGAGAGAGAGAGAGAGAGAAAGAGAGAGAACTATTTGTTCAAATTGAATGAAATTTACAAACATAAATGACATTTCCTCTAAACATATTTATTAACATAAACCTCATAGACTTCCAAGGTCTGTCGCCGTTAATGCAAGTAAATTTTCTTTAAATTGTGGGTGGCCTTAAGAGGCCAGTAAAAAAATGTTGTTTCCCCACAGAAGGGAAACTTGAATGTGAACGTCTAGTCATTAAAAGTACAGTTTTAAGAATTAAACATAGACGTAGAATTGAAAAAGTAGATTATAAAATATAATAAAAAAAAGATTAAACAAATGTTGTATAAACACATTAATAGTTTTCTTCTCACAATTGCAAGAAATGACTGCGGAATTTCCTGCTTTATTTCTCAAATAAAAATCAAAGATTTTGATGTTAGTTAGAGGTATTGTAGCTAGGTATACCATTTTCTTTTTCAAGTTCTAGTAACCTCCCTTGTAACAATATTAGATGTTTATGTCCCCCTACCAAGCGCAGACTGCTACTGCAACAATAGATTAATCTTAGGCAATTTACATATAAACTTAAACGGTATTTCCTGCTTTATTTCTCAAATAAAAATCAAAGATTTTGATGTTAGTTAGAGGTATTGTAGCTAGGTATACCATTTTCTTTATCAAGTTCTAGTAACCTCCCTTGTAACAATATTAGATGTTTATGTCCCCCTACCTAGCGCAGACTGCTACTGCAACCATAGATTAATCTTAGGCAATTTACATATAAACTTAAAGAAAGTCAAATATACAAATAGAAACGCAAAATTTGATCTACAGGCACTGAAGAGTGAGAAGATAAAAGTAAATTCAACGTAGAGGTAAAGAACAGATTCGATGCATGATGTCCGATAAAGCAATGCAATATTATTTCAAGACGTCAGTGACCAATTGAAAATATAAAAGAAATCAGTCAAGAAGCTGTACTAACAACAATAATAATCCTAAAAATAAAGATAATAGGGCGCAAGAAATAGATGATGGAAGACATCTTAAAACTCATGGAAATAAGAAGAAATAACAAAAATAACAAGGAAATATACGAAGAGATTCACAGGAAAATTAGGAAGCTACTGCTATGTAAAGAGGCAAAAGAATCAAATTGCAAGGAAATTTAATACCAACACAACACCCAGAATACCAAATTAATCCACACAAGAATTAATGACATCACTAACAAAAGACACATCAACAGGTTGCCTAAAAACCAAAGATGGCAAAATCATAATAGAAAAAGATCAGATTTTACATGCGTGGTCTGATTATGTGAAAGATCTTTATGATGATACAAGACAAAAACAATATGATCATCAGAATAATAATGAAGGACCATCAATTTTGTTTGTCGCGGTGTTTTTCTTTTAGATATCTAGCAATTCCGCGGAGCCTGTCTCCCTGGCGAAGGTGTTAACAATTTTCTCCGTAATCCCGTATATCCACTTGTTGGGAAATAGCTGCGCGAGATTCGGTAGGGAATCGGGTCGCGTTGGTTACTTACAGGGGTATCTGAGATTATCGCTCAGTAAGCAATGCAAAATACTGTGCGTAATCTTGCAAAGACATCAACAACAGCGGTAAAATGCTGTTGTTGAAAGCGATGTAAATAGGATATGCAAAAAAAAAAAAAATTCCGCAGAATGCTTGAACATAAGTGTAGTGATCAATCAAGGCATTACTGTCATGCTATTATGATATTTGAAGTATTCTCTAAGCACACGTAATTGCACCAGCATTTAGCAGACACAGAGAGAGAGAGAGAGAGAGAGAGAGAGAGAGAGAGAGAGAGAGAGAGAGAGAGAGAGAGAGAGAGAGAGAGAGAGAGAAGGGAGGAAGCGTGGGGGAGGGGGGGGGAACTATCTGTAATATTTGTCAACATAAGCCCCATAAGCTATGCATAAAATTTGGTGGAACTGCGGTAAAGCTGTGAGCCTTTCGCCAGTGGGAAAATAAGTGCATTCAGGCCTTGATTGTGCCAGACCAGGTTTTGTCCTACTCACTTCGCCTATTAATCTTCATCTCTCTCATTCCTATTACCTAGACCAGGGGTCACCAAACTACGCTCCGCGGGCCGGATCCGGCCCGCGACGTCATTTCATCCGGCCCGCCGTCGGTACTCGAACTTGCTTGATATAACTATGAAACACGAGCCGTTGTGATACAATTTAAATGTAAATATTATGTTTAGAATAATAGAAGATCTTCACACGTGCGGAGACCTCCTGGCTGCACTAGGTTGTTTATTTAGGTGGCCCTATTTATAAATTTTGCGAACCTTATTATGAGATATATTCTATTACCAAATGAAGCCGCCAGCCGCGGCTCAACAAGAGTATGGAGTAGCATATCCCTTGATACCCTGGTAAAAAATGTATAGGATGCTGGGATGTTGTGTTGGCGTGCCTATAACAGCCTAGTAAAGCCATGTTCCCGCCTCTTTGGCCTTGGGAACAAGTTAGGCCGAAGAGATGCTGATGTCTAATTTTCAGCAGAGGGTTTGAACTTAAACCCCTGAGCCACTACCAAGTAGATGGGCGAACATGTCCCAGGCACGGCAGAGCGTAGCCACTGTTTTTCCAGACCGCAGTTGAGAGGGTAGACAGGCCCTGTGAAGATCCAAAAGATCCAAGAGGATCTTGATTGTGGATTGACGATTATCTGCTGTGGGGTGAGTTCTGAACGAACCTTCATAGTTTAAATAGGAATATAGGAATATAATAGCTATGTCTGTGTCTGAGAACAATAATGGAGGGATATATGCCTGGGAAGAGAGGAAGAGGAAAGCCAAAGAGAAGATGGGTGCAGGATGTGGCGGATGATCTCCAGATGGATGTATCTGAAGCGGGAAATCTTGCTTATGATCGAGAGGTCTTCCGGAAGGTTGTTATGGGAGCGAGGTTCTGCAAAGGACATGCAACTGAATGAATGACCTTTGTTGCATCTTGTCTGATAATTGCTGGTGTTGTTTATCAGACTGCATTTACAGTGTTGGATGATTATCCATGCTGTGATGAAGATCACTGGTAATGTGTTGGATGACTACCCATGCTGTGATAGAATATCAATGGTACTGTGAAGGATGATCATGTGTATGTTTATTCATGGGGATGCCTATTTTGTCATTGCATCTAGTCATGCATTTTATATATTAGGGCATTGGCATTATTAATCAGATGTTGTTGTATCTTTATAATTACATTATTCTGATTCCCTGTACACTGACCTGAATTTCTTCTGATATCTCTAAATCGTTGTTTTTTCTTGTTAGCCGTAGAGATAGAATGAGAATCTCTTTGTCTTCTTATTTCTCTCTTCTTCTACGGCCCATGAACAGTCGGCGTTGTGCTATTATCTCTATCATCTCTGTGCGGTTACACATGGGTACCTATAAACTGTATATGTACGTTTGATGAGCTGTAGCTTCACCTGTGACCCCTAGTCCTCTGCTTTTCTTGTGTTTCAATAGGATTGTAATCATGTTTCTAATGTAATGTCTTTTTCATTTTCAGATCCCGTGTACTTCACCCTTAATTATGGCTAGTAGGAAAATAAAAGTGGACGCCGAGTGAGGAGTAAAGTACTTCTTTGTGGAAACAAAGGACCAGAAAACCAACTGCGTAATATGCAGCGAAAGTGTTGCCGTTTTGAAAGAGTACAATCCTCGGCGTCACTACGAAACAAAACATCCATCAACATAGTAAAAGTTTTCTGGGAAATTACGCTCTAGGAAATATGAGACCATTAAACGTGGTTTTGAAACGCAAAGAAATCTCTTCACGAGAAAATTTGCTGAAAATGAATCTGTCACTCGTACAAGTTACAAAACAGTGCATTAGATGGCAGAACGAGGAAAACCGTTTAATGATGACAACGTCATTAAAGAGCGTGTGTGATCGAAGCAGCAAATGACTTGTGTCCTGAGAAAGCCGATTTGTTTGGAACTATCAGCCTTTCGGCAAGTTCAGTTGTGCGGAGAACAGAAGAACTTGAAGAGAACAAAGTGCTACAGATACGCGAGAAAGCTAGGAACTTGGAGTATTCTCTGGCGCTGGATGAGTCTATTGATCTCTCGAGAACGTCACAACTTCTCGTGTTCATTTGTGGTGTCAATTTGGACTTTCAGGTAACGAAAGAGTTGGCGTCCGTTTGCAGCATGCATGGAACAACAGCTGGGAAAGTCATTTTCGTGGAAGTGCAAACAATTTTCCAAGACTATAACCTTCGGTGGAATCAGCTTCGAGGTGTTACAGTTGATGAGGGGAAAAAAACATGACTGGAGTGAGGAAGGGTCTGTTGGGGTAGATCAGGACTCATTTGGAAGATTTGCAAATTCCGGGTGCTCTGTTCATACACTGCATCGTACATCAGCAAGTACTCTGTGGGAAAGATTTAGATATTTCTTGTGTACTGAAACCAGTAGTTTCTGCTGTGAACTTCATTCGGGAACATGCACTCATTCACCGTCAGTTCTAGGCTTTTCTTGAAGAAATTGATTCTGAATTCTGTGACTTGCCTTATGACATATCAGTCAGGTGGCTCAGCTGCGGTAAAGTCCTGCTTCGTTTTTACAAGCTCCGAAACGAAATAAATGTTTTCCTCACTGAAAAAGATAAAGCTGATTCACAGCTGTCAGATCCTACCTGGCTGTCAAAGTTGTCAATTTTGGTCGATATGAACGAACTGAACTTGAAACTTCAGGGAAAGGATTATCTCGTCTGTGATCTCTACAGAACCATCAAAGGATTTCGATTTCGAAGAAAGCTGTCATTGTTGGAAGCACAACTGGAAGGAGAAAACCTTTCTAATTTTCACTGTTTCAAAGAGTTTGGAGAGATTTTCAGATCTTGACAGATTTGAGAGTGACATCCTTCTGTTCCAGAATCCGCTTGATTATAACCTTAATGATGTGCCAGTTGAATTACAGTTGGAGCTCATTGAGAAGGAAGTACCGCTGCTTACCTGATGTTGAGTTTCCGAAACTTAAGAAATTTGCCGCTGGTATGACATCATTGTTTGGAACAAAATATGTTTGTGAGCTAACATTTTCAAAAAGGAAGTCTGTGAAGTCACCACATCGAACGAGATTGACTGATGAACATTTGAAAGCAATTCTCTTGATTGGATGCAGCAATTCCAAACCAAACATTGATTGTATTTTGAAAGCCACACTTCAGTTTCACAAAACTCACTATCCTCTTTTGCTGCTTAGTTTGTGAGATTCGGATATGTGTACAATATGTCTGATGTAACTATCTTTTTGCTAACGTCGCCTTCTTTGATAACTTTGTTTAGTAAATAAATATAAATATGTTGGTTGTCTTTGTTTGTTTGTTTGTTTGTTTGTTTATGTGCATTTCACGACCTTTCCATGATTAACTTAGTTTTTCGTCTTTTTCCCCAGACCTTTCGTTCTAGCTTGAAATTATTGTTAAAGTTAGTTGTATATCCTTTACAGGACGTTTACAGTCAACAGCAGCATTGTTTATTGTTGTTGATGTCTTGGCAAGTTTACGTTTAGTAGTTTACCATTGTTTTTCGAACGACCGGCACCCATAACATAGCGTATTGTCAAAGACTGAAGGAGGAGGCAGGGAGCCTGCCTCATGATAGAACACCACCGGGACGTGGGGTCAACCTAAGATGGAATAGAGGGAACATAGTGCCCGGGAACAGGGCAGGATAGATGATAGAAAAGGGGGACTAGTAACTAGTCCTCACACGAAGGCGTTGACCAGATAGTTAGCACTACTGGTCACGACAGAATCACGCCTGCGTGATAGCAACGATTAGCACTCAAACCAAAGCCAGCTAATAGAAGCGTGCTAACTGACCTAGCACGCAAAGAGCCGAAGGGCGTATGAAGGTCCTTCCGCGTGGCATGTAGCGACACGAGTGAAGCAAGGCAGACTGGGGACTGACTCTGTAGTGTTCACATCGTGTAGAATAGAAGATAGTTTTCGTATAGCCTAGTAGATAGAGATTAGCTATAGGGTTTATTAAAACTAGTGATAGAGAATATTGTGACTTTATGTGTGATTAGATAGCGACTGTTTTGCAATTGTAAAGAGCCAACGGCAATAAAATGTACCATTTCATTCCTCGCACACGACTTGCAAGTTTCTTGTATGGTGTGGGAGAAGTAATCCGATGATGCCTGAAACATAAGTTGGTGACAGGCAATAGGATTAAATGTGGTGTCAGAAGTGCTGCTTGAACCTGAGTTCAAGCTATAACACTTACCCACGGCTCTAGACTAGGGTTACAGATAGGATATTACAAAGATTAAATGTTTAATTTGTGTCAGTGACGATGACGTGTGCAGACTAGATCGAGTTGCCGGCAGAAGTGTGCCTATCGTGATGAAATAATGTTTATTTGTGCTTATTAGAATGTTATATATTTAAATAATGTGTTTTTCAAAGTTGTAAGTATGCATATTATGTTCTTCTTTCATTTATTTATGTAATTATTTATTTGTTTTTGAATAATTGTCAAAACTGATTCATGGCGGAGCAATACAAAGGTCAGCGACAGTATTGATTTTTGCAAGCTAAAAATAGCGCTGCGCCTGTGACGTGGCACGATTGACAAACAGTTGGGCCTCGCCATTTGCAATCAGCATTTCAGTGTTTACATACTGGCAAGCTGCTGCCTGCCTGAATCTTTACGATATATTAACTATTATTTGTTTATTTAAGTTAGAGAATGAATATATTTATTTATTTACACATTATTATTACATTTATATTTATTTGAAAGCAGTTATTGATTTTTTTTCCTACTTTTCTATTTGTTTACCGTCACGAGGGCACTACTTTCGGCTATGCAAATTAGATTTGGCCTGCACCATACTTCCATAGATTAAACTAGGTTAGTAAGGAAAGACATATTACTGTAGAACGAAGACAGGACAGTGACATTAAATATTAATTAATCGATGTTCTGTTTGTTCGTGAGCATGTCAGTGTCATTGTACTAATTTGTCAAAAATCTATTTGTCGGTTACGAGTTGTTAATTGTTGCTGCTCTGTAAAACAGGGCGAACAACAGCTGAGTGATAACGTGAGTGTGTGCCGATGTGCCAAACGAGGTGACCTGAGTAGAAAACTCGTGTGTATTCCGGGGTGCCAAACAACGGGACCGGTATTGCTGACGTGTTGTTCCTTGTTCTAGGGAACATTAAGTTGAGTAAAACCTACGTTTTTGGCATGCATTGTGATTAATAGTGCATCTCTTTTTCAGCGTGTATTGTATGAACAGACTTTGTGCTCTAATTTTTTGGAGAATACAATTTCCCAGATTGTAAACAAAGAGCACAATTTGTAGTGCTCAGATATTAAATAACATAGCATATTAAAGAAAAATAACTGAGTGAAGCAGTCAGTTCAGGTCAACGTGAGGCAATTACCCAGCAACATGGCTACTCTAGCTGACTTCATTAAAGCAGGTAAAGAATTGCAATACACAGGTAAAGAGCTAGAACAATATGCAGATCAAAAATTTAAAGAAGCAAAGGATGCAGAGAGAGATGAACGCGCACAGGAAAGACAACATCAGATACAACTAGCTGAGATAACAAAACAAAAAGAAGTGCAAATTAAACAACAACAATTAGAACATGATAAGAATATTAAGCAACAACAATTAGAACAAGATAAGGAAATAAAACAGAAGACATTAGATCAGGAGAGAGAATTAAAGCAAAAAGAAATAGATGAAATGGCAAGAGTTAAGGAAAAACAAATACAAGTAGAATCAGAGACACAATTAAAGATGAAGGAAATGGATGTAGACTCACACGCAGAGATCTCTGCCACTAAACTTAAAAGTCAACAAGAAGAAAATAAGTTCAACAAATACAAAAATATTATCAAAGCATATTGTAAAGAGGATTCAATATCTGCCTGGACAGAAAATGTCGAGTATCAGTTTAAATATCACCAAGTTCCTTTAGAGATGTGGGAAATGATTTATATGAAGAACCTGAGTGGTGAGCCCCTTAAAGTAATAGAATCTATACCAACCGATCTTAGATCTGACTACCAATACATCCGTGATAGGATTATGCAACACTTTTTACTTGATGCCCCTGGGTATCAGGTTCAGTTCTCAAATTTAAAACCTAAACCTACTGAGACTTTCATTGACTACGTCTCAAATGTTCAAAGTGTACTAAATAGGTGGCTTAAAGCGGCTAACATAGGAAAAGACTTTGATAGATTGAACAATTTAATAACTATGGATAAGGTAATATCCACGATACCATCCTCTTTTGCTAAATTTTTGCAGCAGTCAGACGTTGAAACCATAGAACAGTTTGAAAAGAAAGGGTCGGCATATTTTTCTTCAAACAGAAATATTTTTAAGACTTCAAATGACTCTGAAATAGTTTCCTTTGTAAAAGATCAAGCTAAAAACTATCAGAGCAATAGAAAACCATTTAATAAATTTGACAAGAAAGATAGAAAAATTTCAAAATGTATCCACTGTCAACTTTTACATGACACGTATTCAATGTGTGACAAATCGCCATGTTATCCGGCACATCTTGAAAATGTTATTAAGAAGCAACAGAACAAAAGATCTGCTTACCGGCGTGCCGTTAAATGTTTTTTCTGTTCCAGCTACGGCCATTATTCAAATAAGTGCCTAGGCCGCCAACGTATGAAAGCCAACAATGCTATTTTACTTGATACATCTTCTGATAGTGGTAGTGAGACTGAGTGTGAAGTTGAGAATGTATTACCTTTCAAGCAATCTGAAGATGTGTGTTGTGTGAGCGATGTATTAAGCTTTGACAATTGTGTCCAATGTCACCGATTTCATGCAGACGGAAAATTAGAATGTGGGCATTTTGTAACATCCTCCTTAGAGAATGCAAACGCAGCTATAGCCTCCAGAGGCAATCTATTGTTTCACTCTGCGTTGGTCAATGAGAAGCCATGCCGATGTTTGCTAGACAGTGGGAGCTCTATTATTGGTGTGAAAAAGGAACTTGTTAATCCAAAGGATTATACTGGTGACTCTGTAAAATGCCGTACGTTTTCTGGTAATATAGAAACCTATCCTCTGGCAAGAGCCCGTATAAACACCCCGTTCCTTGCGGGTACCTTTACTTGTGCAATACTAGACAACCCTTGTGCTGAGTTAATTCTTGGGTGTCTACCCCAGCTAAAGCACTGTACAGATGAAGAAATATCTGTCTGGGAGGAGAAGAATGGTTTCACTCCAGCAAACAGTGAAGATATCCTCGGACATCACAGTCCTAACAAAGGTACTAGACCTGTAACACTTGAAACTGGTCAATACATAATGGTGCTACTACCAGACAAGCAAAATAACAGGTTAACTTCATGGCAAGGGCCTTTCAAAGTGATACAACAACTTTCAGATGTTGACTATGAAATATCAATAAACGACCACTTAAAGATATTCCATGTCAACATGCTGAAACCTTACTTTTCACGACAACAGACAGAAGTAGAGACAGACGAACACAGTGCACCCACACCAAGTGATCAGACGACAGACATACACAACGCAACTACACTAGTTAGCGAGACTGGCATATCCGACGAGCATACACTTAGCGAGAATACAGAATACACACTTAGCACCACCACCGTACTGAATCAGGTAGACGACGACGGAATGGAACTACCAGTTCCTATTGTAGACAAGACTGCTACATTAGATAGCATACATATAGAACAGGGACTAACAGACAGTCAACGACGACAATTAGTAGAATTAGTGACGGAATACAAAGACATATTCTCTGACATTCCAGGTATGACGGACAGAATCGAACACTCCATTCTTCTTACGGACTCTAAGCCTATTAAATGCAGGCCGTACTCAATCCCACTAAGCTATAGGGAAAATCTAAATAAGGAAATTCTGAATTTAGAAGCTAGTGGGATCATCCAAAAATCCACCTCGGAGTACTCTTTTCCAATTGTTCTAGTTAAGAAGAAAGATTCTACAATTCGTCTCTCCGTGGACTATCGAAAGCTCAACAACGTCACCAAGATCGACGCAGAGCCAATTCCTTCCTGCGAAGATCTTATTCTTGACATGTCCACCTCCAAAATCTTTTCTAAATTAGATCTCACTAAGGGATATTGGCAAGTCCCTATGCAGTCTCAATCCATCCATCTTACTGCTTTTTCAACTCCTTTAGGACTGTACGAGTGGCGTTTTCTTCCTTTCGGACTTCGAAACGCTCCTGCCACTTTCGTACGCTTAACTAGAGATCTACTTCATGGAGTGACGAATACAGTGACCTATATTGATGATATATGTGTCCATACTGATGACTGGACAACACACCTACTGAAACTGAGACATGTCTTTAATAGGTTGCGACTCTTCGGGCTCACTGTCAAACCGAGCAAAGTCGAATTGGGCCTAAAAGAAATTGAGTTTTTAGGTCATGTCATTTCTCAAGGTCAACTAAAGACTGACCAGAAAATTATTACCAAAATTATGAATCTGACCATGCCTACCACCAAGAAACAGGTCAGAAGCCTTTTGGGGTTAGTGAATTACTATAGTAAATTTATTCCAAATTTAGCGGAGATTACAAGTGTATTTTCCAATGTTTTAAAAGCTTCTGTAAAATTGGATGTTAAAGATGCATTATTAATTTCTGCATTGTCAAAATTGAAAATCTTGTTTAGTAATGTTCCAATCCTCCGCTTGCCTAATCCGAGGCTCGTTTATTATCTTAGGACAGATGCCAGCAGGATCTCCATCGCTGCAGTACTAGGCCAATTTTATGAGGGCATCTTCCATCCGATTTGCTACGTGAGCCGTAAGATCACACCCACCGAGTCCAGATATTCCATATCCGAGTTGGAAGCCTTAAGCGTCATCTATGCGGTGAGAAAGCTGCATCGATTTCTGTCGGGTGTGCACTTCATTGTCCAGACTGACAACTCCCCAATAACGGTCATACAGAGTGGTGTACATCGAAATGACCGAATATACAGGTGGTCGCTAATACTACAAAATTACACCTTTAGTGTAGAACATATTAAGGGGAAAGATAACATCTTGGCTGATACCCTTAGTCGACCATCTGATGTAGCAATACCAGAAATTTCCACATAAAATTGTATTGTAATATATGTTAATGTAGTACAGTCAAATATTCTATGTGAAATATGTTAGAAATACATGAATATTGTGTGCTGAACTAAGTACCAAAAACATTGACCTGCTATGTGTCTGTAGACATCAAAAGTAAGAACTTTACTCTGGGAACAAATATATCACTTTGTGAACTAGGACAGCTTATTACTTGCTAAGCTCCATATATGTTCCAGTGAATTAGTTGTGTTAAACAGAGAAAAACAGTGTCAGATGAATATATACATACAGACACGAGAACAGTGGTCTACAAACGAACTCTACAGGTGCAATACCCATAGAATAAATATGACTGTGTAATGGATTTCAAATACCCAGAACAATTGTATAGATATTATGCCAATGAAAGCATGTTTCTGAACATTAATGGCAACAACTAAGCTAAGGTATTTAAAAGACCATGTATATATAAACTAAATGTGATATGTATCATAATATTTTAATATAGTGATAAAATATAGATAGATTATGTCATTTTAACTTTTATTTAGATTTAGATAATATAATACTTTTTCATTTTAGTTTAGATAGATGATTAATTTGCCCATTTATTTAGCTTTAAAAGTAGATTAGGATAGTAATTTAAACATGACAACTAATTATAAGAAGTGTATACAGGAATAGTATCATTCAGTTTATTATATTTCACTTTGTTTCATTTCATTTGATTTCATTCCATCTTAACCAATCCATTTAACAAACGTTATCATTTAGTAGCATGATTAGGTTACACTATAATAGAATATAAATATTATACACTTAAAGATACATCATTTACACCATATAGAATAAGAATATCAATCATATAGTTTGTTTCATTTAAATACATTAGATAAAATATGTTATATTTCACATCACCCATTTTAGAAAGGTACGTAACTTATTACATTTCACATTACCCATTTCACAAAGAGACATAACTCATCTCACATCAATTTCATTTCACATAGGTAAATGATATCCCTTAAATTAGATAAATATTAGGAGTAATGTAAGCTTATTTTAGGATTAATATGACAGATAGATTAACACATTAAATGTATATTTATAGAACTAGTATTAGTATGTCAGTATTTAGAGTAATATTTCTGTAGAATAGAGTGGTTAATAATACCAGGGTACAAACCATCAACCCGTTTTTCTTACATGTAAATATGTTGTAAATAACTTGACGTGTGCAACGGTTGATGCACAGTCATTAGGCTCAACTCTGTCAAACTGAGCCAAGATTGTACAGTGTCACTCCAAGGTTTTTAAATAACTATGAGAGTGAAAGTTATGTGACAGAAATGAGGATGAAAGAAGTGTGACAAAAATGAGGATGAAAGATGTGTGACAGAAATGAGGATAAAAGAAGTGTGACAGAAATGAAGATGAAAGATGTGTGACAGAAATGAAAGTAAAAGATGTGTGCCAATAGTGAGTGTAAAAGAAATGTGACATAAGCGAATGTGAAAGATGTGTGACAGAAGTGTGAAAGTGAGAACAAATGTAAAATATACAGGAGAGAGTGAGAACAGTCAGCGGATTTTTTTTTTGCCGCTCAACAAAAACTTTTTATTTTTATTGCCGTCAAATGTTGGTTTCAATGTTGAAAATGTGTTGTAATGAATGTATTTTGTGTAGTTTAGTTTAGGATCTTAGTGAAAGTATTTTGAGTCTCATAAGACAGAAATGTAGTCACAGATTTGTATTATACACATGTTTGTGACCACAGTTAAATGAATTATGGCACTTGAAAAACTAACTTACATACACATGATAGTTAGATACACATGTTAGAGGTTAGATTATACGTTTAATTACACCCAAACACACAAACAACCAGAAAAACAAACATATAAATTGCATACAATTTTATTAGATCAAAGGGAGATAACTCCGGGTCAGGGGACATAATAGACAACGAAACACTAACTTAACAGTGAAATATGACTTTACACGCGGAAGCGAGATAGGTAAAGCCTGTCGCTCACAGCTTGTGTAATGGTTGTTTAATATTATATGGGGGACATGAAGCAATTCATGTGTTGACCTTCAGAAAGTCAACTTTGTATGGGTAGTGAGTTAATTTACTATTTGAGGGCAGGTCTTATAAGACAACGGTCCGGTTCAGACATACCTCTAATTAATATAATATTGCGATTGAGAAGAGGGCTCACGCCAACCAGACAAGTTTGTGGCGATTGCCAGTAGCCAAGTAAAGTGATGCTACATTGTGACATTAGTCAGTAGGTCTATTGAGTAGCCCAAAGCCAGGTTATCTACAGTCTTTGACAAAAATTAGAAACACTAATTTTTTAGAAACCTCTTGCGTCACAACCAATGAGTCAAAGTTGATGACGCAACACAGGAGGGGAGGGTGTGTGTCAAAGACTGAAGGAGGAGGCAGGGAGCCTGTCTCATGATAGAACACCACCGGGACGTGGGGTCAACCTCAGATGGAATAGAGGGAACATAGTGCCCGGGAACAGGGCAGGATAGATGATAGAAAAGGGGGACTAGTAACTAGTCCTCACACGAAGGCGTTGACCAGATAGTTAGCACTACTGGTCACGACAGAATCACGCCTGCGTGATAGCAACGATTAGCACTCAAACCAAAGCCAGCTAATAGAAGCGTGCTAACTGACCTAGCACGCAAAGAGCCGAAGGGCGTATGAAGGTCCTTCCGCGTGGCGTGTAGCGACGCGAGTGAAGCAAGGCAGACTGGGGACTGACTCTGTAGTGTTCACATCGTGTAGAATAGAAGATAGTTTTCGTATAGCCTAGTAGATAGAGATTAGCTATAGGGTTTATTAAAACTAGTGATAGAGAATATTGTGACTTTATGTGTGATTAGATAGCGACTGTTTTGCAATTGTAAAGAGCCAACGGCAATAAAATGTACCATTTCATTCCTCGCACACGACTTGCAAGTTTCTTGTATGGTGTGGGAGAAGTAATCCGATGATGCCTGAAACATAAGTTGTTGACACGTATAAACCAGCGCAACGTTGTCTGCTGTCAAATCGCTCGCAGCTGTATTTTGAACGTGGGTATACGGGATTACGAACCGCGTCCGCAAGCTCTTCGCCACGGAGCCCGGCGCAAGTATTGTACAGAATGAGTTTCCGGCCCGCGCTCGTAATTTTGTCAGTTATCCGGCCCGCCGTGAAAAAAGTTTGGTGACCCCTGCCCTAGTCCATACTTGCCCACTATGCATCCGTCCTGTTGATTTCCAACTTTGGCATTCAAGTCACCCATTATGATAGTTACTTCAGAATTCTTGCATTTCTTGAAGGCTTTCACTAAATCACTATAAAATGCATCGATGAAACATGCATAAACTTGTATGACGTTGACATCAAAAGGTCTTCCACTCAACTTCACCAGTAACACTCTGTCTGATACAGTCCAATATCCTTTGATCGATTTTTCTCTCTCTGTATCCATTATAATTGCTACTCCTCGCTGTTGTTTCTCTCCATCAAATAGATTATTCTATATTCCTCAGATGTCATAATGCCCATTCCTGTCCATCTGGTCTCACGTACACCTAACAGGTTAATATTTAATCTTCTCATTTCATTCTTAATGTTATCAAATTTCCCATCTCCACTCATATTTCTTACATTCCAAGTTCCAATTTCAAAGTTGATAATCTTTTGCACCCAGTCTCCTGATGACGGTCTGGAGTCACCTGGTGCACATGACTGCTCCTACCGGGCGAGGCTGCTCCTATGGAGCACCCATTTACACCGTTTCTCTGATTATCGATAAGACTTCAGTACATGATATTCTTGGCATCTGTAAAGAAGGTAGTTTGCCATTGATTTCCTTCCTAGCAGTGACCATACTGATCGGGAGGCTAAACGGGTACTCCACCTTGCCCAAGGGTGTCCCATAGGCTAGCGGAGGGAAGGAGGCACCCATCAAGGCATTACTATCATGTTATTATGATATTTTAAATATTCTCTAAGCAAACGTAATTGCACCAGCATTTGGGAGAGAGAGAGAGAGAGAGAGAGAGAGAGAGAGAGAGAGAGAGAGAGAGAGAGAGAGAGCGAGAGAGAGAGAGAGAGAGAGAGAGAGAGAGAACTATTTGTTCAAATTGCATGAAATTTACAAACATAAATGACATTTCCTCTAAACATATTTATTAATATAAACCCCATAGACTTTCAAGGTCTTTCGCCGTTAATATAATTAAATTTTCTTTAAATTGTGGGTGGCCTTATGAGGCCAGTAAAAAAATGTTGTTTCCCCACAGAGGGAAAATTTGAAAAGGTACTAGAGCAAAGTATCATTAAAAGTACAGTTTTAAGAATTAAACATAAACGTAGAATTGAAAAAGTAGATTATAAAATATAATTAAAAAAAGATTAAACAAATGTTGTATAAACGCATTCATAGTTTTCTTCTCGCAATTGGAGTAAATGACTGCGGTATGTCGTTCTTTATTTCTCAAATATAAATGAAAGATTTTGATGTTCTTTAGAGGTATTGTAGCTAGGTATACCATTTTCTTTTTCAAATTCTAGTAACCTCCCTTGTAACAATATTAGATGTTTATGTCCCCCTACCAAGCGCAGACTGCTACTGCAACCATAGATTAATCTTAGGCAATTTACATATAAACTTAAAGAAAGTCAAATATACAAATAGAAACGCAAAATTTGATCTACAGGCACTAAAGAGTGAGGAGATAAAAGTAAATTCAACGTAGAGGTAAAGAACAGATTCGATGCGTGATGTCCGATAAGGCAATGCAATATTATTTCAAGACGTCAATGATCAATTGAAAATATAAAAGAATTCAGTCAAGAAGCTGCACTAACAACAATAATAATCCCAAAAATAAAGGTAATAGGGCGCAAGAAATGGATGATGGAAGACATCTTAAAACCCATGGAAATAAGAAGAAATAAAAAAAAAATAACAAGGAAATATACGAAGAGATTCACAGGGAAATTAGGAAGCTACTGCTATGCAAAGAGGCAAAAGAAACAAGGCGTGAGGAAAATTGCAAGGAAATTTAAAACCAACACAACACCCAGAATACCAAATTAATCCACACAAGAATTAATGACATCACTAACAAAAGAACAGACACATCAACAGGTTGCCTAAAAACCAAAGATGGCAAGATCATAATAGAAAAAGATCAGATTTTACATGCGTGGTCAGATTATGTGAAAGACCTTTATGATGATACAAAACAAGAACAATATGATCATCAGAATAATAATGAAGGACCATCAATTTTGTTTGTCGCGGTGTTTTTCTTTTAGATATCTAACAATTCCGCGGAGCCGGTTTCCCTGGCGAAGGTGTTAACGATTTTCTCCGTAATCCCGTATATCCACGTGTGGGGAAATAGCTGCGCGAGATTCGGTAGGGAATCGGGTCGCGTTGGTTACTTACAGGGGTATCCGAGATTATCGCTCAGCAAGCAATGCAAAATACTGTGCGTAATCTTGCAAAGACATCAACAACAGCGGTAAAATGCTGTTGTTAACAGCGATGCAAATAGAATATGCGAAAAAAATAAACAATTCCGCAGAATGCTTGAACTTAAGAGTAGTGATCAATCAAGACATTACTATCATGTTATTATGATATTTGAAATATTCTCTAAGCAAACGTAATTGCACCAGCATTTAGCAGAGAGAGAGAGAGAGAGAGAGAGAGAGAGAGAGAGAGAGAGAGAGAGAGAGAGAGAGAGAGAGGAGGAGGGAGGAAGCGTGGGGGGGGGGGGAACTATCTGTAATATTTGTCAACATAAGCCCCATAACGGCCTTTCGCCAGTGGGAAAATAAGTGCATTTAGGCCTTGATTGTGCCAGAACAGGTTTTGTCCTACTCACTTCGCCTATTAATCTTCATCTCTCTCATTCCTATTACCTAGACCAGGGGTCACCAAACTACGGCCCGCGGGCCGGATCCGGCCCGCAACGTCATTTCATCCGGCCCGCCGTCGGTACTCGAACTTGCTTGATATAACTATGAAACACGAGACGTTGTGATACAATTTAAATGTAAATATTATGTTTAGAATAATAGGAGATCTTCACACGTGTGGAGACCTCCTGGCTGCACTAGGTTGTTTATTTAGGTGGCCCTATTTATAAATTTCGCGAACGTTATTATGAGATATATTCTATTACCACATGAAGCCGGCAGCCGCGGCTCTACAAGAGTATGGAGTAGCATATCCCTTGATACCCTGGTAAAAAATTTATAGGATGCTGGGATGTTGTGTTGGCGTCCCTATAACAGCCCAGTAAAGCCATGTTCCCGCCTCTTTGGCATTGGGAACAACTGAGGCTGAAGAGATGCTGATGTCTAATTTTCAGCAGAGGATTTGAACTTAAACCCCTGAGCCACTACCAAGTAGATGGGCGCGCATGCCCCTGGCACGGCCGAGCGTAGACACTGTTTTTACAGACCGCAGTTGAGAGGGTAGACAGGCCCTGTGAAGATCCAAAAGATCCAAGAGGATCTTGATTGTGGATTGACGAGTATCTGCTGTGGGGTGAGTTCTGAACGAACCTTCATAGTTTAAATAGGAATATAGGAATATAATAGCTATGTCTGTGACTGAGAACAATAATGGAGGGATATATGCCTGGGAGAGAGGAAGAGGAAGGCCAAAGAGAAGATGGGTGCAGGATGTGGCGGATGATCTCCAGATGGATATATCTGAAGCGGGAAATCTTGTTTATGATCGAGAGGTTTTCCGGAAGGTTGTTATGGGAGCGAGGTTCTGCAAAGGACATGCTACTGAATGAATGACCTTTGTTGCATCTTGTTGTCTGATAATTGCTGGTGTTGTTTATCAGACTGCAGTTACAGTGTTGGATGATTACCCATGCTGTGATGAGGATCACTTGTACTGTGTTGGATGACTACCCATGCTGTGATGAAATTTAAAACCAACACAACACCCAGAATACCAAATTAATCCACACAAGAATTAATGACACCACTAACAAAAGAGCAGACACATCAACAGGTTGCCTAAAAACAAAAGATGGCAACATCATAATAGAAAAAGATCAGATTTTACATGCGTGGTCAGATTATGTGAAAGACCTTTATGATGATACAAGAAAAGAACAATATGATCATCAGAATAATAATGAAGGACCATCAATTTTGTTTGTCGGGGTGTTTTTCTTTTAGATATCTAGCAATTCCGCGGAGCCCGTCTACCTGGCGAAGGTGTTAACAATTTTCTCCGTAATCCCGTATATCCACGTGTGGGGAAACAGCTGCGCGAAATTCGGTAGGGAATCGTGTCGCGTTGGTTACTTACAGGGGTATCTGAGATTATCGCTCAGTAAGCAATGCAAAATACTGTGCATAATCTTGCAAAGACATCAACAACAGCGGTAAAATGCTGTTGTTGACAGCGATATAAATAGGATATGTGAAAAAAAAAAAAATTCCGCAGAATGCTTGAACATAAGTGTAGTGATCAGTCAAGGCATTACTATCATGTTATTATGATATTTGAAGTATTCTCTAAGCAAACGTAATTGCACCAGCATTTAGCAGAGAGAGAGAAAGAGAGAGAGAGAGAGAGAGAGAGAGAGAGAGAGAGAGAGAGAGAGAGGAGGGAGGAAGCGTGGGGGGGGGGGAACTATCTGTAATATTTGTCAACATAAGCTTGCACGGCCTTTCGCCAGTGGGAAAATAAGTGCATTCAGGCCTTGATTGTGCCAGACCAGGTTTTGTCCTACTTACTTCGCCTATTAATCTTCATCTCTCTCTCATTCCTATTACCTAGACCAGGGGTCACCAAACTACGGCCCGCGGGTCGGATGCGTCCCGCGAAGTCATTTCATCCGGACCGCCGTCGGTACTCGAACTTGCTTGATATAACTATGAAACACGAGCCGTTGTGATACAATTTAAATGTAAATATTATGTTTAGAACAATAGGAGATCTTCACACGTGCGGAAACCTCCTGGCTGCACTAGGTTTTTTTATTTAGGTGGCCCTATTTATAAATTTCGCGAACCTTATTATGAGATATATTCCATTACCAAATGAAGCCGCCTGCCGCGACTCTATAAGCTCCGAAACGTAATAGATGTATTCCTCACTGAAAAAGATAAAGCTGATTCACAGCTGTCAGATCCTACCTGGCTGTCAAAGTTGTCAATTTTGGTCGATATGAATGAACTGAACTTGAAACTTCAGGGAAAGGATTACCTCGTCTGTAATCTCTACAGAACCATCAAAGAATTTCGAAGAAAGCTGTCATTGTTGGAAGCACAACTGGAAGGAGAAAACCTTTCTCATTTTCACTGTTTCAAAGAGTTTGGAGAGATTTTCAAATCTTGACAGATTTGAGAGTGACATCCTTCTATTCCAGAATCCGTTTGATTGTAACCTTAATGGTGTGCCAATTGAACTACAGTTGGAGCTCATTGAGAAGGAAGTACCGCTGCTTACCTGATGTTGAGTTTCTGAAACTTAAGAAATTTGCCGCTGGTATGACATCATTGTTTGGAACAACATATGTCTGTGAGCTAACATTTTCAAAAAGGAACTCTGTGAAGTCACCACATCGAATGAGATTGACTGATGAACATTTGAAATCAATTCTCTTGATTGGATGCAGCAATTCCAAACCAAACATTGATGGTATTTTGAAAGCAACACGTCAGTTTCACAAAACTCACTAGCCTCTTTTGCTGCTCAGTTTGTGAGATTCGGATATGTGTACAATATGTCTGATGTAACTATCGTTTTGCTAACGTCGCCTTCATTGATAACTTTGTTTAGTAAATAAATATTGTTTGTTTGTTTGTTTGTTTGTTTGTTTATGTGCATTTCACGACCTTTCCATGATTAACTTAGTTTTTCGTCTTTTTTCCCAGACCTTTCGTTCTAGCTTGAAATTATTGTTAAAGTTAGTTGTATATCCTTTACAGGACGTTTACAGTCAACACCAGCATTGTTTATTGTTGTTGATGTCTTGGCAAGTTTACGTTCAGTAGTTTACCATTGCTTTTCGAACGACCGGCACCCATAACATAGCGTAAAAACCAGCGCAACGTTGTCTGCTGCCAAATCGCTCGCAGCTGTATTTTGAACGTGGGTATACGGGATTAAGAACCGCGTCCGCAAGCTCTTCGCCACGGAGCCCGGCGCAAGTATTGTACAGAATGAGTTTCCGGCCCGCGCTCGTCATTTTGTCAGTTATCCGGCCCGCGCTCGTCATTTTGTCTGTTATCCGGTCCGCCGTGAAAAAAGTTTGGTGACCCCTGCCCTAGTCCATACTTGCCCACTATGCATCCGTCCTGTTGATTTCCAACTTTGGCATTCAAGTCACCCATTATGATAGTTACTTCAGAATTCTTGCATTTCTTGAAGGCTTTCACTAAATCACTATAAAATGCATCGATGAAACATGCATAAACTTGTATGACGTTGACATCAAAAGGTCTTCCACTCAACTTCACCAGTAACACTCTGTCTGATACAGTCCAATATCCTTTGATTTATTTTTCTCTCTCTGTATCCATTATAATTGCTACTCCTCGCTGTTGTTTCTCTCCATCAGAATAGATTATTCTATATTCCTCAGATGTCATAATGCCCATTCCTGTCCATCTGGTCTCACGTACACCTAACAGGTTAATATTTAATCTTCTCATTTCATTCTTAATGTTATCAAATTTCCCATCTCCACTCATAGTTCTTACATTCCAAGTTCCAATTTTAAAGTTGATAATCTTTTGCATCCAGTCTCCTGAAGGCGGTCTGGAGTCACCTGGTGCACATGACTTCTCCTACCGGGCGAGGCTGCTCCTACGGAGCACCCATTTACACCGTTTCTCTGATTATCGATAAGACTTCAGTACATGATATTCTTCACATCTGTAAAGAAGGTAGTTTGCCATTGATTTCCTTCCTAGCAGTGACCATACTGGTCGATGACCGTAGCCAATGTCTCCCAAAAAAGAGATCATCTGCCTTCTGTTGTGAAGCTGTGGAGACCATAACCTACAACTATCTATCGGCTGCTCTTCAACTTCATCCACCACCTGCACTCATGGCTTCACGTAACCCTGATCGGGAGGCTAAACGGGTACTCCACCTTGCCCAAGGGTGTCCCATAGGCTAGCGGAGGGAAGGAGGCACCCATCAAGGCATTACTATCATGTTATTATGATATTTTAAATATTCTCTAAGCATACGTAATTGCACCAGCATTTGGGAGAGAGAGAGAGAGAGAGAGAGAGAGAGAGAGAGAGAGAGAGAGAGAGAGAGAGAGAGAGAACTATTTGTTCAAATTGCATGAAATTTACAAACATAAATGACATTTCCTCTAAACATATTTATTAATATAAACCCCATAGACTTTCAAGGTCTTTCGCCGTTAATATAAGTAAATTTTCTTTAAATTGTGGGTGGTCTTATGAGGCCAGTAAAAAAATGTTGTTTCCCCACAGAGGGGAAATTTCAACTTGAAAATAAGTGACGTATCATTAAAAGTACAGTTTTAACAATTAAACGTAAAAGTAGAATTGAAAAAGTAGATTATAAAATATAATTAAAAAAAGATTAAACAAATGTTGTATAAACGCATTAATAGTTTTCTTGTCACAATTGCAAGAAATGACTGCGGTATTTTCTTCTTTATTCCTCAAATATGAATCAAAGATTTTGATGTTAGTTAGAGATATTGTAGCTGGTATACCATTTTCTTTTTCAAGTTCTAGTAACCTCCTTTGTAACAATATTAGATGTTTATGTCCCCCTACCAAGCGCAGGCTGCTACTGCAACCATAGATTAATCTTAGGCAATTTATATATAAACTTAAAGAAAGTCAAATATACAAATAGAAACGCAAAATTTGATCTACAGGCACTAAAGAGTGAGGAGGTAAAAGTAAATTCAACGTAGAGGTAAAGAACAGATTCGATGCATGATGTCCGATAAGGGAATGCAATATTATTTCAAGACGTCAGTGACCAATTTAAAATATAAAAGAAATCAGTCAAGAAGCTGCACTAACAACAATAATAATCCCAAAAATAAAGATAATAGGGCGCAAGTAATGGATGATGGAAGACATCTTAAAACTCATGGAAATAAGAAGAAATAAAAATAATAACAAGGAAATATACGAAGAGATTCACAGGGAAATTAGGAAGCTACTGCTATGCAAAGAAGCAAAAGAAACATGGCTTGAGGAAAATTGCAAGGAAATTTAAAACCAACACAACACCCAGAATACCAAATTAATCCACACAAGAATTAATGACATCACTAACAAAAGAACAGACACATCAACAGGTTGCCTAAAAACCAAAGATGGCAAAATCATAATAGAAAAAGATCAGATTTTACATGCGTGGTCAGATTATGTGAAAGACCTTTATGATGATACAAAACAAGAACAATATGATCATCAGAATAATAATGAAGGACCATCAATTTTGTTTGTCGCGGTGTTTTTCTTTTAGATATCTAGCAATTCCGCGGAGCGGGTTTCCCTAGCGAAGGTGTTAACGATTTTCTCCGTAATCTCGTATATCCACGTGTGGGGAAACAGTTGCGCGAGATTCGGTAGGGAATCGGGTCGCGTTGGTTACTTACAGGGATATCTGAGATTATCGCTCACTAAGCGATGCAAAATACTGTGCGTAATCTTGCAAAGACATAAACAACAGCGGTAAAATGCTGTTGTTGACAGCGATGTAAATAGAATCTTCTTCTTCTTCTTCAGCGTTCCGAGCCATTGAGGTTCTTTGCTGCAAATACAATCCGTCTCCATTCGTCTCTCTGGTGGACCTTCTCTTGCCAGTCGTTGATTCCAAGTGCTTGTAGGTCTGTACATGTATTATCTCTCCACCGCCTTCTTGGTCTACCTCGGGGTCTACGGTCATTTATTTCCTGAGTGTAAGCGAGTTTTGTTTCCCTATTATCTTCCATTCTTTCTATATGCCCCAGCCATTGTAGTCTATTAGCCTTCATGATACCAGTGATTAGCGGGGACTTAAACAGATCATAAATGTCTTTGTTACTTCTTCTTTTCCACTCTCCACTTTGTGTATCCCTAATGGGTCCAAAGATGCGTCTTAAAATTTTGTTCTCAAAGGTTTGTAACAAGGCTTCGTCTCCTTTCGTTGTACTCCAGGTTTCAGAGCCATACAGCCCAACTAGTCTGATCAGTGTTTTGTATATTGTGATTTTGGTGTTACGAGATAGCGCCTTTGATTTTAGTAGATGTTGTAGTGCATAGTATATCTTATTTCCAGAGTTGATTCTAGTTTGTATTTCTTCCCTTATGATGTTGGAGCAGTTGAAGATTGTACCCAGGTATTTGTATGTTTCTGTTCTTTTAATGGTCATATTATCTATTTGTATGTGGCCAGAGTTTCTAGCCATTCCGTCTCTTGAAATTACCATATATTCTGTCTTATCTTGATTGATAACCAGCCCCATCTGTTGGGCTTTTCCCTTTAAGTGAGTCAATATTTCCAATGTCTTTTGTTCACTTTGCCCTATAATATCTATATCATCTGCATAACCAAGCAGCTTGGATGTTCCTCCAATATCACATTCCTCCTTTACCTTCCTTACAACTTTCTCTAGAGCCAGATTGAAGAGTAGCGGCGATAGTGCATCACCCTGTTTCAAGCCAGATGTTATTTGGAAGGGGTCTGATTTCCTGCCTTTATATGTTACTATATTATAAGTATCTTCCATGCATAGTCTGGTCATGTTGATTAACTTCCTTGGTATTCCAAATTCCTGCATAGCATTCCATAGACTATTCCTATGGACACTATCATAAGCCTTTTTAAAATCCACAAAAATGTTATGGAGATCTCTTTTATATTCCCAATGTTTCTCGGCTATTTGTCGTAAGATAAATATCTGATCTATTGTTGATCTGTTTTGTCTAAAACCCGCTTGGTAGTCACCTAATATGTCTTCTGAATATGGTTTTAGTCTATTTAGTAATACTGCGGATAGTATCTTATAGCTTGTGGACAGTAGTGATATTCCTCTATAATTTCCACATTGGAACTTGTCTCCTTTCTTAAAGATAGGTATCAATAATGACTCTTTCCAGTCATGGGGTAATTCTTCTGTCCTCCAGATTTTTATTATTAGTTCGTATAGCTTTAGATGTAATGCATGGCCACCTGCCTTTATAAATTCAGCAGCAATTCCATCAGTCCCAGTTGCCTTGTTGTTTTTAAGTCGTGTGATTACATATAGGATTTCTTCAAATGTAGGTTCTTCAATTTGTGGTTCGCATGTTAGAACCTCTTCCTGTGGGAAAATGTGACTTGGAGCTTCACAATTTAGTAATTCAATAAAATATTCTTTCCATGTGTTGCACATTTCCTCATTGGTATTTATCATATTCCCATTTTTGTCTTTTAAACCATATGTGTTTTGTTGGTGCCCTCGTTTCATTGACTTCAGTTCTTTAAAAAATTTTCTGGATTCATTTTTCTGGTGATTAGTTTCCATATCTTTGATTATATTACTCATATATTCTCGCTTCTGCTGTCTGACTATTTTTGTAGCCTCTTTACATTCATTTCGATAATGCTCTTCCTTTTGGATGTTATTGATGTCATTTAACCATACATGTCTGGCATTCTTCTTCCTAATGACTGCTTTTTCACATTTTTGATTGAACCATCTGTTCTTTCTATGCGTGGTTAACACACCGAGACATTCTTCTGCGGTGGACTGAATTGTATTCTTGATGTTCAACCAAGTTTGGTCAACGCTTTCCTCCAAAGGGTTTTGCAGAGTTTCAAGTTTACATTTTATTTCATCTGTAAATTTCTCTTTGACTGTAATGTCTTGCAGTTTTTCTCTGTTATATGTTGGGTGTAATCTTTGTAATTTAGTATAGAAAGCTCTCTTAAGTTTTATTTTAAATTTTGCTCCAACGAGGAAGTGGTCACTGTGGCACTCAGCTCCTCTATAACTTCTGACTTGCTGTATGTTTGATGCATTTCTGTTGTTAATTAAAATGTGATCTATTTGATTATAGGTTCTCTTGTCACATGATTTCCAAGTTTGTTTGTGTATTTCCTTTCTTTGTAGTCTGGTACTGCTAATCTGCAGTCCTTTGGCTTCTGCCAGGTTGATGACTCTCCATCCATTATCATTTGAAGTTGTATGTAGGCTTTCCATACCGGCCACTTTTTTTATTAGTTTGCTCTCTACCTATTTTTGCATTGAAGTCTCCCAACACAATCAGGATGTCCTGTTTGGCGGTTTCTTCTATGACATCTTCCAGATCATTATAAAAGTCTTCTTTAATATCATCTTCTTTCTGTTCAGTAGGTGCATGTACATTAATCATCGTTATATTTTTCCATTTACCTTTTATTCGTAATTTACTAATCCTGTCATTAAAAGCTTTAAAGTTTAAAACGTTCCCCCATAACTCTTTTTTGATGACAAATCCTGTTCCTAATTCATGTTTATTTTGGGTGTTTCCTCCATATATTATAATCATTCCATTTTGCTCTAAAGTACCCTCCCCTGGCCACCTTATTTCTTGAATTGCTGTTATATCCATTTGATATTCACCCAGCTCCCGGGTTAGTTCTTCGGCCGCTCCAGCTCGATATAGTGTCCGTACATTCCATGTTCCAAATCTCAAAAGTCCTTTAACGTTCCAAGGTCGTTGTCCAGATAAGTCAGTCCGATATCGAGGCTCATGTATTTGTTTCGTAACAAAGAAAGGTTTTTACAAAGGTGGGGATGTTAACCCCACGCTTCAACCCCCAACCTGGAGGACCAGGGTGTTTCTCTTTGTCTGTTCTCTACCCTTTGACCTGTCCGGCTTGGGAGGCCCTGCTGGTAGCTACGCTACCGCCGGCATAGCTCTCAGGGTCATTGAGAAACTCAAGCTCCCCCACCACGACAAGGTGGAAACAAAACAATTCCGCAGAATGCTTGAACATAAGAGTAGTGATCAATCAAGACATTACTATAATGTTATTATGATATTTGAAATATTCTCTAAGCAAACGTAATTGCACCAGCATTTAGCAGAGAGCGAGAGAGAGAGAGAGAGAGAGAGAGAGAGAGAGAGAGAGAGAGAGAGAGAGAGAGAGAGAGAGAGAGGAGGGAGGAAGCGTGGAGGGGGGGGGGGAACTATCTGTAATATTTGTCAACATAATCCCCATAAGCTTGCACGGCCTTTCGCGAGTGGGAAAATAAGTGCATTTAGGCCTTGATTGTGCCAGACCAGGTTTTGTCCTACTCACTTCGCCTATTAATCTTCATCTCTCTCATTCCTATTACCTAGACAAAAGATCACCAAACTACGGCCCGCGGGCCGGATCCGGCCCGCAACGTCATTTCATCCGGCCCGCCATCGGTACTCGAGCTTGCTTGATATAACTATGAAACACGAGACGTTGTGATACAATTTAAATGTAAATATTATGTTTAGAATAATAGGAGATCTTCACACGTGCGGAGACCTCCTGGCTGCACTAGGTTGTTTATTTAGGTGGCCCTATTTATAAATTTCGCGAACCTTATTATGAGATATATTCTATTACCAAATGAAGCCGCGTGCCGCGACTCTACAAGAGTATGGAGTAGCATATTCCTTGATACCCTGGTAAAAAATGTATAGGATGCTGGGATGTTGTGTTGGCGTGCATATAACAGCCCAGTAAAGCCATGTTCCCGCCTCTTTGGCCTTGGGAACAAGTTAGGCCGAAGAGATGCTGATGTCTAATTTTCAGCAGAGGGTTTGAACTTAAACCCCTGAGCCACTACCAAGTAGATGGGCGAACAAGCCCCAGGCACGACCGAGCGTAGCCACTGTTTTTCCAGACCGCAGTTGAGAGGGTAGACAGGCCCTGTGAAGATCCAAAAGATCCAAGAGGATCTTGATTGTGGATTGACGATTATCTGCTGTGGGGTGAGTTTTGAACGAACCTTCATAGTTTAAATAGGAATATAGGAATATAATAGTTATGTCTGTGACTGAGAACAATAATGGAGGGATATATGCCTGGGAAGAGAGGAAGAGGAAAGCCAAAGAGAAGATGGGTGCAGGATGTGGCGGATGATCTCCAGATGGATGTATCTGAAGCGGGAAATCTTGCTTATGATCGAGAGGTCTTCCAGAAGGTTGTTATGGGAGCGAGGTTCTGCAAAGGACATGCAACTGAATGAATGACCTTTGTTCCATCTTGTCTGATAATTGCTGGTGTTGTTTATCAGACTGCAGTTACATTGTTGGATGATTATCCATGCTGTGATGAGGATCACTGGTACTGTGTTGGATGACTACCTATGCTGTGATGGAATATCAATGGTACTGTGAAGGATGATCATGTGTATGTTTATTCATGGGGATGCCTATTTTGTCATTGCATCTAATTATGAATTTTATATATTAGGGCATTGGCATTATTAATCAGATGTTGTATCTTTATAATTACATTATTCTGATTCCCTGTACACTGACCTGAATTTCTTCTGATATCTCTAAATCGTTGTTTTTTCTTGTTAGCCGTAGAGATAGAATGAGAATCTCTTTGTCTTCTTATTTCTCTCTTCTTCTACGGCCCATGAACAGTCGGCGTTGTGCTATTATCTCTATCATCTCTGTGCGGTTACACAAAGGTACCTATAAACTGTATATGTACCTTTGATGAGCTGTAGCTTCACCTGTGACCCCTAGTCCTCTGCTTTTCTTGTGTTTCAATAGGATTGTAATCATGTTTCTAATGTAATGTCTTTTTCATTTTCAGATCCCGTGTACTTCACCCTTAATTATGGCTAGTAGGAAAATAAAAGTGGACGCCGAGTGAGGAGTAAAGTACTTCTTTGTGGAAACAAAGGACCACCAGAAAACCAGCTGCGTAATATGCAGCGAAAGTGTTGCCGTTTTGAAAGAGTACAATCTTCGGCGTCACTACGAAACAACACATCCATCAACATAGTAAAATTTTTCTTGGAAATTACGCTCTGGGAAATATGAGACCATTAAACGTGGTTTTGAAACGCAAAGAAATCTCTTCACGAGAAAATTTGCTGAAAATGAATCTGTCACTCGTACAAGTTACAAAACAGTGCATTAGATGGCAGAACGAGGAAAACCGTTTACTGATGGCAACGTCATTAAAGAGTGTGTGTGATCGAAGCAGCAAATGACTTGTGTCCTGAGAAAGCCGATTTGTTTGGAACTATCAGCCTTTCGGCAAGTTCAGTTGTGCGGAGAACAGAAGAACTTGGAGAGAACAAAGTGCTACAGATACGCGAGAAAGCTAGGAACTTGGAGTATTCTCTGGCGCTGGATGAGTCTATTAATCTCTCGAGAACGTCACAACTTCTCGTATTCATTTGTGCTGTCAATTTGGACTTTCAGATAACGAAAGAGTTGGCGTCCGTTTGCAGCATGCATGGAACAACAGCTGGGAAAGTCATTTTCGTGGAAGTGCAAACAATTTTCCAAGACTATAACCTTCGGTGGAATCAGCTTCGAGGTGTTACAGTTGATGAGGGAAAAAAAAAATGACTGGAGTGAGGAAGGGTCTGTTGGGGTAGATCAGGACTTATTTGGAAGATTTGCAAATTCCGGGCGCTCTGTTCATACACTGCATCGTACATCAGCAAGTACTTTGTGGGAAAGATTTAGATATTTCTTGTGCACTGAAACCAGTAGTTTCTGCTGTGAACTTCATTCGGGAACATGCACTCATTCACCGTCAGTTCTAGGCTTTTCTTGGAGAAATTGATTCTGAATTCTGTGACTTGCCTTATCACATATCAGTGAGGTGGCTCAGCTGCGGTAAAGTCCTGCTTCGTTTTTACAAGCTCCGAAACGTAATAGATATTTTCCTCACTGAAAAAGATAAAGCTGATTCACAGCTGTCAGATCCTACCTGGCTGTCAAAGTTGTCAATTTTGGTCGATATGAATGAACAGAACTTGAAACTTCCGGGAAAGTATTACCTCGTCTGTAATCTCTACAGAACCATCAAAGAATTTCGAAGAAAGCTGTCATTGTTGGAAGCACAACTGGAAGGAAAATACCTTTCTCATTTTCACTGTTTCAAAGAGTTTGGAGAGATTTTCAGATCTTGACAGATTTGAGAGTGACATCCTTCTGTTCCAGAATCCGTTTGATTGTAACCTTAATGGTGTGCCAATTGAACTACAGTTGGAGCTCATTGACAAGGAAGTACCGCTGCTTACCTGATGTTGAGTTTCCGAAACTTAAGAAATTTGCCGCTGGTATGACATCATTGTTTCGAACAACATATGTCTGTGAGCTAACATTTTCAAAAAGGAACTCTGTGATTGACTGATGAACATTTGAAAGCAATTCTCTTGATTGGATGCAGCAATTCCAAACCAAACATTGATGGTATTTTGAAAGCCACACGTCAGTTTCACAAAACTCACTATCCTCTTTTGCTGCTTAGTTTGTGAGATTCGGATATGTGTACAATATGTCTGATGTAACTTATCTTTTTGCTAACGTTGCCTTCATTGATAACTTTGTTTATTAAATAAATATAAATATGTTGGTTGTCTTTGTTTGTTTGTTTGTTTGTTTGTTTGTTTATGTGCATTGTACGACCTTTCCATGATTAACTTAGTTGTTCGTCTTTTTTCCCAGACCTTTCGTTCTAGCTTGAAATTATTGTTAAAGTTAGTTGTATATCCTTTACAGGACGTTTACAGTCAACACCAGCATTGTTTATTGTTGTTGATGTCTTGGCAAGTTTACGTTCAGTAGTTTACCATTGCTTTTCGAACGACCGGCACCCATAACATAGCGTAAAAACCAGCGCAACGTTGTCTGCTGCCAAATCGCTCGCAGCTGTATTTCGAACGTGGGTATACGGGATTACGAACCGCGTCCGCAAGATCTTCGCCACGGAGACCGGCGCAAGTATTGTACAGAATGAGTGTCCGGCCCGCGCTCGTCATTTTGTCAGTTATCCGGCCCGCGCTCGTCATTTTGTCTGTTATCCGGCCCGCCGTGAAAAAAGTTTGGTGACCCCTGCCCTAGTCCATACTTGCCCACTATGCATCCGTCCTGTTGATTTCCAACTTTGGCATTCAAGTCACGCACTATGATAGTTACTTCAGAATTCTTGCATTTCTTGAAGGCTTTCACTAAATCACTATAAAATGCATCGATGAAACATGCACAAACTTGTATGACGTTGACATCAAAAGGTCTTCCACTCAACTTCACCAGTAACACTCTGTCTGATACAGTCCAATATCCTTTGATCGATTTTTCTCTCTCTGTATCCATTATAATTGCTACTCCTCGCTGTTGTTTCTCTCCATCAGAATAGATTATTCTATATTCCTCAGATGTCATAATGCCCATTCCTGTCCATCTAGTCTCACGTACACCTAACAGGTTAATATTTAATCTTCTCATTTCATTCTTAATGTTATCAAATTTCCCATCTCCACGCATAGTTCTTACATTCCAAGTTCCAATTTCAAAGTTGATAATCTTTTGCACCCAGTCTCCTGATGACGGTCTGGAGTCACCTGGTGCACATGACTACCCCTACCGGGCGAGGCTGCTCCTATGAAGCACCCATTTACACCATTTCTCTGATTATCGATAAGACTTCAGTACATGATATTCTTGGCATCTGTAAAGAAGGTAGTTTGCCATTGATTTCCTTCCTAGCAGTGACCATACTGGTCGATGACCGTAGCCAATGTCTCCCAAAAAAGAGATCATCTGCCTTCCGTTGTGAAGCTGTGGAGACCATAACCTACAACTATCTATCGGCTGCTCTTCAACTTCATCCACCACCTGCACCCATGGCTTCACGTAACCCTGATCGGGAGGCTAAACAGGTACTCCACCTTGCCCAAGGGTGTCCCATAGGCTAGCGGAGGGAAGGAGGCACCCATCAAGGCATTACTATCATGTTATTATGATATTTTAAATAATCTCTAAGCAAACGTAATTGCACCAGCATTTGGGAGAGAGAGAGAGAGAGAGAGAGAGAGAGAGAGAGAGAGAGAGAGAGAGAGAGAGAGAGAGAGAGAGAGAGAGAGAGAGAGAGAGAGAACTATTTGTTCAAATTGAATGAAATTTACAAACATAAATGACATTTCCTCTAAACATATTTATTAACATAAACCCCATAGACTTTCAAGGTCTTTCGCCGTTAATGTAAGTAAATTTTCTTTAAATTGTGGGTGGCCTTATGAGGCCAGTAAAAAAATGTTGTTTCCCCACAGAGGGGAAATTTTAACTTATAAATTAGTAACTTATCATTAAAAGTACAGTTTTAAGAATTAAACATAAACGTAGAATTGAAAAAGTAGATTATAAAATATAATAAAAAAAAGATTAAACAAATGTTGTATAAACGCATTAATAGTTTTCTTCTCACAATTGCAAGAAATGACTGCGGTATTTCCTTCTTTATTTCTCAAATATAAATCAAAGATTTTGATTTTAGTTAGAGGTATTGTAGCTAGGTATACCATTTTCTTTTTCAAGTTCTAGTAACCTCCCTTGTAACAATATTAGATGTTTATGTCCCCCTACCAAGCGCCGACTGCTACTGCAACCATAGATTAATCTTAGGCAATTTACATATAAACTTAAAGAAAGTCAAATATACAAATAGAAACGCAAAATTTGATCTACAGGCACTAAAGAGTGAGGAGATAAAAGTAAATTCAACGTAGAGGTAAAGAACAGATTCGATGCATGATGTCCGATAAGGCAATGCAATATTATTTCAAGACGTCAGTGACCAATTGAAAATATAAAAGAATTCAGTCAAGAAGCTGAACTAAGAACAATAATAATCCCAAAAATAAAGATAATAGGGCGCAAGAAATGGATGATGGAAGACATCTTAAAACTCATGGAAATAAGAAGAAATAAAAATAATAACAAGGAAATATACGAAGAGATTCACAGGGAAATTAGGAAGCTACTGCTATGCAAAGAAACATGGCTTGAGGAAAATTGCAAGGAAATTTAAAACCAAAACAACACCCAGAATACCAAATTAATCCACACAAGAATTAATGACATCACTAACAAAAGAACAGACACATCAACAGGTTGCCTAAAAACCAAAGATGGCAAAATCATAATAGAAAAATTCAAAACAATGTTTTCCCGTAGTGAATTTGAATAACGAAGACACAAACAATAGATTGCACGATTTATTGCCTGGCATATTTCGCTGCATCTCGTCAGGTACATACTGCAGAAATCACACAACTTACGTGAAATTAACTAGATAAATCCTTCAAGTTGAAATATACACAATTTCGCACAGTAATGTCACTTATCTACCACGGTAATTTTAAGCTGACTAACATGTCTTTTCAGAATTGTGTAAACAGAAAGACATGTTAGTCAGCTTAAAATTACCGTGGTAGATAAGTGACATTACTGTGCGAAATTGTGTATATTTCAACTTGAAGGATTTATCTAGTTAATTTCACGTAAGTTGTGTGATTTCTGCAGTATGTACCTGACGAGATGCAGCGAAATATGCCAGGCAATAAATCGTGCAATCTATTGTTTGTGTCTTCGTTATTCAAAATAATAGAAAAAGATCAGATTTTACATGCGTGGTCAGATTATGTGAAAGACCTTTATGATGATACAAAACAAGAACAATATGATCATCAGAATAATAATGAAGGACCATCAATTTTGTTTGTCGGGGTGTTTTTCTTTTAGATATCTAGCAATTCCGCGGAGCCGGTTTCCCTGGCGAAGGTGTTAACGATTTTCTCCGTAATCCCGTATATCCACGTGTGGGGAAATAGCTGCGCGAGATTCGGTAGGGAATCGGGTCGCGTTGGTTACTTACAGGGCTATCTGAGATTATCGCTCAGTAAGCAATGCAAAATACTGTGCGTAATCTTGCAAAGACATCAACAACAGCGGTAAAATGCTGTTGTTGACAGCGATGTAAATAGAATATGCGAAGAAAGAAAAAACAATTCCGCAGAATGCTTGAACATAAGAGTAGTGATCAATCAAGACATTACTATCATGTTATTATGATATTTGAAATATTCTCTAAGCAAACGTAATTGCACCAGCATTTAGCAGAGAGAGAGAGAGAGAGAGAGAGAGAGAGAGAGAGAGAGAGAGAGAGAGAGAGAGAGAGAGAGAAAGAGAGAGGGAGGAAGCGTGGGGGGGGGGGAACTATCTGTAATATTTGTCAACATAAGCCCCATAACGGCCTTTCGCCAGTGGGAAAATAAGTGCATTTAGGCCTTGATTGTGCCAGAACAGGTTTTGTCCTACTCACTTCGCCTATTAATCTTCATCTCTCTCATTCCTATTACCTAGACCAGGGGTCACCAAACTACGACCCGCGGGCCGGATCCGGCCCTCAACGTCATTTCATCCGCCCGCCGTCGGTACTCGAACTTGCTTGATATAACTATGAAACACGAGACGTTGTGATACAATTTAAATGTAAATATTATGTTTAGAATAATAGGAGATCTTCACACGTGCGGAGACCTCCTGGCTGCACTAGGTTGTTTATTTAGGTGGCCCTATTTATAAATTTTGCTAACCTTATTATGAGATATATTCTATTACCAAATGAAGCCGGCAGCCGCGACTCTACAAGAGTATGGAGTTGCATATCCCTTGATACCCTGGTAAAAAATGTATAGGATGCTGGGATGTTGTGTTGGCGTCCCTATAACAGCCCAGTCAAGCCATGTTCCCGCCTATTTGGCATTGGGAACAAATTAGGCCGAAGAGATGCTGATGTCTAATTTTCAGCAGAGGGTTTGAACTTAAACCCCTGAGCCACTACCAAGTAGATGGGCGAGCATGCCCCTGGCACGGCCGAGCGTAGACACTGTTTTTCCAGACCGCAGTTGAGAGGGTAGACAGGCCCTGTGAAGATCCAAAAGATCCAAGAGGATCTTGATTGTGGATTGACGATTATCTGCTGTGGGGTGTGTTCTGAACGAACCTTCATAGTTTAAATAGGAATATAGGAATATAATAGCTATGTCTGTGACTGAGAACAATAATGGAGGGATATATGCCTGGGAAGAGAGGAAGAGGAAAGCCAAAGAGAAGATGGGTGCAGGATGTGGCGGATGATCTCCAGATGGATATATCTGAAGCGGGAAATCTTGTTTATGATCGAGAGGTTTTCCGGAAGGTTGTTATGGGAGCGAGGTTCTGCAAAGGACATGCAACTGAATGAATGACCTTTGTTGCATCTTGTTGTCTGATAATTGCTGGTGTTGTTTATCAGACTACAGTTACAGTGTTGGATGATTACCCATGCTGTGATGAGGATCACTTGTACTGTGTTGGATGACTACCCATGCTGTGATGGAAGATCACTGGTACTGTATTGGATGACTACCCAAGCTGTGATGGAATATCAATGGTACTGTGAAGGATGATCATGTGTATGTTTATTCATAGGGATGCCTATTTTGTCATTGCATCTAATCATGAATTTTATTTATAAGGGCATTGGCATTATTAATCAGATGTTGTTGTATCTTTACAATTACATTATTCTGATTCCCTGTAAACTGACCTGAATTTCTTCTGATATCTCTAAATCGTTGATTTTTCTTGTTAGCCGTAGAGATAGAATGAGATTCTCTTTGTCTTGTTATTTCTCTCTTCTTCTACGGCCCATGAACAGTCGGCGTTGTGCTATTATCTCTATCATCTCTGTGCGGTTACACAAAGGTACCTATAAACTGTATATGTACTTTTGATGAGCTGTAGCTTCACCAGTGACCCCTGGTATGGTATTTTGAAAGCCACACTTCAGTTTCACAAAACTCACTATCCTCTTTTGCTGCTTAGTTTGTGAGATTCGGATATGTGTACAATATGTCTGATGTAACTATCTTTTTGCTAACGTCGCCTTCTTTGATAACATTGTTTAGTAAATAAATATAAATATGTTGGTTGTCTTTGTTTGTTTGTTTGTTTCTTTATTTGTTTGTTTGTTGGTTATGTGCATTGCACGCCCTTTCCATGATTAACTTAGTTTTTCGTCTTTTTTCCCAGACCTTTCGTTCTAGCTTGCAATTATTGTTAAAGTTAGTTGTATATCCTTTACAGGACGTTTACAGTCAACACCAGCATTGTTTGCTGTTGTTGATGTCTTGGCTAGTTTACGTTCAGTAGTTTACCATTGCTTTTCGAACGACCGGCACCCATAACATAGCGTAAAAACCAGCGCAACGTTGTCTGCTGCCAAATCGCTCGCAGCTGTATTTCGAAAGTGGGTATACGGGATTACGAACCGCGTCCGGAAGCTCTTCGCCACGGAGCCCGGCGCAAGTATTGTACAGAATGAGTTTCCGGCCCGCGCTCGTCATTTTGTCAGTTATCCGGCCCGCGCTCGTCATTTTGTCAGTTATCCGGCCCGCCGTGAAAAAAGTGTGGTGACCCCTGCCCTAGTCCATACTTGCCCACTATGCATCTGTCCTGTTGATTTCCAACTTTGGCATTCAAGTCACCCATTATGATAGTTACTTCAGAATTCTTGCATTTCTTGAAGGCTTTCACTAAATCACTATAAAATGCATCGATGAAACATGCATAAACTTGTATGACGTTGACATCAAAAGGTCTTCCACTCAACTTCACCAGTAACACTCTGTCTGATATAGTCCAATATCCTTTGATCGATTTTTCTCTCTCTGTATCCATTATAATTGCTACTCTTCGCTGTTGTTTCTCTCCATCAGAATAGATTATTCTATATTCCTCAGATGTCATAATGCCCATTCCTGTCCTTCTGGTCTCACGTACACCTAACAGGTTAATATTTAATCTTCTCATTTCATTCTTAATGTTGTCAAATTTCCCATCTCCACTCATAGTTCTTACATTTCAAGTTCCTACTTTCAAAGTTGATAATCTTTTGCACCCAGTCTCCTGATGACGGTCTGGAGTCACCTGGTGCACATGACTACCCCTACCGGCGAGGCTGCTCCTATGGAGCACCCATTTACACCGTTTCTCTGATTATCGATAAGACTTCAGTACATGATATTCTTGCCATCTGTAAAGAAGGTAGTTTGCCATTGATTTCCTTCCTAGCAGTGACCATACTGGTCGATGACCGTAGCCAATGTCTCCCAAAAAAGAGATCATCTGCCTTCCGTCGTGAAGTTGTGGAGACCATAACCTACAACTATCTATCGGATGCTCTTCAACTTCATCCACCACCTGCACCCATGGCTTCACGTAACCCTTATCGGGAGGCTAAACGGGTACTCCACCTTGCCCAAGGGTGTCCCATAGGCTAGCGGAGGGAAGGAGGCACCCATCAAGACATTACTATCATGTTAGTATGATATTTTAAATATTCTCTAAGCAAACGTAATTGCACCAGCATTTGGGAGAGAGAGAGAGAGAGAGAGAGAGAGAGAGAGAGAGAGAGAGAGAGAGAGAGAGAGAGAGAGAGAGAGAGAGAGAGAGAGAACTATTTGTTCAAATTGAATGAAATTTACAAACATAAATGACATTTCCTCTAAACATATTTATTAACATACACCCCATAGACTTCCAAGGTCTTTCGCCGTTAATGTAAGTAAATTTTCTTTAAATTGTGGGTGGCCTTAAAAGGCCAGTAAAAAAATGTTGTTTCCCCACACAGGGGAAATTACAACTTGAACGTAAAAGCCTAGTCATTACAAGTACAGTTTTAAAAATTAAACATAAACGTAGAATTGAAAAAGTAGATTCTAAAATATAATAAAAAAAGATTAAACAAATGTTGTATAAACACATTAACAGTTTTCTTCTCACTATTGCAAAAAATGACTGCGGTATTTCCTGCTTTATTTCTCAAATAAAAATCAAAGATTTTGATGTTAGGTAGAGGTATTGTAGCAAGGTATACCATTTTCTTTTTCAAGTTCTAGTAACCTCCCTTGTAACAATATTATATGTTTATGTCCCGCTACCAAGCGTAGATTGCTACTGCAACCATAGATTAATCTTAGGCAATTTACATATAAACTTAAAGAAAGTCAAATATACAAATAGAAACGCAAAATTTGATCTACAGGCACTGAAGAGTGAGGAGATAAAAGTAAATTCAACGTAGAGGTAAAGATCAGATTCGATGCATGATGTCCGATAAGGCAATGCAATATTATTTCAAGACGTCAGTGACCAATTGAAAATATAAAAGAAATCAGCCAAGAAGCTGCACTAACAACAATAATAATCCCAAAAATAAAGATAATAGGGCGCGAAAATGGATGATGGAAGACATCTTAAAACTCATGGAAATAAGAAGAAATAACAAAAATAACAAGGAAATATACGAAGAGATTCACAGGAAAATTAGGAAGCTACTGCTATGCAAAGAGGCAAAAGAAACATGGCTTGAGGAAAATTGCAAGGAAATTTAACACCAACACAACACCCAAATACCAAATTAATCCATACAAGAATTAATGACATCACTAACAAAAGAACAGACACATCAACAGGTTGCCTAAAAACCAAAGATGGCAAAATCATAATAGAAAAAGATCAGATTTTACAAGCGTGGTCAGATTATGTGAAAGACCTTATGATGATACAAGACAAGAACAATTGAATATGATCATCAGAATAATAATAAAGGACCATCAATTTTGTTTGTCGGGGTGTTTTTCTTTTAGATATCTAGCAATTCCGCGGAGCTCGTCTCCCTGGCGAAGGTGTTAACAATTTTCTCCGTAATCCCGTATATCCACGTGTGGGGAAACAGTTGCGCGAGATTCAGTAGGGAATCGGGTCGCGTTGGTTACTTACAGGGGTATCTGAGATTGTCGCTCAGTAAGCAATGCAAAATACTGTGCGTAATCTTGCAAAGACATCAACAACAGCGGTAAAATGCTGCTGTTTACAGCGATGTAAATAGGATATGCGAAAAAAAAAAATTCCGCAGAATGCTTGAACATAAGTGTAGTGATCAATCAAAGCATTACTATCATGTTATTATGATATTTGAAATATTCTCTAAGCAAACGTAATTGCACCAGCATTTAGCAGAGAGAGAGAAAGAGAGAGAGATAGAGAGAGAGAGAGAGAGAGAGAGAGAGAGAGGAGGGAGGAAGCGTGGGGGGGGGGGAACTATCTGTAATATTTGTCAACATAAGCCCCATAAGCTTGCACGGCCTTTCGCCAGTGGGAAAATAAGTGCATTCAGGCCTTGATTGTGCCAGACCAGGTTTTGTCCTACTCACTTCGCCTATTAATCTTCATCTCTCTCATTCCTATTACCTAGACCAGGGGTCATCAAACTACGGCCCGAGGGCCGGATCCGGCCCGCGACGTCATTTCATCCGGCCCGCCGTCGGTACTCGAACTTGCTTGATATAACTATGAAACACGAGACGTTGTGATACAATTTAAATGTAAGTATTATGTTTAGAATATTAGGAGATCTTCACACGTGCGGAGTATAGGATGCTGGGATGTTGTGTTGGCGTGCCTATAACAGCCTAGTAAAGCCATGTTTCCGCCTCTTTGGCCTCGGGAACAACTTAGGCCGAAGAGATGCTGATGTCTAATTTTCAGCAGAGGGTTTGAACTTAAACCCCTGAGCCACTACCAAGTAGATGGGCGAACATGCCCCAGGCACGGCCGAGCGTAGCCACTGTTTTTCCAGACCGCAGTTGAGAGGGTAGACAGGCCCTGTAAAGATCCAAAAGATCCAAGAGGATCTTGATTGTGGATTGACGATTATCTGCTGTGGGGTGAGTTTTGAACGAACCTTCATAGTTTAAATAGGAATATAGGAATATAATAGCTATGTCTGTGCCTGAGAACAATAATGGAGGGATATATGCCTGGGAAGACAGGAAGAGGAAAGCCAAAGAGAAGATGGGTGCAGGATGTGGCGGATGATCTCCAGATGGATGTATCTGAAGCGGGAAATCTTGCTTATGATCGAGAGCTTTTCCGGAAGGTTGTTATGGGAGCGAGGTTCTGCTAAGGACATGCAACTGAATGAATGACATTTGTTCCATCTTGTTGTCTGATAATTGCTGGTGTTGTGTATCAGACTGCATTTACAGTGTTGGATGATTATCCATGCTGTGATGGAAGATCACCGGTACTGTGTTGGATGACTACCCAAGCTGTGATGGAATATCAATGGTACTGTGAAGGATGATCATGTATATGTTTATTCATGGGGATGCCTATTTTGTCATTGCATCTAATCATGAATTTTATATATTAGGGCATTGGTATTATTAATCAGATGTTGTTGTATCTTTATAATTACATTATTCTAATTCCTTGTACACTGACCTGAATTTCTTCTGATATCTCTAAATCGTTGATTTTTGTTGTTAGCCGTAGAGATAGAATGAGATTCTCTTTGTCTTCTTATTCCTCTCTTCTTCTACGGCCCATGAACAGTCGGCGTTGTGCTATTATCTCTATCATCTCTGTGCGGTTACACAAAGGTACCTATAAACTGTATATGTACTTTTGATGAGCTGTAGCTTCACCAGTGACCCCTAGTCCTCTGCTTTTCTTGTGTTTCAATAGGATTGTAATTATGTTTCTAATGTAATGTCTTTTTCATTTTTAGATCCCGTGTACTTCACCCTTAATTATGGCTAGTAGGAAAAGAAAAGTGGACGCCTAGTGAGGAGTAAAGTACTTCTTTGTGGAAACAAAGGACCAGAAAACCAGCTGCGTAATATGCAGCGAAAGTGTTGCCGTTTTGAAAGAGTACAATCCTCGGCGTCACTACGAAACAAAACATCCATCAACATATTAAAAGTTTTCTGGAAAATTACGCTCTTGGAAATATGAGATTATTAAACGTGGTTTTGAAACTCAAAGCAATCTCTTCACGAGAAAATTTGCTGAAAATGAATCTGTCACTCGTACAAGTTACAAAACATTGTAACATTGCATTTGATGGCAGAACGAGAAATACCGTTTACTGATGGCAATGTCATTAAAGAGTCTGTGTGATCGAAGCAGCAAATGACTTGTGTCCTGAGAAAGCCAATTTGTTTGGAACTATCAGCCTTTCGGCAAGTTCAGTTGTGCGGAGAACAGAAGAACTTGGAGAGAACATAGTGCTACAGTGTCGTAGTAATCCTTTATTACTTTAGTGTCGTCCCTGGCGTGAGGGGAATCAACACTCACATTTTTTATTAACCCAATATTATTGTCCTTGAGAAACCACCAGAATCCGTCCACAAAACTCCTTCAGTCTGTAGACACCTCTTTATTACTCTCATTCACCCCTGGATCATGCCCTCTCTCATTCTTCCCCAACATAACATACTCAACAACTCTAGCTTTAACAAATAAATACAACAAATAATTTATTAAAGCAAAAAGTATGTGTGTGAGAAGTGTGTGTGTGTGTGTGTGTAATGTGTAGAATGTGTGTCGAATATGCTAATGTGTATTTATAATCAGACCAGTGAATCAGGAGCAAAGTCTGTTAAATCACTGTGCTGAGCACACAACAGCACCATGTATTCCGGACAGAAAACCTCACCCAGAAGATGTTTCTCCGGCCACGTGACGACTTTCTCCAATAACTCTCGAACAATCAGGACGCTGGTCATCAATGATAGACACTGTTCGATATTGGTCTTCACTCTAGCAAACACCGTGAATTTACTCTGTTCAATAATGTTCGTTGATCAGAGAATCTTTCAAATAACTTAAATGTCACCTAGGAAAATCTAACTGTTCATAAGTCACTGGTTATAAGATTTTCCCCATCTTAAAAAAAAACCAACCTATTAATGTTCTAGGTATATATATATATTGGTGTCCTTGGTATATGTGTTATTTATAGTGTTCTGAATCTTCGGTGATGTAGCTTATCACTCAAGAAAAACACACACATATATTCCTCAAGTCCTGCTCGGCAAAAGCCAGGTTTCTGCAGACCAACTAGGTTATGGGCCCAGTGTACAAGCCTCTCAGTAACCTCTGTCTTCAATCCGTGAGCCATCACTTTATATAACTTTGATACTGCTTCTTGGTAATATATCGTAGCACAATCGAGAGGAACCATATGGCTATTCCGGTTGAAGATTGAGACTATGCAATCAAAGTCAGGATCTATGTCCGCCGATAAATATCAACACTTTGACACTATAGTCTCTTTCTATAACACAACTCGGAATACTGCGCCGATCCGTAGCATTTCATACATTTGGTCGACTAACTCGAACTTGTTTACCGCAACTGGTTTTAATTCGGGCTTGAGTGACGTCACCAAAAAGTCTAGACGCTGATCAGTCCAGAGTCTGGCTTTCTCCCCCTGTTTTAGACTGACTGGAATCAACCCGCCATCTAGTTTGCTTTCATCGGGGAATCCTTTGTCTCGTACAACAAAAGTCCTGTCTGTCTGTGAACCAGGGAATTCCCCCCCCCCCCACATCACAGAATCTATCTGACGTGGATTCAGACATTTCGTCTACACTTCAAAGGCTAACTACCGCCTGGCAGACGGATGACGCTATTGTCCGTTTCTCGAACAACCCACATCATAAAGAAATGCCGACAGTGTGTAGACATTTGACGCGACTTATTTGTTCCTCAGTCCCCTACTCATCAAAGGGTTGCCTGTTTTTTGTAGACGAATGTCGAGTCTTTCTGTCATCGATCGAAACTATCAAGTTTTTTTTTTCGCGACATACAGATACGCGAGAAAGCTAGGAACTTGGAGTATTCTCTGGCGCAGGATGAGTCTATTGATCTCTCGAGAAAGTCACAACTTCTCGTGTTCATTTGTGTTGTCAATTTGGACTTTCAGATAACGAAAGAGTTGGCGTCCGTTTGCAGCATGCATGGAACAACAGCTGGGAAAGTCATTTTCGTGGAAGTGCAAACAATTTTCCAAGACTATAACCTTCGGTGGAATCAGCTTCGAAGTGTTACAGTTGATGGGATAAAAAACATGACTGGAGTGAGGAAGGATCTGTTGGGGTAGATCAGGACTCATTTGGAAGATTTGCAAATTCCGGGTGCTCTGTTCATACACTGCATCGTACATCAGCAAGTACTCTGTGGGAAAGATTTAGATATTTCTTGTGTACTGAAACCAGTAGTTTCTGCTGTGAACTTCATTCGGGAACATGCACTCATTCACCGTCAGTTCTAGGCTTTTCTTGAAGAAATTGATTCTGAATTATGTGACTTGAGGTGGCTCAGCTGCGGTAAAGTTCTGCTTCGTTTTTACAAGCTCCGAAACGTAATAGATGTTTTCCTCACTGAAAAAGATAAAGCTGATTCACAGCTGTCAGATCCTACCTGGCTGTCAAAGTTGTCAATTTTGGTCGATATGAATGAACTGAACTTGAAACTTCAGGGAAAGGATTACCTCGTCTGTGATCTCTACAGAACCATCAAAGGATTTCGAAAAAATCTGTCATTGTTGGAAGCACAACTGGAAGGAGAAAACCTTTCTCATTTTCACTGTTTCAAAGAGTTTGGAGAGATTTTCAGATCTTGACAGATTTGAGAGTGGCATCCTTCTGTTCCAGAATCCGTTTGATTGTAACCTTAATAGTGTGCCAGTTGAATTACAGTTGGAGCTCATTGAGAAGGAAGTACCGCTGCTTACCTGATGTTGAGTTTCCGAAACTTAAGAAATTTGCGGCTGGTATGACATCATTGTTTGGAACAACATATGTCTGTGAGCTAACATTTTCAAAAAGGAAGTCTGTGAAGTCACCACATCGAATGAGATTGACTGATGAACATTTGAAAGCAATTCTCTTGATTGGATGCAGCAATTCTAAACCAAACATTGATGGTATTTTGAAAGCCACACGTCAGTTTCACAAAACTCACTATCCTCTTTTGCTGCTTAGTTTGTGAGATTCGGATATATGTACAATATGTCTGATGTAACTATCTTTTTGCTAACGTCGCCTTCTTTGATAACTTTGTTTAGTAAATAAATATAAATATGTTGGTTGTCTTTGTTTGATTGTTTGTTTGTGTGTGTGCATTGCACGCCCTTTCCATGATTAACTGAGTTTTTCGTCTTTTTTCCCAGAGCTTTCGTTCTAGTTTGAAATTATTGTTAAAGTTAGTTGTATATCCTTTACAGGACGTTTACAGTGAATACCAGCATTGTTTGCTGTTGTTGATGTCTTGGCAAGTTTACGTTCAGTAGTTTACCATTGCTTTTCGAACTACCGGCACCCATAACATAGCGTAAAAACCAGCGCAACGTTGTCTGCTGCCAAATCGCTGGCAGCTGTATTTCGAACGTGGGTATACGGGATTACGAACCGCGTCCGCAAGATCTTCGCCGCGGAGACCGGCGCAAGTATTGTACAGAATGAGTTTCCGGCCCGCGCTCGTCATTTTGTCAGTTATCCGGCCCGCGCTCGTCATTTTGTCAGTTATCCGGCTCGCCGTGAAAAAAGTTTGGTGACCCCTGCCCTAGGCCATACTTGCCCACTATGCATCCGTTTTGTTGATTTCCAACTTTGGCATTCAAGTCACCCATTATGATAGTTACTTCAGAATTCTTGCATTTCTTGAAGGCTTTCACTAAATCACTATAAAATTCATCGATGAAACATGCATAAACTTGTATTACGTTGACATCAAAAGGTCTTCCACTCAACTTCACCAGTAACACTCTGTCTGATACAGTCCAATATCCTTTGATCGATTTTTCTCTCTCTGTATCCATTATAATTGCTACTCCTCGCTGTTGTTTCTCTCCATCAGAATAGATTATTCTATATTCCTCAGATTTCATAATGCCCATTCCTGTCCATCTGGACTCACGTACACCTAACAGGTTAATATTTAATCTCCTCATTTCATTCTTAATGTTATCAAATTTCCCATCCCCACTCATAGTTCTTACATTCCAAGTTCCTACTTTCAAAGTTGATAATCTTTTGCACCCAGTCTCCTGATGAAGGTCTGGAGTCACCTGGTGCACATGACTACCCCTACCGGGCGAGGCTGCTCCTATGGAGCACCCATTTACACCGTTTCTCTGATTATCGATAAGACCTCAGTACATGATATTCTTGGCATCTGTAAAGAAGGTAGTTTGTCATTGCTTTCCTTCCTAGCAGTGACCATACTGGTCGATGACCGTAGCCAATGTCTCCCAAAAAAGAGATCATCTGCCTTCCGTCGTGAAGTTGTGGAGACCATAACCTACAACTATCTGTCGGCTGCTCTTCAACTTCATCCACCACCTGCACCCATGGCTTCACGTAACCCTGATCGGGAGGCTAAACGAGTACTCCACCTTGCCCAAGGGTGTCCCGTAGGCTAGCGGAGGGAAGGAGGCACCCATCAAGGCATTACTATCATGTTATTATACTATTTTAAATATTCTCTAAGCAAACGTAATTGCACCATCATTTGGGAGAGAGAGAGAGAGAGAGAGAGAGAGAGAGAGAGAGAGAGAGAGAGAGAGAGAGAGAGAGAGAGAGAGATCTATTTGTTCAAATTGAATGAAATTTACAATTATAAATGACATTTCCTCTAAACATATATATCAACATAAACCCCATAGACTTCCAAATTCTTTCGCCGTTAATGTAAGTAAATTTTCTTTAAATTGTGGGTGGCCTTAAGAGGCCAGTAAAAAAAATGTTATTTCCCCACAGAGGAGAAATTAGATTCGTAACATAAACTAATCATTAAAAGTAGTTTTAAGAATTAAACATAAACGTAGAATTAAAAAAGAAGATTATAAAATGTAAGTAAAAAAAGATTAAACAAATGTTGTATAAACAATTTAAAAGTTTTCTTCTCACGATTGCAAGAAATGACTGCGGTATTACCTGCTTTATTTCTCAAATAAACATCAAAGATTTTGATGTTAGTTAAAGGTATTATAGCTAGGTATACCATTTTCTTTTTCAAGTTCTAGTAACCTCCCTTGTAACAATATTAGATGTTTATGTCCCCCTACCAAGCGCAAACTGCTACTGCAACCATAGATTAATCTTAGGCAATTTACATATAAACTTAAAGAAAGTCAAATATACAAATAGAAACGCAAAATTTGATCTACAGGCACAGAAGAGTGAGGAGATAAAAGTAAATTCAACGTAGAGGTAAAGAACAGATTCGATGCATGATGTCCGATAAGGCAATGCAATATTATTTCAAGACGTCAGTGACCAATTGAAAATATAAAAGAAATCAGTCAAGAAGCTGCACTAACAACAATAATAATCCCAAAAATAAAGATAATAGGGCGCAAGAAATGGATGATGGAAGACATCTTAAAACTCATGGAAATAAGAAGAAATAACAAAAATAACAAGGAAATAAACGAAGAGATTCACAGGAAAATTAGGAAGCTACTGCTATGCAAAGAGGCAAAAGAAACATGGCTTGAGGAAAATTGCAAGGAAATTTAACACCAACACAACACCCAAATACCAAATTAATCCATACAAGAATTAATGACATCACTAACAAAAGAACAGACACATCAACAGGTTGCCTAAAAACCAAAGATGGCAAAATCATAATAGAAAAAAATATCAGATTTTACAAGCGTGGTCAGATTATGTGAAAGACCTTTATGTTGATACAAGACAAGAACAATATGATCATCAGAATAATAATGAAGGACCATCAATTTTGTTTGTCGGGGTGTTTTTCTTTTAGATATCTAGCAATTCCGCGGAGCCCGTCTCCCTGGCGAAGGTGTTAACAATTTTCTCCTTAATCCCGTATATCCACGTGTGGGGAAACAGTTGCGCGAGATTCGGTAGGGAATCGGGTCGCGTTGGTTACTTACAGGGGTATCTGAGATTGTCGCTCAGTAAGCAATGCAAAATACTGTGCGTAATCTTGCATAGACATCAACAACAGCGGTAAAATGCTGCTGTTGACAGCGATGTAAATAGGATATATGAAAAAAAAAAAAAATTCCGCAGAATGCTTGAACATAAGTGTAGTGATCAATCAAGGCATTACTATCATGTTATTATGATATTTGAAATACTCTCTAAGCAAACGTAATTGCACCAGCATTTAGCAGAGAGAGAGAAAGAGAGAGAGAGAGAGAGAGAGAGAGAGGGAGAGAGAGAGAGAGAGAGAGAGAGAGAAAGAGAGAGAGAGAGGAGGGAGGAAGCGTGGGGGGAGGGGGGGAGGAACTATCTGTAATATTTGTCAACATAAGCCCCATAAGCCTTCACGGATGAGATTGACTGATGAACATTTGAAAGAAATTCTCTTGATTGGATGCAGCAATTCCAAACCAAACATTGATGGTATTTTGAAAGCCACACGTCAGTTTCACAAAACTCACTATCCTCTTTTGCTGCTTAGTTTGTGAGATTCGGATATGTGTACAATATGTCTGATGTAACTATCTTTATGCTAACGTCGCCTTCTTTGATAACTTTGTTTAGTAAATAAATATAAATATGTTGGTTGTCTTTGTTTGTTTGTTTGTTTGTTTGTTTGTGTGTTTGTTTGTTTATTTGTTTATGTGCATTGCACGCCCTTTCCATGATTAACATATATTTTCGTCTTTTTTCCCAGAGCTTTCGTTCTAGCTTGAAATTATTGTTAAAGTTAGTTGTATATTCTTTACAGGACGTTTACAGTGAATACCAGCATTGTTTGCTGTTGTTGATGTCTTGGCAAGTTTACGTTCAGTAGTTTACCATTGCTTTTCGAACGACCGGCACCCATAACATAGCGTAAAAACTAGCGCAACGTTGTCTGCTCGCAGCTGTATTTCGAACGTGGGTATACGGGATTACGAACCGCGTCCGCAAGATCTTCGCCACGGAGACGGCGCAAGTATTGTACAGAATGAGTTTCCGGCCCGCACTCGTCATTTTGTCAGTTATCCGGCCAGCGCTCGTCATTTTGTCAGTTATCCGGCCCGCCGTGAAAAAAGTTTGGTGACCCCTGCCCTAGTTCATACTTTCCCACTATGCATCCGTCCTGTTGATGTCCAACTTTGGCATTCAAGTCATCCATTATGATAGTTACTTCAGAATTCTTGCATTTCTTGAAGGCTTTCACTAAATCACTATAAAATGCATCGATGAAACATGCATAAACTTGTATGACGTTGACATCAAAAGGTCTTCCACTCAGCTTCACCAGTAACACTCTGTCTGATACAGTCCAATATCCTTTGATCGATTTTTCTCTCTCTCTACCTATTATAATTGCTACTCCTCGCTGTTGTTTCTGTCCATCAGAATAGATTATTCTATATTCTCTCAGATGTCATAATGCCCATTCCGGTCCATCTGGTCTCACGTACACCTAACAGGTTAATATTTAATCTTCTCATTTCATTCTTAATGTTATCAAATTTCCCATCCCCACTCATAGTTCTTACATTCCAAGTTCCTACTTTCAAAGTTGATAATCTTTTGCACCCAGTCTCCTGATGACGGTCTGGAGTCACCTGGTGCACATGACTACCCCAACTGGGCGAGGCTGCTCCTATGGAGCACCCATTTACACCGTTTCTCTGATTGTCGATAAGACTTCAGTACATACTATTCTTGGCATCTGTAAAGAAGGTAGTTTGCCATTGCTTTCCTTCCTAGCAGTGACCATACTGGTCGATGACCGTAGCCAATGTCTCCCAAAAAAGAGATCATCTGCCTTCCGTCGTGAAGTTGTGGAGACCATAACCTACAACTATCTGTCGGCTGCTCTTCAACTTCATCCACCACCTGCACCCATGGCTTCACGTAACCCTGATCGGGAGGCTAAACGAGTACTCCACCTTGCCCAAGGGTGTCCCGTAGGCTAGCGGAGGGAAGGAGGCACCCATCAAGGCATTACTATCATGTTATTATGCTATTTTAAATATTCTCTAAGCAAACGTAATTGCACCATCATTTGGGAGAGAGAGAGAGAGAGAGAGAGAGAGAGAGAGAGAGAGAGAGAGAGAGAGAGAGAGAGAGAGAGAGAGAGAGAGAGAGAGATCTATTTGTTCAAATTGAATGAAATTTACAATTATAAATGACATTTCCTCTAAACATATATATCAACATAAACCCCATAGACTTCCAAATTCTTTCGCCGTTAATGTAAGTAAATTTTCTTTAAATTGTGGGTGGCCTTAAGAGGCCAGTAAAAAAAATGTTATTTCCCCACAGAGGAGAAATTAGATCCGTAACATAAACTAATCATTAAAAGTAGTTTTAAGGATTAAACATAAACGTAGAATTAAAAAAGAAGATTATAAAATGTAAGTAAAAAAAGATTAAACAAATGTTGTATAAACAATTTAAAAGTTTTCTTCTCACGATTGCAAGAAATGACTGCGGTATTACCTGCTTTATTTCTCAAATAAACATCAAAGATTTTGATGTTAGTTAAAGGTATTATAGCTAGGTATACCATTTTCTTTTTCAAGTTCTAGTAACCTCCCTTGTAACAATATTAGATGTTTATGTCCCCCTACCAAGCGCAAACTGCTACTGCAACCATAGATTAATCTTAGGCAATTTACATATAAACTTAAAGAAAGTCAAATATACAAATAGAAACGCAAAATTTGATCTACAGGCACAGAAGAGTGAGGAGATAAAAGTAAATTCAACGTAGAGGTAAAGAACAGATTCGATGCATGATGTCCGATAAGGCAATGCAATATTATTTCAAGACGTCAGTGACCAATTGAAAATATAAAAGAAATCAGTCAAGAAGCTGCACTAACAACAATAATAATCCCAAAAATAAAGATAATAGGGCGCAAGAAATGGATGATGGAAGACATCTTAAAACTCATGGAAATAAGAAGAAATAACAAAAATAACAAGGAAATAAACGAAGAGATTCACAGGAAAATTAGGAAGCTACTGCTATGCAAAGAGGCAAAAGAAACATGGCTTGAGGAAAATTGCAAGGAAATTTAACACCAACACAACACCCAAATACCAAATTAATCCATACAAGAATTAATGACATCACTAACAAAAGAACAGACACATCAACAGGTTGCCTAAAAACCAAAGATGGCAAGATCATAATAGAAAAAAATATCAGATTTTACAAGCGTGGTCAGATTATGTGAAAGACCTTATGATGATACAAGACAAGAACAATTGAATATGATCATCAGAATAATAATGAAGGACCATCAATTTTGTTTGTCGGGGTGTTTTTCTTTTAGATATCTAGCAATTCCGCGGAGCCCGTCTCCCTGGCGAAGGTGTTAACAATTTTCTCCTTAATCCCGTATATCCACGTGTGGGGAAACAGTTGCGCGAGATTCGGTAGGGAATCGGGTCGCGTTGGTTACTTACAGGGGTATCTGAGATTGTCGCTCAGTAAGCAATGCAAAATACTGTGCGTAATCTTGCAAAGACATCAACAACAGCGGTAAAATGCTGTTGTTGACAGCGATGTAAATAGGATATATGAAAAAAAAAAAAATTCCTCAGAATGCTTGAACATAAGTGTAGTGATCAATCAAGGCATTACTATCATGTTATTATGATATTTGAAATACTCTCTAAGCAAACGTAATTGCACCAGCATTTAGCAGAGAGAGAGAAAGAGAGAGAGAGAGAGAGGGAGAGAGAGAGAGAGAGAGAGAGAAAGAGAGAGAGAGAGAGAGAGGAGGGAGGAAGCGTGGGGGGAGGGGGGGGAGGAACTATCTGTAATATTTGTCAACATAAGCCCCATAAGCCTTCACGGATGAGATTGACTGATGAACATTTGAAAGAAATTCTCTTGATTGGATGCAGCAATTCCAAACCAAACATTGATGGTATTTTGAAAGCCACACGTCAGTTTCACAAAACTCACTATCCTCTTTTGCTGCTTAGTTTGTGAGATTCGGATATGTGTACAATATGTCTGATGTAACTATCTTTATGCTAACGTCGCCTTCTTTGATAACTTTGTTTAGTAAATAAATATAAATATGTTGGTTGTCTTTGTTTGCTTGTTTGTTTGTTTGTTTGTGTGTTTGTTTGTTTATTTGTTTATGTGCATTGCACGCCCTTTCCATGATTAACATAGATTTTCGTCTTTTTTCCCAGAGCTTTCGTTCTAGCTTGAAATTATTGTTAAAGTTAGTTGTATATCCTTTACAGGACGTTTACAGTGAATACCAGCATTGTTTGCTGTTGTTGATGTCTTGGCAAGTTTACGTTCAGTAGTTTACCATTGCTTTTCGAACGACCGGCACCCATAACATAGCGTAAAAACCAGCGCAACGTTGTCTGCTCGCAGCTGTATTTCGAACGTGGGTATACGGGATTACGAACCGCGTCCGCAAGATCTTCGCCACGGAGACGGCGCAAGTATTGTACAGAATGAGTATCCGGCCCGCACTCGTCATTTTGTCAGTTATCCGGCCAGCGCTCGTCATTTTGTCAGTTATCCGGCCCGCCGTGAAAAAAGTTTGGTGACCCCTGCCCTAGTCCATACTTTCCCACTATGCATCCGTCCTGTTGATGTCCAACTTTGGCATTCAAGTCATCCATTATGATAGTTACTTCAGAATTCTTGCATTTCTTGAAGGCTTTCTCTAAATCATTATAAAATTCATCAATGCTGTCATCACTACTGTCTGCTGCTGGTGCATAAACTTGTATGACGTTGACATCAAAAGGTCTTCCACTCAGCTTCACCAGTAACACTCTGTCTGATACAGTCCAATATCCTTTGATCGATTTTTCTCTCTCTCTACCTATTATAATTGCTACTCCTCGCTGTTGTTTCTGTCCATCAGAATAGATTATTCTATATTCTCTCAGATGTCATAATGCCCATTCCGGTCCATCTGGTCTCACGTACACCTAACAGGTTAATATTTAATCTTCTCATTTCATTCTTAATGTTATCAAATTTCCCATCCCCACTCATAGTTCTTACATTCCAAGTTCCTACTTTCAAAGTTGATAATCTTTTGCACCCAGTCTCCTGATGACGGTCTGGAGTCACCTGGTGCACATGACTACCCCAACTGGGCGAGGCTGCTCCTATGGAGCACCCATTTACACCGTTTCTCTGATTGTCGATAAGACTTCAGTACATACTATTCTTGGCATCTGTAAAGAAGGTAGTTTGCCATTGCTTTCCTTCCTAGCAGTGACCATACTGGTCGATGACCGTAGCCAATGTCTCCCAAAAAAGAGATCATCTGCCTTCCGTCGTGAAGCTGTGGAGACCATAACCTACAACTATCTGTCGGCTGCTCTTCAACTTCATCCACCACCTGCACCCATGGCTTCACGTAACCCTGATCGGGAGGCTAAACGGGTACTCCACCTTGCCCAAGGGTGTCCCATAGGCTAGCGGAGGGAAGGAGGCACCCATCAAGGCATTACTATCATGTTATTATGATATTTTAAATATTCTCTAAGTAAACGTAATTGCACCCAACATTTGAGAGAGAGAGAGAGAGAGAGAGAGAGAGAGAGAGAGAGAGAGAGAGAGAGAGAGAGAGAGAGAGAGAGAGAGAGAGAGAGAGAGAGAGAGAGAGAGAGAGAGAGAGAGAGAGAGAGAGAGAGAGAGAGAGAGAGAGAGAGAGAGAGAGAGAGAGAGAGAGAGAGAGAGAGAGAGAGAGAGAACTATTTTTTCAAATTGGATGCAATTTACAAACATAAATGACATTTCCTCTAAACATATTTATCAACATAAACCCCATAGACTTCCAAGGTCTTTCACCGTTAATATAAGTAAATTTTCTTTTTGTGGGTGGCCTTAAGAGGCCAGTAAAAAAATGTTGTTTCCCCACAGAGGGGAAGCTCTACCAGTATCTGTCAACAATCATCATTAAAAGTACAGTTTTAAGAATTAAACATGAACGTAAAATTGAAAAAGTAGATTATAAAATGTAAGTAACAAAAGATTAAACAAACGTTGTATAAAGAGTTTAAAAGTTTTCTTCTCAGGAGTGCAAGAAATGACTGCGGGATTACCTGCTTTATTTTTCAAATAAAATTCTAAGATTTTGATGTTAGTTAGATGTATTATAGCTAGGTGTACCATTTTCTTTTTTAATTTCTAGTAACCTCCCTTGTAACAATATTAGGGGTTTATGTCCCCCTACCAAGTGCAGACTGCTACTGCAACCATAGATTAATCTTAGGCAATTTACATATGCCGGTCTCTCTGGCTGTGGGGTTACAACACTTTCTCTCTGTAATCCCGTTTATCACGCAGAGTCTCGCAGCGGAGCGAGAACTGAGGTGGTTCGACCCCCGCTCGTGACTTGCGGATACTGAGCCGGCCGCTCAGAAAGCAATGGCAAACTACTGAGCGTAATCTTGCCAAGAGATCAACAGACAGCTGAAAGATGCTGCTGTTGACAGCTAAGTCCTGTAAAAGGATACGCAAAAAAAAAAAAAAAAAAAAAAAATTTACATATAAACTTAAAGAAAGTCAAATATACAAATAGAAACGCAAAATTTGATCTACAGGCACTGAAGAGTGAGGAGATAAAAGTAAATTCAACGTAGAGGTAAAGAACAGATTCGATGCATGATGTCCGATAAAGCAATGCAATATTTCAAGACGTCAGTGACCAATTGAAAATATAAAAGAAATCAGTCAAGAAGCTGCACTAACAACAATAATAATCCCAAAAATAAAGATAATAGGGCGCAATAAATGGATGGTGGAAGACATCTTAAAACTCATGGAAATAAGAAGAAATAACAAAAATAACAAGGAAATATACGAAGAGATTCACAGGAAAATTAGGAAGCTACTGCTATGCAAAGAGGCAAAAGAAACATGGCTTGAGGAAAATTGCAAGGAAATTGAAAACCAACACAACACCCAGAATACCAAATTAATGCACACAAGAATTAATGACATCACTAACAAAAGAACAGACACATCAACGGGTTGCCTAAAAACCAAAGATGGCAAAATCATAATAGAAAAAGATCAGATTTTACAAGCGTGGTCAGATTATGTGAAAGACCTTTATGTTGATACAAGACAAGAACAATATGATCATCAGAATAATAATGAAGGACCATCAATTTTGTTTGTCGGGGTGTTTTTCTTTTAGACATCTAGCAATTCCGCGGAGCCCGTCTCCCTGGCGAAGATGTTAACAATTTTCTCCATAATCCCGTATATCCACGTGTGGGGAAACAGCTGCGCGAGATTCGGTAAGGAATCGGGTTGCGTTGGTTACTTACAGGGGTATCTGAGATTGTCGCTCAGTAAGCAATGCAAAATACTGTGCGTAATCTTGCAAAGACATCAAAAACAGCGGTAAAATGCTGTTGTTGACAGCGATGTAAATAGGATATCTTCTTCTTCTTCTTCTTCTTCTTCTTCAGCGTTCCGAGCCATTGAGGTTCTTTGCTGCAAATACAATCCGTCCCCATTCGTCTCTCTGGTGGACCTTCTCTTGCCAGTCGTTGATTCCAAGTGCTTGTAGGTCTGTACATGTATTATCTCTCCACCGGCTTCTTGGTCTACCTCGGGGTCTACGGTCATTTATTTCCTGAGTGTAAGCGAGTTTTGTTTCCCTATTATCTTCCATTCTTTCTATATGCCCCAGCCATTGTAGTCTATTAGCCTTCATGATACCAGTGATTAGCGGGGACTTAAACAGATCATAAATGTCTTTGTTACTTCTTCTTTTCCACTCTCCACTTTGTGTATCCCTAATGGGTCCAAAGATGCGTCTTAAAATTTTGTTCTCAAAGGTTTGTAACAAGGCTTCGTCTCCTTTCGTTGTACTCCAGGTTTCAGAGCCATACAGCACAACTGGTCTGATCAGTGTTTTGTATATTGTGATTTTGGTGTTACGAGATAGCGCCTTTGATTTTAGTAGATGTTGTAGTGCATAGTATATCTTATTTCCAGAGTTGATTCTAGTTTGTATTTCTTCCCTTATGATGTTGGAGCAGTTGAAGATCGTACCCAGGTATTTGTATGTTTCCGTTCTTTTAATGGTCATATTATCTATTTGTATGTGGCCAGAGTTTCTAGCCATTCCGTCTCTTGAAATTACCATATATTCTGTCTTATCTTGGTTGATAACCAGCCCCATCTGTTGGGCTTTTTCCTTTAAGTGAGTCAATATTTCCAATGTCTTTTGTTCACTTTGCCCTATAATATCTATATCATCTGCATAACCAAGCAGCTTGGATGTTCCTCCAATATCACATTCCTCCTTTACCTTCCTTACAACTTTCTCTAGAGCCAGATTGAAGAGTAGCGGCGATAGTGCATCACCCTGTTTCAAGCCAGATGTTATTTGGAAGGGGTCTGATTTCCTGCCTTTATATGTTACTATATTATAAGTATCTTCCATGCATAGTCTGGTCATGTTGATTAACTTCCTTGGTATTCCAAATTCCTGCATAGCATTCCATAGTCTATTCCTATGGACACTATCATAAGCCTTTTTAAAATCCACAAAAATGTTATGGAGATCTCTTTTATATTCCCAATGTTTCTCGGCTATTTGTCGTAAGATAAATATCTGATCTATTGTTGATCTGTTTTGTCTAAAACCCGCCTGGTAGTCACCTAATATGTCTTCTGAATATGGTTTTAGTCTATTTAGTAATACTGCGGATAGTATCTTATAGCTTGTGGACAGTAGTGATATTCCTCTATAATTTCCACATTGGAACTTGTCTCCTTTCTTAAAAATAGGTATCAATAATGACTCTTTCCAGTCATGGGGTAATTCTTCTGTCCTCCAGATTTTTATTATTAGTTCGTATAGCTTTAGATGTAATGCATGGCCACCTGCCTTTATAAATTCAGCAGCAATTCCATCAGTCCCAGTTGCCTTATTGTTTTTAAGTCGTGTGATTACATATAGGATTTCTTCAAATGTAGGTTCTTCAGTTTGTGGTTCGCATGTTAGAACCTCTTCCTGTGAGAAAATGTTACTTGGAGCTTCACAATTTAGTAATTCAATAAAATATTCTTTCCATGTGTTGCACATTTCCTCATTGGTATTTATCATATTCCCATTTTTGTCTTTTAAACCATATGTGTTTTGTTGGTGCCCTCGTTTCATTGACTTCAGTTCTTTAAAAAATTTTCTGGATTCATTTTTCTGGTGATTAGTTTCCATATCTTTGATTATATTACTCATATATTCTCGCTTCTGCTGTCTGACTATTTTTGTAGCCTCTTTACATTCATTTCTATAATGCTCTTCCTTTTGCATGTTATTGATGTCATTTAACCATACATGTCTGGCATTCTTCTTCCTAATGACTGCTTCTTCACATTTTTAATTGAACCATCTGTTCTTTCTATGCGTGGTTAACACACCGAGACATTCTTCTGCGGTAGATTGAATTGTATTCTTGATGTTCAACCAAGTTTGGTCAATGCTTTCCTCCAAAGGGTTTTGCAGAGTTTCAAGTTTACATTTTATTTCATCTGTAAATTTCTCTTTGACTGTAATGTCTTGCAGTTTTTCTCTGTTATATGTTGGGTGTAATCTTTGTAATTTAGTATAGAAAGCTCTCTTAAGTTTTATTTTAAATTTTGCTCCAACGAGGAAGTGGTCACTGTGGCACTCAGCTCCTCTATAACTTCTGACTTGCTGTATGTTTGATGCATTTCTGTTGTTAATTAAAATGTGATCTATTTGATTATAGGTTCTCTTGTCACATGATTTCCAAGTTTGTTTGTGTATATCCTTTCTTTGTAGTCTGGTACTGCTAATCTGCAGTCCTTTGGCTTCTGCCAGGTTGATGACTCTCCATCAATTATCATTTGAAGTTGTATGTAGGCTTTCCATACCGGCCACTTTTTTATTAGTTTGCTCTCTACCTATTTTTGCATTGAAGTCTCCCAGCACAATCAGGATGTCCTGTTTGGGGGTTTCTTCTATGACATCTTCCAGATCATTATAAAAGTCTTCTTTAATATCATCTTCTTTCTCTTCAGTAGGTGCATGTACATTAATCACCGTTATATTTTTCCATTTACCTTTTATTCGTAATTTACTAATCCTGTCATTAAAAGCTTTAAAGTTTAAAACGTTCCCCCATAACTCTTTTTTGATGACAAATCCTGTTCCTAATTCATGTTTATTTTGGGTGTTTCCTCCATATATTATAATCATTCCATTTTGCTCTAAAGTACCCTCTCCTGGCTACCTTATTTCTTGAATTGCTGTTATATCCATTTGATATTCAACCAGCTCCCGGGTTAGTTCTTCGGCCGCTCCAGCTCGATATAGTGTCCGTACATTCCATGTTCCAAATCTCAAAAGTCCTTTAACGATCCAAGGTCGTTGTCCAGATAAGTCAGTCCGATATCGAGGCTCATGTATTTGTTTCGTAACAAAGAAAGGTTTTTACAAAGGTGGGGATGTTAACCCCACGCTTCAACCCCCAACCTGGAGGGCCAGAGTGTTTCTCTTTGTCTCTTCTCTACCCTTTGACCTGTCCGGCTTGGGAGGCCCTGCTGGTAGCTACTCTACCGCCGGCATAGCTCTCAAGGTCATTGAGAAACTCAAGATCCCCCACCACGACAAGGTGGAAACACCATCGGGGGAGATAAATAGGATATGCGAAAAAAAAAAACATTCCGCAGAATGCTCGAACATAAGTGTAGTGATCAATCAAGGCATTACTATCATGTTATTATGATATTTGAAATATTCTCTAAGCAAACGTAATTGCACCAGCATTTAGCAGAGAGAGAGAGAGAGAGAGAGAGAGAGAGAGAGAGAGAGAGAGAGAGAGAGAGAGAGAGAGAGAGAAGAGAGAGAGAGAGAGAGAGAGAGAGAGAGAGAGGAGGGAGGAAGCGTCGGGGGGGGGGGGGGGGTAGGGAACTATCTGTAATATTTGTCAACATAAGCCCCATAAGCTTGCACGGCCTTTCGCCAGTGGGAAAATAAGTGCATTCAGGCCTTGATTGTGCCAGACCAGGTTTTGTCAAACTACGTCGGATCCGGCCCGCGACGTCATTTCATCCGGCCCGCCGTCGGTACTCGAACTTGCTTGCTATAACTATGAAACACGAGCCGTTGTGATACAATTTAAATGTAAATATTATGTTTAGAATAATAGGAGATCTTCACACGTGCGGAGATCTCCTGGCTGCACTAGGTTGTTTATTTAGGTGGCCCTATTTATAAATTTCGCGAACCTTATTATGAGATATATTCTATTACCAAATGAAGCCGCCAGCCGCGGCTCTACAAGATTATGGAGTAGCATATCCCTTGATACCCTGGTAAAAAATGTATAGGATGCTGGGATGTTGTGTTGGCGTCCCTATAACAGCCCAGTAAAGCCATGTTCCTGCCTCTTTGGCCTTGGGAACAACTTAGGCCGAAGAGATGTTGATGTCTAATTTTCAGCAGAGGGTTTGAACTTAAACCCCTGAGCAACTACCAAGTAGATGGGCGAACATGCCCCAGGCACGGCCGAGCGTAGCCACTGTTTTTCCAGACCGCAGTTGAGAGGGTAGACAGGCCCTGTGAAGATCCAAAAGATCCAAGAGGATCTTGATTGTGGATTGACGATTATCTGCTGTGGGGTGAGTTCTGAACGAACCTTCATAGTTTAAATAGGAATATAGGAATATAATAGCTATGTCTGTGCCTGAGAACAATAATGGAGGGATATATGCCTGGGAAGAGAGGAAGAGGAAAGCCAAAGAGAAGATGGGTGCAGGATGTGGCGGATGATCTCCAGATGGATGTATCTGAAGCGGGAAATCTTGTTTATGATCGAGAGATCTTCCGGAAGGTTGTTATGGGAGCGAGGTTCTGCAAAGGACATGCAACTGAATGAATGACCTTTGTTCCATCTTGTTGTCTGATAATTGCTGGTGTTGTGTATCAGACTACAGTTACAGTGTTGGATTATTATCCATGCTGTGATGAGGATCACTGGTACTGTGTTGGGTGACTACCCATGCTGTGATGGAAGATCACTGGTACTGTGTTGGATGACTACCCAAGCTGTGATGGAATATCAATGGTACTGTGAAGGATGATCTTGTGTATGTTTATTCATGGGGATGCCTATTTTGTCATTGCATCTAATCATGAATTTTATATATTAGGGCATTGGTATTATTAATCAGATGTTGTTGTATCTTTATAATTACATTATTCTGATTCCCTGTACACTGACCTGAATTTCTTCTGATATCTCTAAATCATTGTTTTTTCTTGTTAGCCGTAGAGATAGAATGAGAATCTCTTTGTCTTCTTATTTCTCTCTTCTTCTACGGCCCATGAACAGTCGGCGTTGTGCTATTATCTCTATCATCTCTGTGCGGTTATACAAAGGTACCTATAAACTGTATATGTACCTTTGATGAGCTGTAGCTTCACCAGTGACCCCTAGTCCTCTGCTTTTCTTGTGTTTCAATAGGATTGTAATTATGTTTCTAATGTAATGTCTTTTTCTTTTTCAGATCCCGTGTACTTCACCCTTAAATATGGCTAGTAGGAAAAGAAAAGTGGACGCCGATTGAGGAGTAAAGTACTTCTTTGTGGAAACAAAGGACCAGAAAACCAGCTGCGTAATATGCAGCGAAAGTGTTGCCGTTTTGAAAGAGTACAATCCTCGGCGTCACTACGAAACAAAACATCCATCAACATAGTAAAAGTTTTCTGGGAAATTACGCTCTGGGAAATATGAGACCATTAAACGTGGTTTTGAAACGCAAAGAAATCTCTTCATGAGAAATTTGCTGAAAATGAATCTGTCACTCGTACAAGTTACAAAACAGTGCATAAGATGGCAGGACGAGGAAAACCTCGGCTGCGGTAAAGTCCTGCTTCGTTTTTACAAGCTCCGAAACGTAATAGATATTTTCCTCACTGAAAAAGATAAAGCTGATTCACAGCTGTCAAATCCTACCTGGCTGTCAAAGTTGTCAATTTTGGTCGATATGAATGAACTGAACTTGAAACTTCAGGGAAAGTATTACCTCGTCTGTGATCTCTACAGAACTTTCAAAGGATTTCGAAGAAAGCTATCATTGTTGGAAGTACAACTGGAAGGAGAAAACCTTTCTCATTTTCACTGTTTCACTCCACTGCTGTTGAGGCTGAAGTACAAGCGTTGATTTTCGAGAATTCGCTAGACGGTGACGCGGTCATCTACACAGATGGGTTTGGAGTTTGGAGAGATTTTCAGATCTTGACAGATTTGAGAGTGACATCCTTCTGTTCCAGAATCCGTTTGATTGTAACCTTAATGGTGTGCCAGTTGAATTACAGTTGGAGCTCATTGAGAAGGAAGTACCGCTGCTTACCTGATGTTGAGTTTCCGAAACTTAAGAAATTTGCCGCTGGTATGACATCATTGTTTGGAACAACATATGTCTGTGAGCTAACATTTTCAAAAAGGAACTCTGTGATTGACTGATGAACATTTGAAAGCAATTTTCTTGATTGGATGCAGTAATTCCAAACCAAACATTGATGGTATTTTGAAAGCCACACTTCAGTTTCACAAAACTCACTATCATCTTTTGCTGCTTAGTTTGTGAGATTCAGATATGTGCACAATATGTCTGATGTAAATATCTTTTTGCTAACGTGGCCTTCTTTGATAACTTTGTTTAGTAAATAAATATAAATATGTTGGTTGTCTTTGTTTGTTTGTTTGTTTGTGTGCACTGCACGCCCTTTCCATGATTAACTTAGTTTTTCGTCTTTTTTCCCAGATCTTTCGTTCTAGCTTGCAATTATTGTTAAAGTTAGTTTTATATCCTTTACAGGACGTTTTCAGTCAACACCAGCATTGTTTGCTGTTGTTGATGTCTTGGCAAGTTTACGTTCAGTAGTTTACCATTGCTTTTCGAACGACCGGCACCCATAACATAGCGTAAAACCCAGCGCAACGTTGTCTGCTGCCAAATCGCTGGCAGCTGTATTTCGAACGTGGGTATACGGGATTACGAACCGCGTCCGCAAAATCTTCGCCACGGAGACGGGCGCAAGTATTGTACAGAATGAGTGTCCGGCGCGCGCTCGTCATTTTGTCAGTTATCCGGCCCGCGCTCGCCATTTTGTCAGTTATCCGGCCCGCCGTGAAAAAAGTTTGGTGACCCCTGGTGTAGAGGGACATAGCGTTCTCCCCGACACCAACACTTCAGCGTGTCTGCACTCCAGTCCATGTCGTCATGTTTATATTTTCTTACATTACTTGATTCATTGACGATGGATAATATATCGCCAAATGTGACTCCCTGTGTGGGAAGAAGAAGGACGATAAATCGCCATACTAGCGTCGTCGCGGTATTTGTTTTGTTTCGTGGTAGCTTCCGCAATTTAATGCTCAGTGAACGGAGATTTACATTAGAATACTTGTTGATTTGATTGTGTACCATGTTTGGTGCATACCTACATTTTGTGTGGGACTGAATCACTTAATCATTAACATGCTCGTGTGAATACTTGGCTAATAAGGGAAGCGAAGAATAGTAGCAGTGCAACCTACAAGAGTAGAGTAAGAGTAGAGGAAGGAGGGTTGGTGGGACATTAGATACCTCAGCCCGTACAACACTTTACTTGCAATGCTCAACCAGTCTCGAGCAAGTCTATACAGGGCTGGGCATCAGGTGGGTAAGGGAACTAAGACGCACTGGGAGATGAGAGTAAGAAGAAAGAGGAAGTTGTGTCGATGATGATGGTGATGATGATGATGAAGTTGATGATGGCTACGATGATGATGAATGTGGTGGTGGTGATGATGGTGCGGCGGTGGTGTTGGTGATGATGATGATGATGATGAATGTGGTGGTGGTGATGTTGATGTTGATGATGATGTTGATGTTGATGATGATGGTGAAGATGGTGGTGGTGATGATTATGGCGGTGACGAGGGTGTTCATGATTATATTAATGATGTTGATGATGATAGTGATAAGGTTAATGATGATTATGTTGATGATGATGGTGGTGGTGATGATGGTGCGGCGGTGGTGTTGGTGATGATGATGGTGGTGATAATGATGACGATGTTAATGATGATGGTGATGATTTTGATCATGATGGTGATGGTGTTGATGAAATGATGCTGTTGATGGTGCTGCTGATGTTGGTGATGATGATGTTGATGATTTTGATGATGATGATGGTGTTGATGGTGTGGAGGATAATGACCATATGCTGATGTAGTCGATGGAAACAAAACCAAAAAAAAAATAATAATAAATCACGCTGTCTATTATTACAAAGAAAACCATATCAAATACGATAACGCAAACATAAACGATGAAGATAACGATGACGGCAGTGACGACAACTGGGATCACCTGTCTCTATTGTCCAGACGTCCGAGAAGACGGGGTCACTGACATAGCCAGCATAGACTCCCGCCGGCAGACACTCCACAGAGAAGTTGTGGTGGGTGTACGGGTCGTATCCGCACGAGATGTAACTCTCGTTTCCGAAGTCTTCGGCCAGGATCTGTGACGTGAAACAATATTTAACTAACTGAGTGCAGAAGGATAATATATCGCCAAATATTAACTCCCGTTTAGACAAGGTCATACTTGGGTGTTCGTGTTATTTGATTTTGTTTCGCATATATTCCGCAATTTCAGTATTTAGTGAATGGAAATTTGCATCACAAGGGTCTTCAAATCAAAACCTTTAAAAGTGTAATAGAAATTACAATAACTATACCGTTGTCTTGTAACCTGTAAATATTGTTGTTAAGGATGACAAGAGTGTTAAGCACGTGACATCACGGTGTAGACGAACACGATGACGTCATAAGGACAATTTAAAGATGGCTGCCCCACTTTTGGCACGCATCAAAGGTGAAGGTCCAGTATGGTGAAGCAAACCTGTTAGTCCAGCAAGTGTATGAGTGCAGTAGGAAGTTTTAAAACCTTTCGGTCCGATGAAGATGTACAGCAGGTGGTGTGTGAGTGGTTACATACACGACCAAGAGAAGTTGTTTTCTTCAGGAATCCAAGCACTTTATTGGCACTGGAAGACTTGCATTGAATGCAGTTGTGAGTACATCAAATACAAAGATACATTTATGCTGTACTTTTTCAGAACATATTTACAACAACACAAAAAAACATTTACAGTTTTCTTTTGAAGCCCCCTCGTAATATAAACAAAGACACTAGATTTCACCGTATTCAGCTCAGAATGTTAGACGCTTGTCTGTATAACCAATAGATATAAATATTGTACAAGTATACGCACCAACAACAAGCAGTAGTGATGAAGAAATACAACACTTTTAATGAATGATAGGACATGTGAGATTAATTAAAAGCACTGGGGCCTATTACTTATTGTATAAGACACCAAAGAATTAAATGGTTAGGACTTTTAACTAGAAAGGAACAAATATCAACCAACGGCTAGAGTGTTCTATGTGAGAACATCGGGATACAAGGCGAGATGACGACCTAGAAAGAGTTGGCTAGATGGAGTAAAAGAGGAATCAAATACAGGGTGTATTTTTAATGGCTGTGCAGTGTTTGAAAATAATATTGTGTTCCAAGTATTGTATTTACCTATTATGTTGCATGAACTTTACAGAGGGTGAATGCAAAACTTGGACCGGTAATATTTTCAAACACTGCACAGTCATTATAAATACACATTATATAACGTTAGTACAAGTAACAAGACAAGCGAAACACAGACAATTACATCTGTCTCTTCTCTGCGACGCATTGCGGCAAAAGCAGGAGTGAAGAAGAAGAAGAAGAAGAAGAAGAAGAAGAAGAAGAAGAAGAAGAAGAAGAAGAAGAAGAAGAAGAAGAAGAAGAAGAAGAAGAAGAAGAAGAAGAAGAAGAAGAGGTGGAGGAGGAGGAGGAAGGAGGAGGAGGAGGAGAAGAAGAAGCAGAAGAAGAAGAAGAAGAAGAAGAAGAAGAAGAAGAAGAAGAAGAAGAAGAAGAAGAAGAAGAAGAAGAAGAAGAAGAAGAAGAAGAAGAAGAAGAAGAAGAAGAAGAAGAAGTGGAGGAGGAGGAGGAGGAGGAGAAGAAGAAGAGGTGGAGGAGGAGGAGAAGAAGAAGAAGAAGAAGAAGAAGAAGAAGAAGAAGAAGAAGAAGAAGAAGAAGAAGAAGAAGAAGAAGAAGAAGAAGAAGAAGAAGAAGAAGAAGAAGAAGAAGAAGAAGAAGAAGAAGAAGAAGAAGAAGAAGAAGAAGAAGAAGAAGAAGAAGAAGAAGAAGAAGAAGAAGAAGAAGAAGAAGAGGAGGAGGAAGAGGAAAAGAGGTAGAAGCAGATACTTTAGACTTGTGTCTGTCCAGTGTTTTTAATTAATCTATAAAGTCCTATAAATGAAGGTAAGGGACCCTTTCACACCTATACACGTGTCTGGGAACTAGGATGCTAGATCCATATTTGTATAGACCAAACATCACTCGATGGCTGACGTGGTCAGTATCCCACCAGCCTCATTGACTTCCTGAGACATTTCCTGGTGGTCATTTTAGGCTGGTTGGGCCGGAAAGCCAAGGTCAATTATACAAGTCCGAATCCGCCCTATGGGGATTGAACACATGACCATAGGGCGGGCAAGCGAGCGTCTAGCCATTAGGCTACCGCGGCTTTTCGACAAAGTTATATACATTAGTGTTATCTATAGCCCAATCTGTATTGTCAATTCATCTACTCAGTGGTATTGTCAGATATGAGCTAGCATATGATAGTAGACGGTACTACCTGCTTTCTGTTAGCCCCGAATGCTGGGCGGCGCTCAACAAACCCGACACCCCACATTGTGCTAACGGCTTTGGCGGATGAGAACAATTTGGAGGGCATAAGTCTTATTCTAGTGCGAGGAAATGCAACCTAAAGACTGAATTTCATGGTAGAATAGACCAGGCCCTAAACCATGGTCGGAAACTGATCTAGGAAGCCAGGATATTCCAGGCCCTAAGCCTTGGTCCGAAACTCATCTAGGATTGAAGCCTCTACCGGCCTACCTAGTTTACTCCAAAGGAAACGTAATACCAATTCATCTGTAATAAGACAAGCTGCAGAAGCTGCCCGATTAGCAAAGCAATGCTCTAACTGTCCGTCTATTGGAGCTTCGATCCTAGACCAGTTGATTACCAGGGCTTAGGGCCTGGTCTGCCCTGACTTGACATTTAGTCTTTAGGTTGCATGGTCTAGCAGAAAAGGACCAGAAGTCAACATTTTAGTCCAAATGACAGGGGTATGGATTGAACCTGCTACCTCGTGGCCATAATAGTTAACAAGGTTAAATGCTTTAGCTGAAATGAAAGGAAAATAGAGATGTCAATTTACTTACGGTAAACTGATCATAACCCACGACTTTGTGCTTGACGGTGTAGACTTTACTTCGGTCAACTCTTGGATGTGTCCAGGAGATTAGCAGACATCCCGTTTTGTCTGCCCATGGCACAATTGTCAGATCTTCAATCGGGCCAGGCTTCACTGAAACATTACCATCACAAATTATAGGGCGTGACCAAAATGGCAGCCGTTGAGATTAGTTACTTTGCATTGTGTAACAATGCTAAAATCTCCTAGCACAGCTAAAATTAATAGTAATGTTTTGAGAGAGGCTAAGACATAAAGGCAAGTTATAAACATCAAAAAGAGGCAATCGACATGGAGAAATAGTTTAAGACAACAAGAGAAGATTCGAGAGTGTCATGTGCCATGGTACCGTGAGAGTGTCAGCGCACCAACTGATGCACGCTATTGACAATTGCCAGATGTTCATAAGCATTGATCACTATAGCTAGTCGGCAGGGCACTTAATGACAATGATCAGTGCGTATAATATTTACCCCTAGACAATTCTGGCAATATTTACCCCGATATAAGTTCTGGTAATATTTTTTTTCCGCGTTTCCATCCTGCTTCAGGATATTGCGGTCAACACCATCATCTTTCAGCTGTATGTTGATTCTTAGGCTAAGATTGCGCTCATCAGCACGCCACGACTTTCTGAGCGACCGGCTCCATACTCTCATAAGTCACTGGTAATATTTACTCCTAAATAATTGTGGTAATATTTACCCCGATATAACTTCTAGTAATATTTAACTCCAGATAATTCTGGTAATTTTTACCCGTAGATAACTGTGGCAATATTTACTCCTAGATAATTGTGGTAATATTTACCCCGATATACCTTCTGGTAATATTTACCCTACATCTATTGTTTTCATGCACCTGTTGATGTAGGTGTTATTTTATTAGTAATGTCCAGAATACTTTTGTTCATTAATTTGGTATTTTTACTGTTGTGTTGTTTTGTTCAATGTCTATGTACTTGTTCTAAAGCAATGTTTCTTTGTCATCTTTACATGATGTTCTGACTGTTCTGTGAATCTCTTCATATTTATCAGGACTATTTTTGTTGTGTCTTCTTGTTTCCATTACTCGTAAAATTTCTTCAGTCATCCATTTCTTGCGGCCTACTTCCTTTAATTTTGAGATAGTTATTTCTGCAGCCAAACTGATTGAATTCTTCAACATTTCCCATTGATTATCCACATCTTGAAATAAGATATCTAGATTTGACAATATAACAGATCTTTTCTTTACTTCTATGTTAACTATTACTAATAATAGCTGTAGTAGTGATAACAGTAATAATAGCAACAACAACAACAATAAAGGGAAGAGTAAGAACGTTACGCACATAGAAGTAAACATACGCACATAGAAGTAAACACAAGATCAGATTGTATGACTCACCGTTCTTAGTTGCGTTGATCTTGAATGTTGTGGATGCTATTTGCTGTTTGGGTTTGTTGGTGACATTCACCTGAATCGTGTAGGTTGCAGACGAGGGGAAATCATCCCAGAAACACCCAGTGTAGTTTGGCTTGGGGCATGCCGCATCCGGATCTAATCTAGGAATCACGGGTATTTTAGATGATAATAAATAGTAGCGACAGACGCATACTGATCGGTAATGTTATTAAAGAAATACAGACTGAAGCTGGGTTGAGAAGATGACTCTATGTTATGGATGGTTGCTGCATCTGAGGACTGGGCACACATGGGGATGTGTAGTGTGTAGTGACGTCGTTTGACATATCATAACAATTAAACATGTCAACAATGAACTAAATATTAACACATCATGTACAATCAGAGCACCATGATTCAGTTGGATAAACAGAGCACCATGATTCAGTTGTACAAACAGAGCACCATGATTCAGCTGTACAAACACAGCGCCATAATTCAGCTGTACAAACAGAGCACCATGATTCAGCTGTACAAACACAGCGCCATAATTCAGCTGTACAAACAGAGCACCATGATTCAATTGTACAAACAGATCACCTAGGTTCAGCTGTACAAACAAAGCACCATGATTCATTTGTACAAATAAAGCACCATGATTCAGTAGTACAAACAGATCACCTTGGTTCAGCTGTACAAACAAAGCACCATGATTCAGTTGTACAAACACAGGATCCTTTAGCACACCCTGAGACATATAAAGTACTTGGTGCTAACCAGATACAGTCATAGAGGAATCCCACGCCATGAGCGGTGTGATCAATATTATACAGTCAGGATTTACTTCCCATGCCATTTTATGGTACACATTTTATACTGTCGTAGTAGTAAACAAATGTGGAAATAAAACATCAAGTGTTATAGGAACAGTCGTCTGTTGGAGTGTAATGTGAGGATGTAGTAAACAAGTGGGGAGATAACATCAAGTGTTATAGGAACAGTCGTCTGTTGGAGTGTAATGTGAGGGTATTGTAGTAAACAAGTTGGAAGATAACATCAAGTGTTATAGGAACAGTCGTCTGTTGGAGTGTAATGTGAGGATGTAGTAAACAAGTGGGGAGATAACATCAAGTGTTATAGGAACAGTCGTCTGTTGGAGTGTAATGTGAGGGTGTTGTAGTAAACAAGTTGGAAGATAACATCAAGTGTTATAGGAACAGTCGTCTGTTGGAGTGTAATGTGAGGATGTAGAAAACAAGTGGGGAGATAACATCAAGTGTTATAGGAATAGTCGTCTGTTGGAGTGTAATGTGAGGATGTAGTAAACAAGTGGGGAGATAACATCAAGTGTTATAGGAACAGACGTCTGTTGGAGTGTAATGTGAGGGTTTTGTAGTAAACAAGTTGGAAGATAACATCAAGTGTTATAGGAACAGACGTCTGTTGGAGTGTAATGTCAGGGTGTTGTAAATAGGTGGGGGAGATAACATCAAGTGTTATAGGAACAGTCGTCTGTTGGAGTGTAATGTCAGGGTGTAGTAAACAAGCGTGGAGATAACATCAAGTGTTATAGGAACAGACGTCTGTTGGAGTGTAATGTCAGGGTGTTGTAAATAAGTGGGGGAGATAACATCAAGTGTTATAGGAACAGTCTTCTGTTGGAGTGTTATGTGAGGATGTTGTAAATAAGTGGGGGAGATAACATCAAGTGTTATAGGAACAGTCGTCTGTTGGAGTGTAATGTTGTAAATAAGTGGGGGAGATAACATCAAGTGTTATAGGAACAGACGTCTGTTGGAGTGTAATGTCAGGGTGTTGTAGTAAACAAGTTGGAAGATAACATCAAGTGTAATAGGAACAGACGTCTGTTGGAGTGTAATGTCAGGGTGTTGTAAATAAGTGGGGGAGGTAACATCAAGTGTTATAGGAACAGTCTTCTGTTGGAGTGTGATGTCAGGGTGTAGTAAACAAGTGGGGACATAACATCAAGTGTTATGAGAACAGTCGTCTGTTGGAGTGTATTTTCAAGGTGTAGTAAATAAGTGGGGGAGGTAACATCAAGTGTTATAGGAACAGTCTTCTGTTGGAGTGTGATGTCAGGGTGTAGTAAACAAGTGGGGACATAACATCAAGTGTTATGAGAACAGTCGTCTGTTGGAGTGTATTTTCAAGGTGTAGTAAATAAGTGGGGGAGATAACATCAAGTGTTATAGGAACAGTCTTCTGTTTGAGTGTAATGTCAGGGTGTAGTAAACAAGTGGGGAGATAACATCAAGTGTTATAGGAACAATAGAATGTTGGAGTGTAATTATAGCAAATTAAATATGCAATCAAGAATCGATATCATTGCACTCGGTACATCCCCATAAGTGCTCTGTCCCCGACTTCGGTAGCCAACTATGAGTTCCCATGCTGAGTGCTGCAGTGGCAGTCTGACTGAACATCCATCTGTGTTGTCCTCTACCGGCTGAGTGCTCCAGTGGCAGTCTGATTAAACGTTCATCTGTGTTGTCATCTACCGACTGAGTGTCGTCCAAATCCTCAGCTTATCTCCTGCAGAATCAGTCTCTACAAATGTGGGTCCTTTGATTTCCTGCAGTTTCTACTCGAGCCAAGAGAGCCTTCGCCTCAACCAGAGAGCCTTTACCTCACCCAGAGAACCTTCGCCTCAACCAGAAAGCTTTCGCCTCACCCAGAGAGCCTTGACCTCACCCAGAGAACCTTGACCTCACCCAGAGGGCCTTGACCTCACCAGAGGGCATTGACCTCATCAGTCTCGTCATAACAAAGGATTTAAAAGGCATGAGGGTCCACGCTGTGACGAAGGAGTTACGAATGCAATACACAGTCCCGCATATCACGTTCAAAACACAGCTGCGGGCGATTTTGAAGCAGACCGTCTTGCGTTGCTATTTCCGTACAATGGTATGAGTGTCGGTCGTTCAGAAATAAATGGCAAACTACTGAACGCAAAACTTGCCCAGGAAACACAAACACCTAAAAAAGAATGCTAAATTTTACTGGTACGTCCTGTAAAGGATATGCAACTTCACTTTAGCCCATATGCCGCGGTCTCTTTCCACAGGGCGGCCTTTCGAAAATGTAGCACAAAGCGAACGACGTCGGCCGTAATCGAACCTACAACCTTCGGAACTCGAAGCAGGGAGCCTAACGACCTGGCCACGAAGAGCCCCTTTCATTAGCCTGTATGGAGGTCAGCGGGCCGAGAAGAGATTGGAACAAGAATTGCCATGGTGAAGGTAACCTTTTGCAAGATGAAAAAATACTGATCAATAAAAAGTTGCAACGCGGAAGAGAATGTTGAAGTGCTACATAAAACCTGTACTTATGTATGGATGTGAAGCGTGGACAATGCGCAGACAAGATGGGAAAAAAAAAATCTGATGGCTGTGGAAATGTGGTTTCTGAGGAAAATACAAAGAATACCATAGACAGACAGAAAAACCAATGAGCAAGTTCTACAAGAAACAAATGAAAACTGTAAACTGATTGGAGAAATTAGACGCAGACAGTCACAATTTGTTTTAACACGTTATGAGAAGAAACAAATTTTAGAACTTGGTAACAACTGGCAAGATTTAGGGGTAAAGAACAAGGGGAAGGCAGAGAGGTAAACACCTTGATGGCTTGGCCACGTGGTATGGTCGGGATAAGAAAACGGAGCTGATCCACGACTCTGGTGATCGTGTGAAATGGCGAAACATTACTGTCAACGCTCATTGGCATAGCATGTGATGATGATGACAGAATGGATAAGAACTCTCACCCTTAAACTTCCGGCCTGCGGATACCGAGATAGTGGGTTCAATCCCTACACCGGTTAGATGGCCTAAAATGTTAACTTCCCGTTCTTGACTTGGGAACATAAATTATAAGGGCCTCAGAAGATAACGAAGGATACTGGTAGTAGCTAGTAGTAGAACGCATGTGGACTACACTTGAGTTTAAAGCCAGAGAACAAAACAACAAGAACAAAATTAGCCTTTACGCAAGACACAGCAAGTACATGTAACATGTCTAACCTGTTCGTGGAGTACCATGTACCATGGAGTACCAAGACATAGCAAGTACATGTAACATATATAACTTGTTCGTGGAGTACCATGTACCATGGAATACCAAGACAAAGCAAGTAAATGTAACATGTCTAACCTGTTCGTGGAGTACCATGAAGTGACCTCAATGTTGGACCAGTCCTTGTATTGCACCGGGTGCTCCCAAACACAGTTCATATATTCGTCCCAATTGTACACCACGCACTTGAAGTGGGTCACATTATGCGGAGTGTCTGGAAATAAACCGTACACAGACTTAACCAGAAGCTCGGGTAGAGCATATTCTAATGTCCATGCATGTTCTTTATCGGAATCACACATGCGGATGCAATGAAAGACGTGCCCAGCCCACAACCAAGTTTCAGATAACTCAACAAGTTCCATGAGACGACTAATCGTCTTAAGTGACTTCCCTTATCTGTCACGGGATTATATATCGCCGACATGTTGTCATTGCATTATAATACAACATCTCTGCTACCATATTAACAACATTTAAATCATAGACCCACCCCTACTTCCCATTCTCAATCTTTTTCATTTTTGTTTGGTCTGAACCTACTTGTTGTTTGCCACAGACTGTAATAAGTAACTTTTATAGTAATATTTTCATGTAGTATTTTCACGTACCGACCTCCCTGGCGTAGGTGTTAAGGACGTTGTTCATAATGCCGTATACTCTCGTACGTAATACAGCTGCGCGACTTTCGGCAGCAGTTCGCGTCGCGTTGGTTACTTACAGTGGATATGTGAGCCGGTCGTTCAGAAAGCAATGGCAAACTACTGAACGTAAAATCTTACCAAGACATCAACAGCAGCTGGGAAATGCTGGTGTTGACTGCAATGTCTTGTAAAGGATATGCGAAAAAGCAAAAATTTACGTAGTCGATGTGTGTGTGTTTTATTTCTTCTGTGCTGACAAAGGCTGTAGCCGCAACGCCCACTTTGTTACTTATGATCATGTTCTGGTAAAGTTTTCTGTCTCCTTCTCGCGCTTTGAGTGATCCATTCATCAATGTTCTTATAAACAGTAAACAAGTTCGTGTAGCAGGAACCTATTGTGGGGTCGTGAAGTGTTAGGTCTAGCACATTATTGTAGGTCGGAGGGTACGGAAGAATTGGTGGTCAGTCTTTCCCTCCCGTGGCGAACGACGACAGGTGGCATCGAACTCTTGTCCGACCGCGCTTATGTAAAGTCCTAACCGTCTCACCAACGCTGTCGCTTAGATACAATGAGTATCGGCAAATTTGTAAGCAGGCATTCATACGCAGAATATTTAACAGTAGGTTTGGACAACCATGGTACACAATCAAATGACCAAGTATTATCATGGCAATTTCTGCTCACTGAGCATAACATCTGCGGAAGATACCGCGAAACAAAACAAATAACACAATGATCAACGTACTGTAAATGTTCCATGTGTGTGTATTTTGTTCTTATATTGTCCTTAGTCTACCCCGTCCTGGGTTCCCTATATTGTCCTTAGTCTACCCGGTCCTGGGTTCCTTATGTCGTCCTTAGTCTATGACTTCCTCTGTTCCCTATATTGTCTACTCCTTTCTCAGTTCACTATATTGTGTCCTGCGGATCTCTATACGGGGATTCTTCGTGTCTGAGAGTGTGACCAAGCCATGAATCTTCGTATTTTATGTTTATTTAATACGGCTTCATTTTTGTGTATATGTACATTTCATTCGCTAGAGCGTTTTTCATACACGTGCCAATACTTCTAGTAACATTGAACTGATTTATAAGTGTGGACCCGCTACCCCGGCGTCAGCAAACCACAAGTTCAAAAGCGAACGCTCTGATCCATTCAGCCAATCCGACCTGACATCATTGGATAATACTCACACTGACTGTTGACATCATTCGGCCAATCCGACCTCACATCACTGCATAATACTCACACTCAATGTTGACATCATTCGCAAAGCCAATTGGAGAAATATGTGTAGGTTCATCACCAAACTGGCAAAACGTGTCTCCAGCCAAGCAGGTATACTGTCCCACGTCATGGAAAGTCACGTTAGAAATAATCAGCTTGGCCGATTTCTCGTCGATTACCTGGACTATAGACTGTGGCACACACTCCCATTGGCTGTTGGGCTGGATGAGGAAAATACAATATAATGTTCCTATAATATTCTTAATTTTAAATACCTATGAGCAATTATAACATGAGATGAAGGATGGACAACAGAGACTAAGAGTAGAATAGGGCAAGCAAAAGCTTCATTTAAGAAAATGAAAAGTATCTCATGCAATAAGTCATTATCATTGAATGTAACTATACCCATTTAGTATACCCAGATAGTATACCAATATAGTATACCCAGATAGTATACCCATATAGTATACCCATATAGTATACCCATATAGTATACCCATATAGTAAACCCATTTAGTATACCCATATAGTATACCCATATAGTATACACATAGTATACCCATTTAGTATACCCATATAGTATACCCATATAGAATACCCATATAGCATACCCATTTAGTATACCCGTATAGTATACCCATATAGTATACCCATATAGTATACCCGTATAGTATACCCACATAGTATACCCATTTAGTATACACATATAGTATACCCATATAGTATACCCATATAATATACACATATAGTATACCCATTTAGTATACCCATTTAGTATACACATATAGAATACTCTTAAATTATACACATTTAGTATGTCCATAATAGTATACCCATTCAGTATACCCATATAGTATACCCATATAGTATACCCATTTTTGTTGGCATATCCTTTTTACAGGACATCGCTGTCAACACCAGCATTTTACTGCTGTTGTTGATGTCTTGGCAAGTTTATATTCTATAGTTTGCCATTGCTTTCTGAATGACCGGCTTCCATATCAACTCGTTAAAATCCAGCGCAACGCGGTCTGCTGCCAAATCGGTCGCAGCTGTGTTTCGAATGCGGGTAAGCGGGCTCACGAATCGCGTTCGTAAGTCCTTTAACGCGGAGACCAACATACCTATATAGTATGCCCATATAGTATACACATATAGTATACTCATACAGTATATGCATATAGTATATCCATTTAGTATACACATATAGTATACCTTATAGTATACATATTTAGCATACCCGTATAGTATACGCGCATAGTATACACATATAGTATACCCATTTAGTATACTCATATAGTATACCCATATAGTAAACGCATAAACTATAAACATATAGTATACCCATAAATTATACCAATCAGCATTCCCATATAGTATACCCATATAGTATACCCATATAGTATACAAAGATTATGATCGTCACAAGCAAGAAGGAAATACCAAAATGTAATATACAAGTAAATGGGAATATTCTTGGACAGGTGAGTTGGTGCCTGTTATCTCGGAGAGGTCGTGGCATCTGGTGGGAGATGCCTTAAGGAGATTGGAACAAGAATCGCCATGGCGAAGGTAGCCTTTTGCAAGATGAAAGGTGTACTGGCCAATGGAAGGATGTCATCGACAAGGAGAAAGAGAGTGTTGAGGTGCTGCATGGAGCCTGTGCTTTTGTATGGATGTGGAGCGTGGAATGTGAGAAAATGGGCTGAAAAACATCTGATGGCTGTGAAGATGTGGTTTCTGAGTAGGGCCCAGGGAATGCCTTGGGTGAACAGAAAAACCAGTGAGCTGGTCCTACGGGAGACAAATGGAAATCGTAAACTGATTGGAGAAATTGGACGCGGGCATTCACGGTTTGTAGGTGACGTTGTGAGAGGAAATGAATTGGAGAGGTTGGTGACGACTGGCAAGATCGACAGGAGGAGGCGGCGGGAGCGCAGAGAAGTAAATACCTGGATGGCTTGGCCACGTGGCATGGTCGTGACAAGAACACAGAGCTAATTTACGACTCTGTTGATCGCCTGAGTTGGCGAAACATGACCGCCCACGCTAATCGGCATGGCACATGATTATGATATAGTATACCCATATAGTACACTCATATGGTACACCCATTTATTATACCATACAGTATGTGCATTTAGTATACCCGTTTATTAAACCAATATGTCCTATTCCATGGAAACACAAACAATCGAATTAAGAGGTTCCAGAAAAAAAAATAGGAATGAAAATAGATTGGATGAAAAAAATAAAGAAGAGACAAGTGAAATATTTTGGCCAAAGGACATGACACTCTTATAAAAACCACACTGGAGGATAAGGTTGAAGGAAGCGAGCAAGAGGTAGACAACGATACAAGTGGGAAGATAACATCAAGAGATGGACGAACATCAGTCTGACAGAATGTACAGTCAGGGCGAGAGACAGACAGTGTTGGAGATCCATTACAGCCAACCTTAATTGTGGAAACGGAACCAGATTGATTGATTAAGTATACCCACATAGGGATGATGGCATGAGACGAAACTTATTGCGATCAATGGAAACATTCTAGAATACCCCCACTGTCTTGTTTGGTTGTGCTGTACTGTGGTTGTGCTGTACTGTGGTTGTGCTATACTGTGGTTGTGCTGTACTGTGGTTGTGCTGCACTGTGGTTGAGCTGTACTGTAGTTGTGCTATACTGTGGTTGTGCTTTACTGTAGTTGTGCTGTACTGTGGTTGTACTGTACTGTGGTTGTGCTATACTGTGATTGTGCTGTACTGCGGTTCTCCTACAGTCAGTTATAATAGGGTACTGAGACACTTATAACGGATTCTTAGTGCAGTAGAGTTGATCCTTGAGCAACGTGGAAGTACATCACTTACAGACATAATATGAAAATGTGATGGCCAGTGCTCCCTCCAGGACAGACACGTAAATGACAACAACCGTGGCAGTAATGGCAACAACAGAAACAAGAATAATAACAAGAAGGAGGAGAAGCAGAAGAAGGCTAAGAATTGCGGAAGTAGAAGAAGGAGAAGAAGAAAGAGGAGAAGAAGGAGGAGGAGAAGAAACGGAGGAATGGGATGAGAAGAAGCAGGATAAGAAGAAGAAAGATGAGGAGAAGTCGAAAACAAATGGGGAGGAGAAGAGGAAGAAGAGGAAGAAGAAGAAGAAGAGGAAGAAGAGGAAGAAGAAGAAGAAGAAGAAGAAGAAGAAGAAGAAGAAGAAGAAGAAGAAGAAGAAGAAGAAGAAGAAGAAGAAGAAGAAGAAGAAGAAGAAGAAGAAGAAGAAGAAGAAGAAGAAGAAGAAGAAGAAGAAGAAGAAGGAGAAGGAGGAGGAGGAGCACAAGAACAAGAAGAACAAGAACAAGAAGAACAACAAGAACAAGAACAACATTGACAAGCATGGCAAGTGGTTGGAGTACCTCTAACGGGTACGAGTGCCTGAAGCTGATGTCCGTGGCCGTGTAGTCGCTGAGGTCCTGGTCGGGCAGTCTGCAGGTCAGCACCAGGTCTTCGCCCAGAAGTAAGTACGTGGAGCCGGACACTACAGCAAACACCAGGCATACATTAGAACCACGTGATGGAGGTCGGCGTAGCAGAATAAATTATAGCGCTCGCTCTTAACAGATTCAGTGCCTAACAAAAAGTAAGTTTTGACCTAACAAACAGTAAGTTTTGACCTAACAAACAGTAAGTTTTGACCTAACAAAATGTAAGTTTTGACCTAACAAAAATGGATGGCGGAAATATGTAGAATGGGTGTGTCACAGTTATGACTTAAAAGTTTTTAATATGGTAGCAGACATGTTGTAATATATATCAAATTAAAGGGGGTTGCATAAGGACAACTGCATTGCAGATATGTGGAGTCGTTTAAGACGATTTATCATCCCATGGCAATTAATCAGTTAAACATCCGGTAGCGGGTTCAAAACTTACACCGGTCAGTTGGACTTAAATCTTGACTTGGAGACGTAAATTACATGTATCTCTGAAGTCGGAGTAGGTTTGTCTGATGGCAATGTACACTGGTAATAAGGAAAGATAATTCACACGCAAACACTAGTCCAGTTGCCCAGAATTAGTAGCATATGTATGGACTACGCTTGAGTTCATAGACAGCGGACGTAAAAGAAAATAATCACATAGAGATTCTTAAGTGTATCTCTCTGTCATCTCTAGTAGGACGCCTTTATATGTGTAATTCTGTCATCTTTGGTAGGGAGCCATTGTGTGTGTATCTCTGTGTCATCTTTGGTAGGGAGCCATTGTGTGTGTATCTCTGTGTCATCTTTGGTAGGGAGCCATTGTGTGTGTATCTCTGTGTCATCTTTGGTAGGGAGCCATTGTGTGTGTATCTCTGTGTCATTTTTGGTAGGGGGCCATCGTGTGTGTATCTCTGTGCCATCTTTTTTAGGACGCTATTGTGTGTGTATCTCTGTGCCATCTTTGTTAGGACGTTATTGTGTGTGTATCTCTCTGTCATCTCTGGTAGGACGCCATTGTGTGTGTATCTCTCTGTCATCTCTGGTAGGATGCCATCGTGTGTGTATCTCTGTGCCATCTTTGTTAGGACGTTATTGTGTGTGTATCTCTGTGCCATCTTTGTTAGGACGTGATTGTGTGTGTATCTCTCTGTCATCTCTGGTAGGACGCCATTGTGTGTGTATCTCTCTGTCATCTCTGGTAGGATGCCATTGTGTGTGTATCTCTGTGCCATCTTTGGTAGGACGCCATTGTGTGTGTACCTCTGTATCATCTTTGGTAGGACGCCATTGTGTGTGTATCTATGTGTCATCTCTGGTCGGACGCCATTGTATGTGTATCTATGTGCCAGCTCTGGTAGGATGCCATTGTATGTGTATCTATGTGCCATCTCTGGTAGGATGCCATTGTTCTGCATGGATAGCGTGTATTATTATTATTATTTATCCCGTGGCAGTTTCCTGTTTTAAATCTGTAATGTGATAGCGCCATCACATTGTGCAGGCCTGTCAACAAGGAGGAACAGATGACCAATCTGTCCCTCACTTTGGCAAGCGACTAGCCCAGGTGTCGAATCCGCGTCTGACCGTAATCATGGCATCACTAGCGCAGTTTTCTATCAACTTCACTAGCGCGCCTGCTAAAGGAATTTGGCTGGTTAAACGGTTAACTAGTGATACTTACCTAGGAGGCAACAGCTGGTAGTTGAAGCAGACACTGGTGCGTTTGAGGATGTCACATCATAGTTTGTGGAGAGCTGTGTGGTATCAGGCACTGTTGAGGGTATCACATGACATGCTGTAGAGAGCTGTGTTGTATCTGGCACTGTTGAGGATGTCACATGATATGTTGTAGAGAGCTGTGTGGTATCAGGCACTGTTGAGGATGTCACATGATATGTTGTAGAGAGCTGTGTTGTATCTGGCACTGTTGAGGATGTCACATCATATGCTATAGAGAGCTGTGTTGTTTCTGGCACTGTTGAGGATGTCACATGATATGTTGTAGAGAGCTGTGTGGTATCAGGCACTGTTGAGGATGTCACATGATATGTTGTAGAGAGCTGTGTGGTATCAGGCACTGTTGAGGATGTCACATGATATGTTGTAGAGAGCTGTGTTGTATCTGGCACTGTTGAGGATGTCACATCATATGCTATAGAGAGCTGTGTTGTTTCTGGCACTGTTGAGGATGTCACATGATATGTTGTAGAGAGCTGTGTGGTATCAGGCACTGTTGAGGATGTCACATGATATGTTGTAGAGAGCTGTGTTGTATCTGGCACTGTTGAGGATGTCACATCATATGCTATAGAGAGCTGTGTTGTATCTGGCACTGTTGAGGATATCACATGATATGCTGTAGAGAGCTGTGTTGTTTCTGCCAGAGAAGACATCTTGTCCGGGCTTATGGAAACCCGTGTGGACGACAACATAGGAAACGAGTCTATTCCACTCGAACTTGTAGAACGCCATGTTGGAAAAGACGTCATATAATTGGAGTTTATGGAAAGCCATGAGGGCTCTATTGTAGAATAATGCTTTTCCTCGGGGCTTCTGGGAGACAATGTGGAAGCTGTTATAGCAGACAACAGTATACCATCAGGGGTTATGGAAGGCCGCGATGTTTGTGTTATGTAAGACGACTTCAAGACATCGGTATTTATGGAAGGCCGTATATCTTCTGTGTACAAATCCTGTGATGCTAAAGAACAAAGTGCATCTTTAGAGCTGTGAATATATATTAGTAGAAACCAAAAGATGTTGTCACCACGAGGCACCATTGACATAACTGATTCTGATACTGTAGACAATGGCAGATGGATGTATCGGACTGCGATCAATTTCTTGAGCTCTGAGATCTAAGTAAAGACATAATGATGTCTCCGTTAGTCTATTCGTCAGCATCAGGCCCACGCAAGAGTTCCATTTTCGTCCACCCTGGAGAAACGAAATAACATTGAATCGTCATCATAAATATGAAGCAGGCGTGTGGTTTTACACAATAATGCTGAAAATATTTAAACAGACGCCATAAACAAAATATTAAACAATATAAAATAACACAAAGTAATGCATCTTCGCCGGCTTCGTGGCTTAGAGGTTATGACTTTTCTCCGTAATCTCGTATACTTTCGTCGGTAACGTGATGACGGTTCAAATCAGCAGTGGTTCGAATCGCATCGGTATCTTACGGGGTATGTGAGCCGGCCGCTCAGAAAGCAATGGCAAACTACTGAGTGTAATCTTGCCAAGAGATCAACATACAGCTGAAAGATGCTGGTGTTGACAGCTAAGTCCTGTAAAGGATATGCTAAAAAAAAAAAAAAAAATGCAGCTTCACAAAACAGAATTACGAACAATACACAACTTCCTTGTATTTTTCTTAATTCCGTTCTGTAAATCTGAATTTTAGTCACTGGATGGGCTTCTCCGAGTATATACGAGGGCGAGTCAATAAGTAAGTCACACAGTCCTGTGGGATGTCAGGTAAATGTAGTTGGTGTTTTCTACAGGTGTCATTAGGTGACAGCAACATCGAACTTTATATTCCCGTTCGTCAGGTGGAGCTAGGTGTCTCATGCGCATGCGCATCGCATAAACAAAATGGCGACTGTACTTATGGAGTGTACGTACAACCAAACAGTAACATGCTGTTGTGCGTTTTTTGTGGGCAAAAGGACTACCTGCAACGGACATTCATAAGGAAATGCTTCCTGTTTATGCTGACAAGTGTTTGTCCCGTAAAGCGGTGTATAGCTTGGTAGAAAAATGTTCTCAAGGACGCTCTAATTAGAGGAGTGTTGCTTCTTCATGACAATGCCAGACCACATACGGCTCGATTAACTCAGTAGAAAATTAACCAACTAAGGTGGGAAGTTCTAGAACACCCCCTTACAGCCCCGACTTAGCCCCTAGCGATTTCCACCTTTTTTGGTCCACTGAAAACCCACCTTGGCGGGAGACATATCGCGAATGACGCCGAAGTTGAATGTGAAGTGAAAACATGGTTTAGAAAACAGAGCACGCAGTTCTATACAGCCGGTTTGGGAAGACTGATAAAACGATGGGATAAGTGCATCAATGTTGGTGGAAATTATGTTGAGAAATAAAGGGACAATCGGAACCATGCACTACCAGTCCACCATGAGGAAAATGCGCATGTATATAAAAATAAACTGGTTTCAAGGTGTTATCATATTTAGATTTTTTTCGTCTACAGCCATTTGTGACTTACTTATTGACTTCCCTTCGTACGTTGTATTTTGTGTATCTATTTGTGTGTTGATGAAGGCTAGTCGCGGCACCGTCCTTATATTGTTCATAATTCTGTTCTGTACAGCTGCATTACTTCGTGTTATTTTATATTGTTTACCTTTCCACAGCTGTACCGCAGTTCCACTAATTTTCAACAAAATATTGCCCGATTTCTTGCCTGACATATTTCGCTGCATCTCCCCAGGTGCATACTGCAGTTACATATCATACGAAGTGAAAAAATCAATTATACTTTAGCTGAAATACTAATTGGATAGTCACTGATATTGTTAGAATGTGGAGTATGATATATCACTCTGCAGTATACACCCAACCAAATGCAGCGAAATATGCCAGGCAATAAATCGTGCAATTTTGTGTTCACGGCGTCTGTGTTGAAATACACTCAGGGATTTCATGTTGTTTTTTTTTTTTTTTTTTTTTTTTTAAAGATTTGAATAACGAAGAAACAAATTAATAGATGTGCACAATTTAATGACTGACATATTTCTTGGCATCTCGTAAATCACAAATAATATACTAATTAGATAAATCCTTCAAGATGAAATATACGGCAATCAAATTCACACAGCCCAGCAATGAAAAAGCCTGTCTTTCTGCAAGCCAAATCCAAAACAACAGGAGAACCGACAAAATAAACAGCACGCACATGCAAGTACATGTACGAGGGGAAATTAATAAGGAAGCCCACAAATGGCTGCAGAAAAATAACTAAATATGATAACAACTTGCAACCAGTTTATTTTTATACATATATTGTCCCTTTATTTCTTAATATAATTTCCACCAACATTGATGCACTTATCCCATCGTTTTATCAGTCCTCCCAAACCCGCTGCATAGAACTGCGTGCTCTGTTTTCTAAACCACGTTTTCACTTCACGTTCATCTTCGGCGTCATTCGCGAAATGTCTCCCGCCAAGGTCGGTTTTCAGCGTTTATGCTGACAAATGCTTGTCCCGTAAAGCGGTGCATAGCTGGGTAGAAACAGTTACGCGAGCAAGTCAATAAGTTAGTCACACAGTTCTGTGGGATGGCAGGTAAATGAGAACAGAGCACGCAGTTCCATGCAGCGTGTTTGGGAGGTCTGATACAACGATGGGATAAATGCATCAATGTTGGTGGAAATTATGTTGGGAAATAAAGGGACAATGTATGTATTAAAAAACTGCTTTAATGTTGTTATCATATGTAGTTATTTTTTACAACCATTTGTGGCTTACTTATTAACTTACCCTCGTATAAGGCCAGAATGTCAACAGAACAGTCCTCTACGAAAATTACTGTCCATCGTTGATGGAAGTGGCAGTCACACCATATGAAACATGGCGAGGCAAACAGAAACCCCGATACAATATTTAGACACATCCGCAAGGGTGACCAAGTTCCAATGTTGTTTGCCCCAAGTCGCAGTTTTCTAAGCTTTACATTTTAATCCAGTAGGAGGAGGGGGTGTGGCAATTCTTACTCCTTTCCTCCTCCTTTACCTCATCTCGTACTTAACGAGTCGTAGGAATCTCTTTCAAGAGGTCCAATATAGAATATAGTCGAACCAGTCACCGCTGTGCGATTCACGAAACGGGAAGCGTATTGAATAGGTTATTCAACAGAAGGAAAGCAGGTTATTGTGCCAATGTGAAAGATGTAATGATGCTAACACTGCCACCTGGACGATGTTTGTGCCCCCTTTGGCACATGTCATATGCAGTGATATAAAGCGTTGGGGAACAACTTTACAGCACAACACAGTGTGTATGAACGTCATATGTGTATATTGCTATGGAGAGGTGTAACTCCATTTTACAAATAATCGTTTATCAAAACGGCAAGGTGCCAGTCAATGATAGTTGATTAAGAATCGTATCACATCAACAACAGGCGCAGGGCAGGAACATTAAGAAATTACCAGGGCTGATAAAAAAACAGCTGCAGCAGGGTGTTGGAGCTTTGGGAAGTGGAGCGTTGGAAGGTGGGGACGATTACATGTCATTACATGTGTGGCTATGGGGTCAGTGAAGTTGGGGACAATTACATGTCATTACATGTGTGGCTGTGGGGTTAGTGAAGTTGTGGACAATTACATGTCATTACATATGTTGCTGTGGGGTTAGTGAAGTTGGGGACAATTACATGTCATTACATCTGGGGCTGTGGGGTTAGTGAAGTTGGGGACAATTACATGTCATTACATGTGTGGCTGTAGTGTTAGTGAAGTTGGGGACAATTACATGTCATTACATCTGGGGCTGTAGTGTTAGTGAAGTTGGGGACAATTACATGTCATTACATATGTGGCTGTGGGGTTAGTGAAGTTGGGGACAATTACATGTCATTACATGTGTGGCTGTAGTGTTAGTGAAGTTGGGGACAATTACATGTCATTACATGTGTGGCTGTAGTGTTAGTGAAGTTGGGGACAATTACATGTCATTACATATGTGGCTGTGGGGTTAGTGAAGTTGGGGACAATTACATGTCATTACATCTGGGGCTGTGGGGTTAGTGAAGTTGGGGACAATTACATGTCATTACATGTGTGGCTGTAGTGTTAGTGAAGTTGGGGACAATTACATGTCATTACATATGTGGCTGTGGGGTTGGTTAAACAAAAGTCCTTGTCTATCAAGCCTGTGTCCTTAGTACTCTTCTCTATGGCAGTGAAACCTGGACAACTTACTCACACCAAGAGAACAATTTAAACAGCTTTCATATGCGGTGTCTGCGAAGAATTCTTGGTATTAAGTGGCAAGACAAAATCACAAATACTGAAGTATTGGAAAGATCAAGTTGTGTGACAGTTTATTCCATGCTCAGTCTTCGTAGACTTAGATGGATAGGACATCTTAGGCGGATGGATGATGGTAGAATACCAAAGGATATCTTTTTTGGTGAATTACAGATGGGTAAGAGATCTCAGGGTCGGCCTCTACTACGATACAAAGATGTGTGTAAGCGGGACATGATTGATACAGGCATTGATAATGCACATTGGGAGCAAGTCGCCGCTGAACGTGTTGCATGGAGGGCAAATATAAGAAATGGAATAAAGTCAAAGGAGAAAATTATTGCAGAAAAGTCACACACCAAGCGTTTGAGACGTAAGATGGTGCATGATGGTGGAAATGACCACGTGTTCACATGCACCCACTGTGAACGGACATTTACAGCGCAAATTGGCCTTATCAGTCACACTCGCTACCGCCATAGTTAAAAGTTATTATGCCTTTTTAAAGCACAAACTATCGTCTGTCAAGACGGCAAGGTGCCAATGTGTGTGTGTGTGTGGGGTTAGTGAAGGTGGGGACAATTACATGTCATTACATGTGTGGCTGTAGTGTTAGTGAAGTTGGGGACAATTACATGTCATTACATATGTTGCTGTGGGGTTAGTGAAGTTGGGGACAATTACATGTCATTACATTTGGGGATGTGGGGTTAGTGAAGTTGGGGACAATTACATGTCATTACATGTGTGGCTGTAGTGTTAGTGAAGTTGGGGACAATTACATGTCATTACATCTGGGGCTGTGGGGTTAGTGAAGTTGGAGACAATTACATGTTATTACATCTGGGGCTGTGGGGTTAGTGAAGTCGGGGACAATTACATGTCATTACATCTGGGGCTGTGGGGTTAGTGAAGTTGGGGACAATTACATGTCATTACATCTGGGGCTGTGGGGTTAGTGAAGTTGGGGACAATTACATGTCATTACATCTGGGGCTGTGGGGTTAGTGAAATTGGGGACAATTACATGTCATTACATCTGGGACTGTTGGGTTAGTGAAGTTGGGGACAATTACATGTCATTACATATGTGGCTGTGGGGTTAGTGAAGTTGGGGACAATTACATGTCATTACATCTGAGGCTGTGGGGTAAGTGAAGTTGGGGACAATTACATGTCATTACATCTGTGGCTGTTGGGTTAGTGAAGTTGGGGACAATTACATGTCATTACATGTGTGGCTGTATTGTTAGTGAAGTTGGGGACAATTACATGTCATTACATCTGTGGCTGTGGGGTTAGTGAAGTTGGGGACAATTACATGTCATTACATCTCTTGCTGTGGGGTTAGTGAAGTTGGGGACAATTACATGTGTGGCTGTAGTGTTAGTGAAGTTGGGGACAATTACATGTCATTACATGTGTGGCTGTAGTGTTAGTGAAGTTGGGGACAATTACATGTCATTACATATGTGGCTGTGGGGTTAGTGAAGTTGGGGACAATTACATGTCATTACATGTGTGGCTATGGGGTCAGTGAAGTTGGGGACAATTACATGTCATTACATGTGTGGCTGTGGGGTTAGTGAAGTTGTGGACAATTACATGTCATTACATATGTTGCTGTGGGGTTAGTGAAGTTGGGGACAATTACATGTCATTACATCTGGGGCTGTGGGGTTAGTGAAGTTGGGGACAATTACATGTCATTACATGTGTGGCTGTAGTGTTAGTGAAGTTGGGGACAATTACATGTCATTACATCTGGGGCTGTAGTGTTAGTGAAGTTGGGGACAATTACATGTCATTACATATGTGGCTGTGGGGTTAGTGAAGTTGGGGACAATTACATGTCATTACATGTGTGGCTGTAGTGTTAGTGAAGTTGGGGACAATTACATGTCATTACATGTGTGGCTGTAGTGTTAGTGAAGTTGGGGACAATTACATGTCATTACATATGTGGCTGTGGGGTTAGTGAAGTTGGGGACAATTACATGTCATTACATCTGGGGCTGTGGGGTTAGTGAAGTTGGGGACAATTACATGTCATTACATGTGTGGCTGTAGTGTTAGTGAAGTTGGGGACAATTACATGTCATTACATATGTGGCTGTGGGGTTGGTTAAACAAAAGTCCTTGTCTATCAAGCCTGTGTCCTTAGTACTCTTCTCTATGGCAGTGAAACCTGGACAACTTACTCACACCAAGAGAACAATTTAAACAGCTTTCATATGCGGTGTCTGCGAAGAATTCTTGGTATTAAGTGGCAAGACAAAATCACAAATACTGAAGTATTGGAAAGATCAAGTTGTGTGACAGTTTATTCCATGCTCAGTCTTCGTAGACTTAGATGGATAGGACATCTTAGGCGGATGGATGATGGTAGAATACCAAAGGATATCTTTTTTGGTGAATTACAGATGGGTAAGAGATCTCAGGGTCGGCCTCTACTACGATACAAAGATGTGTGTAAGCGGGACATGATTGATACAGGCATTGATAATGCACATTGGGAGCAAGTCGCCGCTGAACGTGTTGCATGGAGGGCAAATATAAGAAATGGAATAAAGTCAAAGGAGAAAATTATTGCAGAAAAGTCACACACCAAGCGTTTGAGACGTAAGATGGTGCATGATGGTGGAAATGACCACGTGTTCACATGCACCCACTGTGAACGGACATTTACAGCGCAAATTGGCCTTATCAGTCACACTCGCTACCGCCATAGTTAAAAGTTATTATGCCTTTTTAAAGCACAAACTATCGTCTGTCAAGACGGCAAGGTGCCAATGTGTGTGTGTGTGTGGGGTTAGTGAAGGTGGGGACAATTACATGTCATTACATGTGTGGCTGTAGTGTTAGTGAAGTTGGGGACAATTACATGTCATTACATATGTTGCTGTGGGGTTAGTGAAGTTGGGGACAATTACATGTCATTACATTTGGGGATGTGGGGTTAGTGAAGTTGGGGACAATTACATGTCATTACATGTGTGGCTGTAGTGTTAGTGAAGTTGGGGACAATTACATGTCATTACATCTGGGGCTGTGGGGTTAGTGAAGTTGGAGACAATTACATGTTATTACATCTGGGGCTGTGGGGTTAGTGAAGTCGGGGACAATTACATGTCATTACATCTGGGGCTGTGGGGTTAGTGAAGTTGGGGACAATTACATGTCATTACATCTGGGGCTGTGGGGTTAGTGAAGTTGGGGACAATTACATGTCATTACATCTGGGGCTGTGGGGTTAGTGAAATTGGGGACAATTACATGTCATTACATCTGGGACTGTTGGGTTAGTGAAGTTGGGGACAATTACATGTCATTACATATGTGGCTGTGGGGTTAGTGAAGTTGGGGACAATTACATGTCATTACATCTGAGGCTGTGGGGTAAGTGAAGTTGGGGACAATTACATGTCATTACATCTGTGGCTGTTGGGTTAGTGAAGTTGGGGACAATTACATGTCATTACATGTGTGGCTGTATTGTTAGTGAAGTTGGGGACAATTACATGTCATTACATCTGTGGCTGTGGGGTTAGTGAAGTTGGGGACAATTACATGTCATTACATCTCTTGCTGTGGGGTTAGTGAAGTTGGGGACAATTACATGTGTGGCTGTAGTGTTAGTGAAGTTGGGGACAATTACATGTCATTACATGTGTGGCTGTAGTGTTAGTGAAGTTGGGGACAATTACATGTCATTACATATGTGGCTGTGGGGTTAGTGAAGTTGGGGACAATTACATGTCATTACATCTGGGGCTGTGGGGTTAGTGAAGTTGGGGACAATTACATGTCATTACATGTGTGGCTGTAGTGTTAGTGAAGTTGGGGACAATTACATGTCATTACATATGTGGCTGTGGGGTTAGTGAAGGTGGGGACAATTACATGTCATTACATGTGTGGCTGTAGTGTTAGTGAAGTTGGGGACAATTACATGTCATTACATATGTTGCTGTGGGGTTAGTGAAGTTGGGGACAATTACATGTCATTACATTTGGGGATGTGGGGTTAGTGAAGTTGGGGACAATTACATGTCATTACATGTGTGGCTGTAGTGTTAGTGAAGTTGGGGACAATTACATGTCATTACATCTGGGGCTGTGGGGTTAGTGAAGTTGGAGACAATTACATGTTATTACATCTGGGGCTGTGGGGTTAGTGAAGTTGGGGACAATTACATGTCATTACATCTGGGGCTGTGGGGTTAGTGAAGTTGGGGACAATTACATGTCATTACATCTGGGGCTGTGGGGTTAGTGAAATTGGGGACAATTACATGTCATTACATCTGGGACTGTTGGGTTAGTGAAGTTGGGGACAATTACATGTCATTACATCTGGGGCTGTGGGGTTAGTGAAGTTGGGGACAATTACATGTCATTACATCTGAGGCTGTGGGGTAAGTGAAGTTGGGGACAATTACATGTCATTACATCTGTGGCTGTGGGGTTAGTGAAGTTGGGGACAATTACATGTCATTACATGTGTGGCTGTATTGTTAGTGAAGTTGGGGACAATTACATGTCATTACATCTGTGGCTGTGGGGTTAGTGAAGTTGGGGACAATTACATGTCATTACATCTCTTGCTGTGGGGTTAGTGAAGTTGGGGGAAATTACATGTCATTACATCTCTTGCTGTGGGGTTAGTGAAGTTGGGGACAATTACATGTCATTACATGTGTGGCTGTGGGGCTAGTGAAGTTGGGGACAATTACATGTCATTACATCTGGGGCTGTGGGGGTTAGTGAAGTTCGGGACGATTACATGTCATTACATCTGGGGCTGTGGGGTTAGTGAAATTGGGGACAATTACATGTCATTACATCTGGGACTGTTGGGTTAGTGAAGTTGGGGACAATTACATGTCATTACATCTGGGGCTGTGGGGTTAGTGAAGTTGGGGACAATTACATGTCATTACATCTGAGGCTGTGGGGTAAGTGAAGTTGGGGACAATTACATGTCATTACATATGTGGCTGTGGGGTTAGTGAAGTTGGGGACAATTACATGTCATTACATCTGAGGCTTTGGGGTAAGTGAAGTTGGGGACAATTACATGTCATTACATCTGTGGCTGTTGGGTTAGTGAAGTTGGGGACAATTACATGTCATTACATGTGTGGCTGTATTGTTAGTGAAGTTGGGGACAATTACATGTCATTACATCTGTGGCTGTGGGGTTAGTGAAGTTGGGGACAATTACATGTCATTACATCTCTTGCTGTGGGGTTAGTGAAGTTGGGGACAATTACATGTGTGGCTGTAGTGTTAGTGAAGTTGGGGACAATTACATGTCATTACATGTGTGGCTGTAGTGTTAGTGAAGTTGGGGACAATTACATGTCATTACATATGTGGCTGTGGGGATAGTGAAGTTGGGGACAATTACATGTCATTACATCTGGGGCTGTGGGGTTAGTGAAGTTGGGGACAATTACATGTCATTACATGTGTGGCTGTAGTGTTAGTGAAGTTGGGGACAATTACATGTCATTACATATGTGGCTGTGGGGTTAGTGAAGTTGGGGACAATTACATGTCATTACATTTGGGGATGTGGGGTTAGTGAAGTTGGGGGCAATTACATGTCATTACATATGTGGCTGTAGTGTTAGTGAAGTTGGGGACAATTACATGTCATTACATCTGGGGCTGTGGGGTTAGTGAAGTTGGAGACAATTACATGTTATTACATCTGGGGCTGTGGGGTTAGTGAAGTCGGGGACAATTACATGTCATTACATCTGGGGCTGTGGGGTTAGTGAAGTTGGGGACAATTACATGTCATTACATGTGTGGCTGTAGTGTTAGTGAAGTTGGGGACAATTACATGTCATTACATATGTTGCTGTGGGGTTAGTGAAGTTGGGGACAATTACATGTCATTACATTTGGGGATGTGGGGTTAGTGAAGTTGGGGACAATTACATGTCATTACATGTGTGGCTGTAGTGTTAGTGAAGTTGGGGACAATTACATGTCATTACATCTGGGGCTGTGGGGTTAGTGAAGTTGGAGACAATTACATGTTATTACATCTGGGGCTGTGGGGTTAGTGAAGTCGGGGACAATTACATGTCATTACATCTGGGGCTGTGGGGTTAGTGAAGTTGGGGACAATTACATGTCATTACATCTGGGGCTGTGGGGTTAGTGAAGTTGGGGACAATTACATGTCATTACATCTGGGGCTGTGGGGTTAGTGAAATTGGGGACAATTACATGTCATTACATCTGGGACTGTTGGGTTAGTGAAGTTGGGGACAATTACATGTCATTACATATGTGGCTGTGGGGTTAGTGAAGTTGGGGACAATTACATGTCATTACATCTGAGGCTGTGGGGTAAGTGAAGTTGGGGACAATTACATGTCATTACATATGTGGCTGTGGGGTTAGTGAAGTTGGGGACAATTACATGTCATTACATCTGAGGCTTTGGGGTAAGTGAAGTTGGGGACAATTACATGTCATTACATCTGTGGCTGTTGGGTTAGTGAAGTTGGGGACAATTACATGTCATTACATGTGTGGCTGTATTGTTAGTGAAGTTGGGGACAATTACATGTCATTACATCTGTGGCTGTGGGGTTAGTGAAGTTGGGGACAATTACATGTCATTACATCTCTTGCTGTGGGGTTAGTGAAGTTGGGGACAATTACATGTGTGGCTGTAGTGTTAGTGAAGTTGGGGACAATTACATGTCATTACATGTGTGGCTGTAGTGTTAGTGAAGTTGGGGACAATTACATGTCATTACATATGTGGCTGTGGGGATAGTGAAGTTGGGGACAATTACATGTCATTACATCTGGGGCTGTGGGGTTAGTGAAGTTGGGGACAATTACATGTCATTACATGTGTGGCTGTAGTGTTAGTGAAGTTGGGGACAATTACATGTCATTACATATGTGGCTGTGGGGTTAGTGAAGTTGGGGACAATTACATGTCATTACATTTGGGGATGTGGGGTTAGTGAAGTTGGGGGCAATTACATGTCATTACATATGTGGCTGTAGTGTTAGTGAAGTTGGGGACAATTACATGTCATTACATCTGGGGCTGTGGGGTTAGTGAAGTTGGAGACAATTACATGTTATTACATCTGGGGCTGTGGGGTTAGTGAAGTCGGGGACAATTACATGTCATTACATCTGGGGCTGTGGGGTTAGTGAAGTTGGGGACAATTACATGTCATTACATGTGTGGCTGTAGTGTTAGTGAAGTTGGGGACAATTACATGTCATTACATATGTTGCTGTGGGGTTAGTGAAGTTGGGGACAATTACATGTCATTACATTTGGGGATGTGGGGTTAGTGAAGTTGGGGACAATTACATGTCATTACATGTGTGGCTGTAGTGTTAGTGAAGTTGGGGACAATTACATGTCATTACATCTGGGGCTGTGGGGTTAGTGAAGTTGGAGACAATTACATGTTATTACATCTGGGGCTGTGGGGTTAGTGAAGTCGGGGACAATTACATGTCATTACATCTGGGGCTGTGGGGTTAGTGAAGTTGGGGACAATTACATGTCATTACATCTGGGGCTGTGGGGTTAGTGAAGTTGGGGACAATTACATGTCATTACATCTGGGGCTGTGGGGTTAGTGAAATTGGGGACAATTACATGTCATTACATCTGGGACTGTTGGGTTAGTGAAGTTGGGGACAATTACATGTCATTACATATGTGGCTGTGGGGTTAGTGAAGTTGGGGACAATTACATGTCATTACATCTGAGGCTGTGGGGTAAGTGAAGTTGGGGACAATTACATGTCATTACATCTGTGGCTGTTGGGTTAGTGAAGTTGGGGACAATTACATGTCATTACATGTGTGGCTGTATTGTTAGTGAAGTTGGGGACAATTACATGTCATTACATCTGTGGCTGTGGGGTTAGTGAAGTTGGGGACAATTACATGTCATTACATCTCTTGCTGTGGGGTTAGTGAAGTTGGGGACAATTACATGTGTGGCTGTAGTGTTAGTGAAGTTGGGCACAATTACATGTCATTACATGTGTGGCTGTAGTGTTAGTGAAGTTGGGGACAATTACATGTCATTACATATGTGGCTGTGGGGTTAGTGAAGTTGGGGACAATTACATGTCATTACATCTGGGGCTGTGGGGTTAGTGAAGTTGGAGACAATTACATGTCATTACATGTGTGGCTGTAGTGTTAGTGAAGTTGGGGACAATTACATGTCATTACATATGTGGCTGTGGGGTTAGTGAAGGTGGGGACAATTACATGTCATTACATGTGTGGCTGTAGTGTTAGTGAAGTTGGGGACAATTACATGTCATTACATCTGGGGCTGTGGGGTTAGTGAAGTTGGAGACAATTACATGTTATTACATCTGGGGCTGTGGGGTTAGTGAAGTTGGGGACAATTACATGTCATTACATCTGGGGCTGTGGGGTTAGTGAAGTTGGGGACAATTACATGTCATTACATCTGGGGCTGTGGGGTTAGTGAAATTGGGGACAATTACATGTCATTACATCTGGGACTGTTGGGTTAGTGAAGTTGGGGACAATTACATGTCATTACATCTGGGGCTGTGGGGTTAGTGAAGTTGGGGACAATTACATGTCATTACATCTGAGGCTGTGGGGTAAGTGAAGTTGGGGACAATTACATGTCATTACATCTGTGGCTGTGGGGTTAGTGAAGTTGGGGACAATTACATGTCATTACATGTGTGGCTGTATTGTTAGTGAAGTTGGGGACAATTACATGTCATTACATCTGTGGCTGTGGGGTTAGTGAAGTTGGGGACAATTACATGTCATTACATCTCTTGCTGTGGGGTTAGTGAAGTTGGGGGAAATTACATGTCATTACATCTCTTGCTGTGGGGTTAGTGAAGTTGGGGACAATTACATGTCATTACATGTGTGGCTGTGGGGCTAGTGAAGTTGGGGACAATTACATGTCATTACATCTGGGGCTGTGGGGGTTAGTGAAGTTCGGGACGATTACATGTCATTACATCTGGGGCTGTGGGGTTAGTGAAATTGGGGACAATTACATGTCATTACATCTGGGACTGTTGGGTTAGTGAAGTTGGGGACAATTACATGTCATTACATCTGGGGCTGTGGGGTTAGTGAAGTTGGGGACAATTACATGTCATTACATCTGAGGCTGTGGGGTAAGTGAAGTTGGGGACAATTACATGTCATTACATATGTGGCTGTAGGGTTAGTGAAGTTGGGGACAATTACATGTCATTACATCTGAGGCTTTGGGGTAAGTGAAGTTGGGGACAATTACATGTCATTACATCTGTGGCTGTTGGGTTAGTGAAGTTGGGGACAATTACATGTCATTACATGTGTGGCTGTATTGTTAGTGAAGTTGGGGACAATTACATGTCATTACATCTGTGGCTGTGGGGTTAGTGAAGTTGGGGACAATTACATGTCATTACATCTCTTGCTGTGGGGTTAGTGAAGTTGGGGACAATTACATGTGTGGCTGTAGTGTTAGTGAAGTTGGGGACAATTACATGTCATTACATGTGTGGCTGTAGTGTTAGTGAAGTTGGGGACAATTACATGTCATTACATATGTGGCTGTGGGGTTAGTGAAGTTGGGGACAATTACATGTCATTACATCTGGGGCTGTGGGGTTAGTGAAGTTGGGGACAATTACATGTCATTACATGTGTGGCTGTAGTGTTAGTGAAGTTGGGGACAATTACATGTCATTACATATGTGGCTGTGGGGTTAGTGAAGTTGGGGACAATTACATGTCATTACATTTGGGGATGTGGGGTTAGTGAAGTTGGGGACAATTACATGTCATTACATGTGTGGCTGTAGTGTTAGTGAAGTTGGGGACAATTACATGTCATTACATCTGGGGCTGTGGGGTTAGTGAAGTTGGAGACAATTACATGTTATTACATCTGGGGCTGTGGGGTTAGTGAAGTCGGGGACAATTACATGTCATTACATCTGGGGCTGTGGGGTTAGTGAAGTTGGGGACAATTACATGTCATTACATCTGGGGCTGTGGGGTTAGTGAAGTTGGGGACAATTACATGTCATTACATCTGGGGCTGTGGGGTTAGTGAAATTGGGGACAATTACATGTCATTACATCTGGGACTGTTGGGTTAGTGAAGTTGGGGACAATTACATGTCATTACATATGTGGCTGTGGGGTTAGTGAAGTTGGGGACAATTACATGTCATTACATCTGAGGCTGTGGGGTAAGTGAAGTTGGGGACAATTACATGTCATTACATCTGTGGCTGTTGGGTTAGTGAAGTTGGGGACAATTACATGTCATTACATGTGTGGCTGTATTGTTAGTGAAGTTGGGGACAATTACATGTCATTACATCTGTGGCTGTGGGGTTAGTGAAGTTGGGGACAATTACATGTCATTACATCTCTTGCTGTGGGGTTAGTGAAGTTGGGGACAATTACATGTGTGGCTGTAGTGTTAGTGAAGTTGGGGACAATTACATGTCATTACATGTGTGGCTGTAGTGTTAGTGAAGTTGGGGATAATTACATGTCATTACATATGTGGCTGTGGGGTTAGTGAAGTTGGGGACAATTACATGTCATTACATCTGGGGCTGTGGGGTTAGTGAAGTTGGGGACAATTACATGTCATTACATGTGTGGCTGTAGTGTTAGTGAAGTTGGGGACAATTACATGTCATTACATATGTTGCTGTGGGGTTAGTGAAGTTGGGGACAATTACATGTCATTACATTTGGGGATGTGGGGTTAGTGAAGTTGGAGACAATTACATGTTATTACATCTGGGGCTGTGGGGTTAGTGAAGTCGGGGACAATTACATGTCATTACATCTGGGGCTGTGGGGTTAGTGAAGTTGGGGACAATTACATGTCATTACATCTGGGGCTGTGGGGTTAGTGAAGTTGGGGACAATTACATGTCATTACATCTGGGGCTGTGGGGTTAGTGAAATTGGGGACAATTACATGTCATTACATCTGGGACTGTTGGGTTAGTGAAGTTGGGGACAATTACATGTCATTACATATGTGGCTGTGGGGTTAGTGAAGTTGGGGACAATTACATGTCATTACATCTGAGGCTGTGGGGTAAGTGAAGTTGGGGACAATTACATGTCATTACATCTGTGGCTGTTGGGTTAGTGAAGTTGGGGACAATTACATGTCATTACATGTGTGGCTGTATTGTTAGTGAAGTTGGGGACAATTACATGTCATTACATCTGTGGCTGTGGGGTTAGTGAAGTTGGGGACAATTACATGTCATTACATCTCTTGCTGTGGGGTTAGTGAAGTTGGGGACAATTACATGTGTGGCTGTAGTGTTAGTGAAGTTGGGGACAATTACATGTCATTACATGTGTGGCTGTAGTGTTAGTGAAGTTGGGGATAATTACATGTCATTACATATGTGGCTGTGGGGTTAGTGAAGTTGGGGACAATTACATGTCATTACATCTGGGGCTGTGGGGTTAGTGAAGTTGGGGACAATTACATGTCATTACATGTGTGGCTGTAGTGTTAGTGAAGTTGGGGACAATTACATGTCATTACATATGTTGCTGTGGGGTTAGTGAAGTTGGGGACAATTACATGTCATTACATTTGGGGATGTGGGGTTAGTGAAGTTGGAGACAATTACATGTTATTACATCTGGGGCTGTGGGGTTAGTGAAGTCGGGGACAATTACATGTCATTACATCTGGGGCTGTGGGGTTAGTGAAGTTGGGGACAATTACATGTCATTACATCTGGGGCTGTGGGGTTAGTGAAGTTGGGGACAATTACATGTCATTACATCTGGGGCTGTGGGGTTAGTGAAATTGGGGACAATTACATGTCATTACATCTGGGACTGTTGGGTTAGTGAAGTTGGGGACAATTACATGTCATTACATATGTGGCTGTGGGGTTAGTGAAGTTGGGGACAATTACATGTCATTACATCTGAGGCTGTGGGGTAAGTGAAGTTGGGGACAATTACATGTCATTACATCTGTGGCTGTTGGGTTAGTGAAGTTGGGGACAATTACATGTCATTACATGTGTGGCTGTATTGTTAGTGAAGTTGGGGACAATTACATGTCATTACATCTGTGGCTGTGGGGTTAGTGAAGTTGGGGACAATTACATGTCATTACATCTCTTGCTGTGGGGTTAGTGAAGTTGGGGACAATTACATGTGTGGCTGTAGTGTTAGTGAAGTTGGGGACAATTACATGTCATTACATGTGTGGCTGTAGTGTTAGTGAAGTTGGGGACAATTACATGTCATTACATATGTGGCTGTGGGGTTAGTGAAGTTGGGGACAATTACATCTGGGGCTGTGGGGTTAGTGAAGTTGGGGACAATTACATGTCATTACATGTGTGGCTGTAGTGTTAGTGAAGTTGGGGACAATTACATGTCATTACATATGTGGCTGTGGGGTTAGTGAAGGTGGGGACAATTACATGTCATTACATGTGTGGCTGTAGTGTTAGTGAAGTTGGGGACAATTACATGTCATTACATATGTTGCTGTGGGGTTAGTGAAGTTGGGGACAATTACATGTCATTACATTTGAGGATGTGGGGTTAGTGCAGTTGGGGACAATTACATGTCATTACATGTGTGGCTGTAGTGTTAGTGAAGTTGGGGACAATTACATGTCATTACATCTGGGGCTGTGGGGTTAGTGAAGTTGGAGACAATTACATGTTATTACATCTGGGGCTGTGGGGTTAGTGAAGTTGGGGACAATTACATTTCATTACATCTGGGGCTGTGGGGTTAGTGAAGTTGGGGACAATTACATGTCATTACATCTGGGGCTGTGGGGTTGGTGAAATTGGGGACAATTACATGTCATTACATCTGGGACTGTTGGGTTAGTGAAGTTGGGGACAATTACATGTCATTACATCTGGGGCTGTGGGGTTAGTGAAGTTGGGGACAATTACATGTCATTACATCTGAGGCTGTGGGGTAAGTGAAGTTGGGGACAATTACATGTCATTACATCTGTGGCTGTGGGGTTAGTGAAGTTGGGGACAATTACATGTCATTACATGTGTGGCTGTATTGTTAGTGAAGTTGGGGACAATTACATGTCATTACATCTGTGGCTGTGGGGTTAGTGAAGTTGGGGACAATTACATGTCATTACATCTCTTGCTGTGGGGTTAGTGAAGTTGGGGGAAATTACATGTCATTACATCTCTTGCTGTGGGGTTAGTGAAGTTGGGGACAATTACATGTCATTACATGTGTGGCTGTGGGGCTAGTGAAGTTGGGGACAATTACATGTCATTACATCTGGGGCTGTGGGGGTTAGTGAAGTTGGGGACGATTACATGTCATTACATCTGGGGCTGTGGGGTTAGTGAAATTGGGGACAATTACATGTCATTACATCTGGGACTGTTGGGTTAGTGAAGTTGGGGACAATTACATGTCATTACATCTGGGGCTGTGGGGTTAGTGAAGTTGGGGACAATTACATGTCATTACATCTGGGGATGTGGGGTTAGTGAAGTTGGGGACAATTACATGTCATTACATGTGTGGCTGTAGTGTTAGTGAAGTTGGGGACAATTACATGTCATTATATATGTGGCTGTGGGGTTAGTGAAGGTGGGGACAATTACATGTCATTACATGTGTGGCTGTAGTGTTAGTGAAGTTGGGGACAATTACATGTCATTACATCTGGGGCTGTGGGGTTAGTGAAGTTGGAGACAATTACATGTTATTACATCTGGGGCTGTGGGGTTAGTGAAGTCGGGGACAATTACATGTCATTACATCTGGGGCTGTGGGGTTAGTGAAGTTGGGGACAATTACATGTCATTACATCTGGGGCTGTGGGGTTAGTGAAGTTGGGGACAATTACATGTCATTACATCTGGGGCTGTGGGTTAGTGAAATTGGGGACAATTACATGTCATTACATCTGGGACTGTTGGGTTAGTTAAGTTGGGGACAATTACATGTCATTACATCTGGGGCTGTGGGGTTAGTGAAGTTGGGGACAATTACATGTCATTACATCTGAGGCTGTGGGGTAAGTGAAGTTGGGGACAATTACATGTCATTACATCTGTGGCTGTGGGGTTAGTGAAGTTGGGGACAATTACATGTCATTACATGTGTGGCTGTATTGTTAGTGAAGTTGGGGACAATTACATGTCATTACATCTGTGGCTGTGGGGTTAGTGAAGTTGGGGACAATTACATGTCATTACATCTCTTGCTGTGGGGTTAGTGAAGTTGGGGGAAATTACATGTCATTACATCTCTTGCTGTGGGGTTAGTGAAGTTGGGGACAATTACATGTCATTACATGTGTGGCTGTGGGGCTAGTGAAGTTGGGGACAATTACATGTCATTACATCTCTTGCTGTGGGGGTTAGTGAAGTTGGGGACGATTACATGTCATTACATCTGTGGCTGTGGGGTTAGTGAAGGCAGTTTGACAATTCACAGGGTTTGAAATTAGCGCCTGTCAATTTCGGATACGATCGCTTTGCGTTGATTTTAGTGATATTAAAGTCGTGAATTCAGTCACAAAGAAAGAAAGAAAGAAAGAAAGAAAGAAAGAAAGAAAGAAAGAAAGAAAGATATATGTATAGATAAAATAAATAATGGTTAAAATCTGTATGGCAAATTACATCTAAGTGGGAGTGAGGACAGAGTTAAAAACAGGACTTGAACATCAGTTGGCGGTTAGCTTGGAGGACAACCAGGTATCCAACACTCCAACACCAGGTTGTGAACTGACCTCTACAATTACAAGCTCGGGAACACTGCGCCACGGCCACACTTACCCGTGATCCATCCCAGATGATGCTAGAACCTTGCACAATACACTTGTCACTTCAGTCACTTCATAAAATCCGACAGCAGTTTAACACTTCTTTCTTAATATCGCTTGTTTGCAGTCTTACCTAACACAGCTTTCCAAATACGGGTTCCTTTATAACACAGATTTCTAACGAAGCTGTCCTATCGAAACTGTCCTAACGAAGTTGTCCTAATGAAGCTGTTCTAATGAAACTATCCTAACACAGCTTACCATTAAACTTTCGCTAACACAGCTCCCAAAAGGTCTATATTGCTAGACCAGTTCAAGCACCATCATCCAATAATTAAGCAATATATGGCTTTACCGTCAGCTGCAAACGATATGTATAAAAACGCATTTAAATTACTCCATGATAGCAACGATAACTAGCTTGGCAAAAGTATGTATACGTAGACAGACTGTTGTCTATGATATCAGCGTGGTAGAAGATAAAATACGTAAATTCCGCTTTCAATCATCAGAAATCAAGATAACACAATAACATCCAATGATATTAGTAACATTGTTACAACATGCTTTCGTTCGTTCGCGTGACATTTTATGTAGTGAGGTCACTTACCAACAATTGTTGTGATGCCTCAACCTCACGCAGGTAACAACATGTCTTCTCATAGTCCATGCCGTGTGGCTTTGGTGTTCATGTCTGTCCACAGCCGTCTCTCTGTCTTGTTGCTGCCAATCATTTCTGATACTCATGTTCCTCCGTGCCATGATGAGAAACTGTCCAGCAACTTCTCTCTGCGTCTTCCCCTACTTCTCCTCCCATCCAACTTTCCCGCTGTGATGGCATAATTCAGCTTTGCCCTTCTCTGCAATGCGGATAGTCCCTTTCTGGTGCGAGTAACCCGTTCTCTTTGTGAGTTAACTTCTTTCACCCGCTTGCTCTGTTTTATCCGTCCATCGTGTTCTCATCATTCCTTTATACAATACTTCTCCGTAGCTTCGAGTGAACGAACGAACTTTATGTTGAAAGGGTTACGAATTGGGCACGTAGGCCGGCTGACATTCTGTCCTGCTTATCTCTCTGCTCTAATACAGTATTTCATTCAAACATCACTTATGAAGCTAATCTTAGACAACAACGACATCCACAGAAACAATAGCTTTAATTACTATAAGTGTTTTTGTTAAATATACACCGTTGAACACAAAACTATAGTTAAGTTAATTCCGTGGAAGACATGTGTTTCTGTCATCATCATCATGTGGCATACTGATTAGCGTGAACGGTGGCTGTTCGTGTTCTCTCCGACCAGTCTTGGATCAGGTCTGTGTTATTGTCCTGACCATGACATGTAGCTATACCATTCCCTTGTTCTTGTTACATCAATTGTGTTAGTTGTCAGTAGGTTTTCAAGTTTATTTCGTCTTATATTATTCCCAAAATATCTTGAACATGTTTCTAGGCTGCTACGTATTTGTTTAAAGACGATGCTTTATTGTCGTCATTAGCCATCGTGCACAGAGAGGGCGGGTGGGCATGGTGGGGGATTGAAGAAACCTTTAATAGAGTCTATTTGGACGTTTCTCTAGCTCTGTAGTCAGAGATTCGTCAATGCATGCACACAGTGGTAGCTGGCTTGGGTGTCAGTCTTATCTCATCATCTCATCTGGTTTCTTTGTACCTTGCGGTGTCGCGGTGAAACATAAACAGCAGGAGAGTATCCTTCCATCATGTCCTCTCATCTTGTTCCTCTTGTACTTTGCGGTGTCGAGGTGCAGTATAAACAGCGGGAGAGTGCCCAATTTTCTACCCGTGCAAGGTGTTATTTCCAAACAGCGAGGCAAATTTTCGACCTACGCTTTGCGATTTCCAACAGCCGTAGGATTTGTATAGTGGATAGCTTGCACGCGGGACCTCCTGTTTCTCGTCCTGGCCCTAGATAGCTAGGTATTCGATCATACAACCAGAGAGATCGGGGGCGAGCAATATCATTAGACAGCAATAGTTCTTGGGGCAAATATCCATCCCAGACTTCCGGTACATTCTAGACCTGAAGTAAACACCGTAACCCCCCCCCCCCTCCCTCCCCAATATTATAATTCTACAGTCATCACCTTTAAGCTCTCCACAAATACAGAGTAGCATATTGCAACTATTCTAATGTTAGTCTCATCACTTTTAATGTCTCTACAGAAACAATGTACGGAATATTATCTATTCTAGTTCTAGTCTGACTCTACAGATGCAATGTAGAGACTGGTAACTATTCTACTTTTAATCTGTCTCTACAGGAACAATGCAGGGAGTGACAACTATTATAGTTCTAATCTGTCTCCACAGATACAATGTACGGAGAGGTAACTATTCTAGTTCTAATCCGTCTCTACCGAAACAATGTAAGGAGTGGCAACTATTCTAGTTCTAATCTCATCACTTCTAATCCGTCTCTACAGAAACAATGTAGAGAGAGGTAACTATTCTAGTTCTAATCTCATCACTTCTAATCTGTCTCTACAGAAACAATTTAGGGAGTGGCAACTATTCTATATCTAATCTGTCTCTACAGAAACAATGTAGGGAGTGGCAACTATTCTAGTTCTAATCTATCTCTACAGAAACAATGTAGAGAGAGGCAACTATTCTAGTTCTAATCTATCTCTACAGAAACAATGTAGAGAGAGGCAACTATTCTAGTTCTAATCTATCTCTACAGAAACATTGTAGAGAGAGGCAACTATTGTAGCTCTAATCTGTCTCTACAGAAACAATGTAAGGAGTGTCAACTATTGTAGTTCTAATCTCGCCACTTGTAGTCTCCCCCTCTCTACATATACAATGTTATCCATAGTTAATCTGGAGTTCAACTTCATATCAAATTAATTTCCTTCCCAATACTAGATCAGCGACACGGAAGTCTGGTGTGTTGGCCGTATCGTATGGTGTTTTGCGCGATCATTTGGTCCCATATCTTATCAAATGTTCATGCACACCTACCCACTTTACAGTTGATACAGATAAACGCCAACAGCTAGACCTGAATGTTGTAATCGTGCACAAACATGTAGGCTCGGTGTTAGTCAATCCAACTTGTTGACAAAAAGATGGACGCAACAGTGCACTTAGATAAACACATGGATAGTGACTTTTAAAGTAAAAAGTATAGGTCCCTTTTACTCGCTTTGGGGAGAGTCTCCGTGGTGAAGTAGTTAAGTCTCGCGCTCTGAAGGTTGTGGGTTCGATTCCGGGACACGACATTCGGTTGACGGGTGCAATATTCTCGGAAACTCCTGGGGATCGTCGCTGGGGCTACGGAGTTTGTGCTTTGTGTGACGCTTTCAGCAGACCGCCCTGCGGAAAGAGACCCAGTCATATGGGATGAAACACCGTGCAATGAAGTCGACCATCTGACATTTGAAACCCTTTACACGCTTTGAGGCGTGTGGTGCTAGCCTATAGTTTATAGAGCAGTGGTTCTCAACCGGTGGGGAATACCTCTCCCCCTCCCCCTCCCTCAGGGGGAATTTTAGGAATTACAGGGGGGGGGGAGGGGGCGGAGTTAAGATTATTTCAAGATCGCGTTAATATAAGAATCGATTACGTGATATTGTTTTTTTCACTCCATGCTTTACGGTTCTGTACTCTCGCCCTTCTGAAATTCGTTTTATAATGTAAGTAGACCCGCAAATCACGTTTTATATAGACGCCTAGACTTGTTCTAGTATGTGTTATTAAATTTAGCTGTAATTTTTACGTATACTGTGTAAAAAAGGGAGAGGGGGATCTATAGGGAGGAATTACGAAAAGGGGGGGGGGATGACATTCTGAACATATGGTGAAGGGGTGCATGGGCCAAAGAAGGTTGAGAACCACTGGTATAGAGCGACCGCTACTTGATGGGTGACGTGGTCAGTATCACGCCAAACGCTCCCACGACAATTTCTGGTGCAAATTTTAAGCCGGGTCGACCCAGCTCAGGTCAATTTTATAAACTGGCTTCTATAGGGACTCTTCCTCCGGGCCTGCAGACAAGCGGGATAGAAGCTGTGCTACCACTGCTACCCGAATAAGGAATTGTGGCAACAATAATATACTTTTTCTGCGCTTTTTTTATTTTCTTTTTTTAAATTTTATTTTATGGTGTTTATTCTTCTAAAGCACATGTGTCAAACTCAAGGCCCGCGGGCCACATCAGGCCGGGCGTATAATCATATCAGGCTCGACAGGTCTCAAACGACGTACAAATATATTCGGCCCGAGAGAGATATTAGGCAAAAATATTTTCTTGTTGCCAAGCAATGTTAAACCAAGTCAACGCTATGGTGTTTCCAAATGCATACTTTGGTGAAAAACTTAGCTTACTTCGCGCCGAGCGGCGCTTTAGTGACTGTTGTGTAATCCATTTGCCATAGATGTGGAAACTACACCTGTAAATTTGCAGATGGAGTTAATAGAGCTGCAGTGTAATGGGACACTAAAGGGAAAGTACGACACTGTGGGGCCTACACAGTTCACTCGTTTCATTCCTGTAGAGATGCCCCGGCTTAGTCTACGTGCGGCTCGAACCTTGAGCATGTTTGGTAGCACATATCTGTGTGAGCAGCTGTTTTCTGTGATGAAGATTAACAAAACGTCACACAGGAGTCGTCTCACTGATGAACACTTGCAGTCCATCATGAGAATCTCAATGACACAAAACATTACTCCCAACATAAACGAACACGTAGCCAAGAAAAGATGCCAAACATCATGCTCTGACAAACTCATATAAGAGTGGAAATGTTTATACCAATGATTTTTCATTATTAAATTTTTTTTTTCTGTTTTAATGAATATTAATGTTTTAAAAAGGGTTTAATTTTCGGCTTATTGAATGTTTATCCTGTTCGGCCCGCAACTTTACGAGTGATTTGAGTTTTGGCCTGCTGAGCGATTGAGTTTGACACCCCTGTTCTAAAGGAACTAGAGAACTTGGTGACACCTGGGACGATGGAAGGGAAAATAATAAGGAAAGACAAAGTAAACACGTAGATGGCTTAGACACACGGCATGGTCGAGACAAGAACACGGAGCTGATGCAGCACTCTAGCGATCGGATGTCGGTTTGTGTTTGTTTCTTCTGTGCTGACGAAGGCTTCAGCCGCAACATCCATTCAGTTTCTTGTAATCATGTTCTAGTACAGCTCACAATCTTCTTCTCGTTGCTTTTCGTGATTCAATCATTGCCTAGTGATCGTATGAAATGGCGAAACATGACCGCCAACTCTCATTGGCATGGCACATGTTGATGAAGAATGGAACATAAGCCTTCAGCAAACACACCCCAAACCTCTCTACCTGTTGCCATCTCCTACGACTTCCTCTATAATCTACCCATGTTATTCATCCTTGTCTCATATTTTCTTAAACTTGTGTTTTTGAGATCTCCCCTAATTTCTTTAGCTCTCGTGGGTTCCATATGAAGAGCTTTCAATGATTGCTATTAACAGGTGTTTTCAATGTCAGCCTCGGCGTCTTTTCCTTACTTCTTGATCGACTGGAATGTGTTTATTTCTGTCCATAAGCACTGATTTAGTGATTCTGTCATACAACTTTAATCGTTCTGTTCTGTCATACAACTTTAATCCGTCTATTCTGTCATACAAATTTAATCCTTCTGTTATGTCGTACGATTGTTATCCTTCTGCTCTGTCATACTTCCTCTTCTTCTGCGTTCATCCGGAGAGTTTTTTCGGACGTGATTGCGTTGTGCCTGTTTACAGCAGAGATGTGTTCTTGCGCCGTTAGGCCGACACATCCGACTTCTGCGGGCATTTGTTGACCGGGTTAACCTTTCCGGGGGTTCTGTCATACAACGTGAATCCGTCTATTCTGTTATACAAATTTATTCCTCCTATTCTGTCGTACGATTGGTATCTTTCTGTTCTGTCATACAACTTTAATCTGTCTATTCTGTCATACAAATTTCATCCGTCTATTATGGCGCTGCACACCGTGAACAAACAAGGGTTAGAATTGAATAGTAAGAAGGCACCGACTATGGTCGTCACTAGGAAGAACGAAATACCACAATGTAATATACAAGTAAATGGGAATATTCTTCAAGAAGTGAATAGGTACAATTATCTCAAAACAGTAATAACTTCTGACGGGAGTTGCCTTGTAGAGATTAGAACAAGAATCGCCATGGCGAATGTAGCCTTTTGCAACATGAAGAACATACTGACCAATACAAAAATGTCAATTGAAACGAGAAAAAGAGCGTTGAAGTGCTACATAGAACCTGTACTTTTGTATGGATGTGAAGCGTGGACAAAGAGCAGACAAGCTGAAAAACGTCTGATGGCTGTGGAAATGTGGTTTCTGAGGAGAATGCAAAGAATACCATGGACAGCCAGAAAAACTACGACTAAGTCCTACAAGAAACATCCACCATGGTGGAGAAATAAATAAGAGGCAAGTGAAATATTTCGGCCACATTAAAAGACACAAAGCATATAAAAATCAACTGTAGAGTTAGGTCGAAAGCAAGCGAGCAAGAGGTAGACAGCGATATAAATGGGAAGATAACATCAAGAGATGGACGAACAGCAGTCTTACAGAATGTAAACTCAAGGCGACGGACAGACAGTAATGGAGATCCATTGCAGCCAACCTTCATTGTGGAGACGGCACCTAATTGATTACTTGTTTTAGCCGCTCTCCATATTGTTGGTCCATGCCACAGAGCTGATTTGACGTTACAGTTACAGATTCCATTATCAAAGGAGAGTAACACCGTAGCTTGACACGGAAGACAAAGGATAGTAACACTGTAACCTAACACATGACCAAAGATAGTAACACTGTAACCTAACACATGACCAAAGATAGTAACACTGTAACCTAACATATGACCAAAGATAGTAACACTGTAACCTAACACATGACCAAAGATAGTAACACTGTAACCTAACATATGACCAAAGATAGTAACACTGTAACCTAACACATGACCAAAGATAGTAACACTGTAACCTAACACATGACCAAAGATAGTAACACTGTAACCTAACATATGACCAAAGATAGTAACACTGTAACCTAACACATGACCAAAGATAGTAACACTGTAACCTAACACATGACCAAAGATAGTAACACTGTAACCTAACACATTACCAAAGATAGTAACACTGTAACCTAACATATGACCAAAGATAGTAACACTGTAACCTAACACATGACCAAAGATAGTAACACTGTAACCTAACATATGACCAAAGATAGTAACACTGTAACCTAACACATGACCAAAGATAGTAACACTGTAACCTAACACATGACCAAAGATAGTAACACTGTAACCTAACACATGACCAAAGATAGTAACACTGTAACCTAACATATGACCAAAGATAGTAACACTGTAACCTAACACATGACCAAAGATAGTAACACTGTAACCTAACACATGACCAAAGATAGTAACACTGTAACCTAACACATGACCAAAGATAGTAACACTGTAACCTAACATATGACCAAAGATAGTAACACTGTAACCTAACACATGACCAAAGATAGTGACACTGTAACCTAACACATGACCAAAGATAGTAACACTGTAACCTAACACATGACCAAAGATAGTAACACTGTAACCTAACACATGACCAAAGATAGTAACACTGTAACCTAACACATGACCAAAGATAGTAACACTGTAACCTAACACATGACCAAAGATAGTAACACTGTAACCTAACACATGACCAAAGATAGTAACACTGTAACCTAACATATGACCAAAGATAGTAACACTGTAACCTAACACATGACCAAAGATAGTGACACTGTAACCTAACACATGACCAAAGATAGTAACACTGTAACCTAACACATGACCAAAGATAGTAACACTGTAACCTGACACATGACCAAAGATAGTAACACTGTAACCCAACACATGACCAAAGATAGTAACACTGTAACCTAACACATGACCAAAGATAGTGACACTGTAACCTAACACATGACCAAAGATAGTGACACTGTAACCTAACACATGACCAAGGATAGTAACACTGTAACTTAACACACATTTGGTGCGAATGGAGCAACGAGTGTTCGGTGCCCGTGTTTCCCTTCCCGCAGAAAATATTAGCTACAAAATTCTTCTAAACATGGATAAACAATTTTATTTACATTTAAATGTATAGTAACACGACAGAAAGGACACATGGAAAATTTAAATGTATAGAAACACGACAGACAGGACACATGGACAATTTAAATGTGTAGCATTACGACATATTTCTGATAGCGCTGAATGTTAGGCTGCGTTCACCAAACTCGACACCCAACATTGTGCCAACGCTTCGGGCGGAAGAGCGCAATTGAAAGGGTACAAGTATTATCCTGGTGCATAGAAATACAACCTTAAGATCAAATGTTTTGACAGGGTAGGCTAGGCCCTAAGCCTTGGTCGGCAACGGGTGGACAGTTAGAGTATTGCTTTGCTGATCCGGCAGCATCTGCAGCTTGTCTTGTTCCAGATGTAGGTGTGTTACCTTTCCTCTGGAGTAAAGTAAAAGGCTAGAGTGGAATCATGCTGCATGAGTAACACATGGTCTCTACAATTCAGCCCAGGTTGTGTGCTATGGGGAGGTATAACATTCGCTACCGCCATGGGTTGTAGTTATTATGCCTTGTTAGAAACACAGTGTCAAAAATATCATCTGTCAAGACGGCAAGATGGCAGTAAGTCAACACGACAGAAAGGACAACTATGGACAAACAGTTTAATTTACATGTACATGTGTAGCAACGCGACAGACAGGACAAACAATTTTATATGCATTACGGTGCAGCAACACAACAGACAGATCAACGTTTCTCGGGGTCAACAGACACAGTGGAAGATCTGTGGTGGCGTCTCAAGACTACCAGACCTCATTATCTGTCACGGTGGCTTTATCAAGGGGCTTTAAAAACAAGAGGTCACACTTCATTGCACCGGATTTTATCCAATGTAGGTCGGCCTCTCTTCCCGTTAGCGTCCTGCCGACAACGTCGCACAGAGCACGACCTCGGTAGTTCCAACGGACGACACTCAGAAGTCTCAAAGAAAATAGCACTCGTCTACCGAAAGACTAGTCCGGAATCGAACCCACAACCTTCAGAGCGCGAGGCCGGCGGTGTAACTACTTCGCCACGAAGACTTCCCGTAATGGCTTTTCTTTGCTGAAAGAATCACGGAAATAGACAGAAAATATATAAAGGGCACATAACTAGGTTAACAGCATGAATTGTCCCGATTATCTACCTTGTATTAGGTGACATGTCGGGGACACAAGATGGACGACTTTGAACCTACAGGAACCGACCGCGGTCAGATGTGTTTGTGTGTTTGTTATGTCATCTATACTAGTGTTTGTTGTGTGATATATACTAGTGTTTGTTATGTGATCTATACTAGTGTTTGTTGTGTGATCTATACTAGTGTTTGTTGTGTGATCTATACTAGTGTTTGTCATGTGATCTATACTATAGTTTGTTATATGATCTATATTAGTGTTTGTGGTGTAATCTAATGACAGTGGAAATGTCGCCTTGAAAAAAATGCAAAGAACATCATGGTAGGGCGAATCAACGAATGAAAACTGTAAATGTATTAGAGAATTGAGACGTGGACAGTCGAGATGTTTTGGACATGGAGATGTTTTGGACATGGAGATGTTTGGGACATGGAGAAGTTTTGGACATGTAACGAGGTAATTCTAACTGAAGTAATTAACTGCCGTAGGATGATTAATCGCCTTAAGTGATTTCCCGTTTCTGCCATGGGCTTATAAATAGCCTAAATGTTGTCAATACGAAATTATTATTAAAATATAAATACAGTAGCTTTCCCTATGCAACCCTCGTAATTTGATATATAATATAACATGTCAGTTACTATATTAATAACTTGTAGATCGTAACTGTGACATCCCTAATTCACATTTTCCGTCATTCATTTTTATTTGGTCCAAACCTTTTGTTTGGCACAGAGTCTGTTAAAATCTTAGTGACAACCGGGAAATTATATGGGGAAAGGCAAAATGAGGATAACGAGATAAATACCTGGTCACATGTCATAATCGGGACACCAAGGTCAGCATGGCGGAGTGAGCAAGAGTGCTCGTTCTTAAACATCCGGTATGCTGATGCCCGAAGCACTGGGTTTAACCCCTAGACCTGTCAGCTAGACTGAAATGTTGACTTCTCGTCCTTGACTTGGGGAACTAAATTACAGATTCCCCGCAAGTCTGAGTGCGTTCGCCTGATGGCGAGGGACACGGGTAATTGAGAAAGCTAATCCCTACGCAAATGTCAGTCTATACGCTAGAAGTAGTAGCACTTGTATAGACTACACTTGAGTTCAGAGTGAGCGAAGCAAAACGTTGACGAATTATGGCGCACATGCTTATCGCCATGACACATGATGATATTGATGATGATGATGATGATGATGATGATGAAGATGATGATGATGATGATGATGATGATGATGATGATGATTTTAAAATGATGATATTGATGATGATGATGATGATGATGATGATGATGATGATGATGATGATGATGATGATGATGATGATGATGAAGATGATGATGATGATGATGATGATGATGATGATGATGATGATGATGATGATGATGATGATGATGATGATGATTTTAAAATGATGATATTGATGATGATGATGATGATGATGATGATGATGATGATGATGATGATGATGATGATGATGATGATGATGATGATGATGATGATGATGATGATGATGATTATTTTAAAATGATGATATTGATGATGATGATGATGATGATGATGATGATGATGATGATGATGATGATGATGATGATGATGATGATGATGATACTGATGATGATGATGATTTTAAAATGATGATATTGATGATGATGATGATGATGATGATGATGATGATGATGATGATGATGATGATGATGATGATGATGATGATGATGATGATGATGATGATGATGATGATTTAAAAAAACAATACGAGTCAAGAGCAACGGGAAAACAAAATAAAAGGATGGCCTGGTAATATGACATACTCGAGACTTGCTCAGACTTAATGCAAAACCAGTGATCGTGTGAAATGACGAACTACACCCACCCACCCTTTTCGACATGACACGTAATGATGAAGATAAAAACTTCAAACGCATAAACTTATTTCTAGAACAAATTAGTTAAAAATAATCATACATTTCTAAATATAACGTAACGTATTTTCACAGTCATGAACGCATTTCACTTTCAACATCTGCGCACATAAAGTTTCATAAACATTAAGAAGAATAAAACAATTATTTTATATTTAGAAACACTACATCACCGCCAATTTGAAGCCGACGATCAAGGTCGCTGTTGATGTTTTTTGTTTTTTTTTCCCGTATAACTAACTGTATGGGGATTATGAGTGCGCTGTCCGCCTCTAGCCAGAGAGGACCTGGCAGGATTCACCGAGCGGACATTGATTTGTAGAAAATAATCAAATAACCGTGTGCTCGCGATGTTGGAGTAGGGAATCAGACGTCAAATCTTCGCGGATAAGGGCGAGAAGCTAGGGCGACACATGTGCACGCTGGGAAGGTTCTGAAACTACTCGATAGTTGAAATGCTATAAAGAAGAGGCTGAACTAGCCCTCCCCCACCTTCCCCCTCCCCAAGTTGAAATCAATATTAGAAAACTACCCACAGTCGGCTCCTGTGACGAAGGAGTAGGGACACTGTTGGTAATCTCTCATACCACGTTCGAAACACAGCTGCGGGTGATTTGGCAGCAGACCGCCTTGTGTTTGGTTTTCATACAATGGCATGAGAGACGGTCGTGTCGAAAGCAATGGCATTCTACGGAACGTAAACTTGCCACGAAATCACAAACAGCCAAAAAAAACGCTGTGATTGATTGCGACGTATTGTAAAGTTAGTTAGTTAGTTAGTCGAGGTTTCAACTTCACGGCAACGGGTCACCTCCATTATGCTCCGTTCCTGTGCCAGTGAATATCACACAAAATGCTCCCCACTGTCCAATGTGAAAAGTGGAATAGGCAGGAGTCTCGGCAATCCAACAGCCCGCACAGGCGCACTGTGCATAATGCCGCTGCCAGAATGCGAACCCAAAATTAATCCACGAAAACCACAGTTCATCGTTGATGGACTCGGCAGTCACCAGAAAGACCTCACTGACCCGGGTTTTCTCACAATCCTCGGTCTTTTACTGCAGGGCGACCCGCCGAAAGTGTCGCATAAAGCACGAACTCCGCAGTTTCAGCGCCGACTCTGCACTCGTGAACTGAAAAGGCAAATTAGTCTATTCAGCAACAGCCGGTAGCCATTGTTCCGAACATGCAGGTCACTGTACAGGACAAATGTAAAAGCATTTCCCGCGAATTTCACAGCTCACAGTGTCGCCCACGCACTCACTCAGTAGCAGGGTGACGGACCCATGTACTACCAGTCCAACATTAGGAAAATGCGATTGCAAACCGTAGCTGCAAGCATAAACACGCCACAGGCCTAAACGGTTTCAGCGTCTAACCGCCATATTGGCGACTGGAAGTCCATTTTTCTGTATCTATCTTATGATACTCTTGTTTGTCATTTTTTCTTGGTTTCTTTGTCCATCAACTTTAAGATTTCTTCAGATATCCATTTTTTCTTAGATTTTTGTCTTCTCTTTGGTAATATCTCTCCTTGTTTGATGAATAAAGTCCCTTAGCATTTCCCATTGTATTTTAGCTATTGCACTGTACCTATTTTTCACAATCACTTTGTATTGTTTTTAAATTTCTTTATCTGCTTTTAGAAAGTCTTTATTAACTGATTCACTACCAAGAGCTGATTAATTGGCTCAATGGAACTAGCTTTTCTAACCCACAGAACTGGGTTTATAGTAGGCTTGATTCTGGTTTATGCACTATCTTAAACCTCTCAAACTTTCAGAGGTCATGTAAGATAGCTCTCTGTTACTGTTGCTCGTCACAAAACCAATGATAGTTCTCTGTTATTGTTGCTTGTCACAAAACCAGTGACAGTTCTCTGTTATTGTTGCTTGTCACAAAACCAGTGACAGTTCTCTGTTATTGTTGCTCGTCACAAAACCAGTGACAGTTCTCTGTTATTGATGCTCATCACAAAACCAGTGACAGTTCTCTGTTATTGTTGCTTGTCACAAAACCAATGACAGTTCTCTGTTATTGTTGCTCGTCACAAAACCAGTGATAGTTCTCTGTTATTGTTGCTTGTCACAAAACCAATGACAGTTCTCTGTTATTGTTGCTCGTCACAAAACCAATGACAGTTCTCTGTTATTGTTGCTCGTCACAAAACCAATGATAGTTCTGTGTTACTGTTGCTCATCACAAAACCAATGATAGTTCTCTGTTATTGTTGCTCGTCACAAAACCAATGATAGTTCTCTGTTATTGTTGCTTGTCACAAAACCAATGATAGTTCTCTGTTATTGTTGCTTGTCACAAAACCAATGACAGTTCTCTGTTATTGTTGCTTGTCACAAAACCAATGACAGTTCTCTGTTATTGTTGCTCGTCACAAAACCAATGATAGTTCTCTCATACTGTTGCTCATCACAAAACCAATGACAGTTCTCTGTTATTGTTGCTTGTCACAAAACCAATGATAGTTCTGCGTTACTGTTGCTCGTCACAAAACCAATGACAGTTCTCTGTTATTGTTGCTCGTCACAAAACCAATGACAATTCTCTGGTACTGTTGCTCGTCACAAAATCAATGATAGTTCTCTACTGCAGTTGCCCATCACACAACCAATGATTGTTCTGTCCGCAGTTGCTCGTTACATAACCAATGATTGTTCTCTCCGCAGTTGCTTGTAACATAACCAATGAATGTTCTCTGTTACTGTTGCTCGTCATAACACTAATGACTGTTCTCTCCGCAATTGCTCGTCACATAACCAATGATTGTTCTCTCCGCAGTTACTCGTCACATAACCAATGATTGTTCTCTCCGCAGTTGCTCGTCATATAACGTACAATAGTTCTCTACCGTAATTGTTCTTCATATTACCAATGATTGTTCTCTCCGCAGTTGCTCGTCACATAACCAATGATAGTTCTCTCCGCAGTTGCCCGTCACACAACCAATGATTGTTCTCTCCGCAATTGATCGTCACATAACCAATAATTATTCTCTTCACAGTTGCTCGTCACATAACCAATGATTGTTCTCTCCGCAGTTACTCGTCACATAACCAATGATTGTTCTCTCCGCAGTTACTCGTCACATAACCAATGATTGTTCTCTCCGCAGTTACTCGTCACATAACCAATGATTGTTTTCTCCGCAGTTGCTCGTCACATAACCATTGAATGTCATCTCCGCAGCTGCTCGTCACATAACGTATAATAGTTCTCTACCGCAATTGCTCCTCGTTTTACCATTAATTGTTCTCTCCGCAGTTGCTCGTCACAAAACCAATGATTGTTCGCTCCGCAATTGCTCCTCATATTACCAACGATTGCTCTCTCCGCAGTTGCTGATCACATAACCAATGATTGTTTCTCTTTGCAGTTGCTCGTCACACACAAAATTGCTTCGCCCGTGCAGAACGTTGCAGTCACCCGCAGCCACTATTTGGATGATAGTGATTTACTAGGCAATTTTACTCTTATTAATTATGAACGACAAGGCCATATTTATGTCCAATAAAATGATAAACGAACCCTCTACGCCGCCGTCAGAGAAAGTTCAAGCAAGTTCTCTTTGGCCATGCCGTCCGCTCAACAGTTAACCACCAACATTTCTCTTTTGTACTTCGTCCAATAATCATCGATATTTGTCTCCTGCAGTTGCTCGTCACATAACCAATATTTGTCTGTTGCCGTTGTTGGTCACATAAACAATGTTTATGTCTGTTTAAGTTACTCGTCACATAACCAACGATATATTTCTGTTGCGGTTGACCCTGTCCCAGTGCAAACTCAATGAGAATGAAAATCGATAACAGGAGTATTCCTGCTTCAGTTATTGTACCAGGCCAGGCATCTAACATCTCAGATAGAGAAGTAACGGCTGCAGCAGGATATAACAAGACAACATGGAAACAATAAGTGACGTGTGACACCTGGGGAAAAGTGACAGATGATAAACACAGACACAGTGTACACACCTTACAACGAACGTAAATTCGGCGAACGGAAATCACAGTGTAAAGTGGCAATGGTAATAATAACGTACAAATAAGATAAAAATAAGATAAACGGCGAATCGAAGTTTCGATTTCTGTGATCTTCATCGGAAAGAACACAAACAGATCTAAAGTAAAATATGAAATTATACAATTTAATTAAAACGTAGCCAGGGAAATTAATAATAATAAATAATAGAAGTAACTGTTTTCGTTGTAAGGTATGTGCAATGTGTCTGTGTTTATTATATCTTACTTTCTTGCAGGAGTGACATATGCGTAACTGTTGTCATTTTGTATTATCTAACAACACATGCTAGTTAGTTAGTCGCGGTTCCAACTTCACTGTAAACGGTCACCCCATTGTTGTTCCGTTTCTGTATCAGTGAATACCATACAACATGCTCATCACTGTCCCATGTAAAACAGTGGAACAGAGAGCAATTTAAACAAACCAACAGCATGCTCAGATATAACTGCGTAAGGTTGCTGCCAGAATGCCAACACAACAGTCCGCCACTACAATTACAGTTTACCGTCGATGGAAGCGGCAATCACTAGAAAACCAACAGTTGCACACAAATTACTACATAGGGTTGCAATTTTTTTTTTTCGGGGGGGGGGGGGGGAATGGCGTGGCTCTCGCTCTATTTGAACACAAGCGTAGTCCATACACACTACTTGTAATAGCACTGGACTGAATTTTGCCTGTGGTTATCTTTCCCTATTATCAGCGCACTCATCCACTTCAGCAACCAGCCGTCCGCCATTTTTAACAAGCAGTTCACAATACAAACAACCGTGGACAGGTGTATAAGAATCGTAAGAAGAGCGTATGTTGTGACACTGAACGTCACACAGGAAAATAAGCTTACATAACCGGATCTCCCTTTCCACTACATATCGCATACACGACCTCGTACACTCTTCTAATTAAGTGCATCAAAACAACTTTAGCCAATAACATATAAGAACGTCATGCGGGAAGCCAAAGACAAGAGGCTCGATACCATTGCACCGGCTGAAGGGCAGCATGGCCGAATGGATAAGAACCTGCGTCCTTAAACAACCGGTGGCTGATGCCGAGGTAAGGAATTCAACCTCTAGATCGGACATTTGTACTCAAATTACAAGTACCTCTAAAGTCGGAGTGGGTTCGCCTGGTGGCGAGGGACACTGATAATAGGGAGGGATAACCACAGGCAAAATTCAGTCCAGTACTATTAGAAGTAGTGTGTGTGGACTACACTTGAGTTCAAATAGAGCGAGAGCCCCCCCCCCCCCCCCCTCTTCCCCCCCCCCCCCGCAAAAAAAATAAATAAATAAATTGAACCCGGGTTTCATTCGATATGTCTCAGTCTGTATTCTGCAGGCAGGCTTGCCAAAAGTGTTGGATAAAGCACGAAGTCTGTAGCTCCAGTGACGACCCGGTGGGAACCCCGAGAAAATTGCAGCCGTGAACCCAACGATGTAACTCGAAGCCGAACCAAATACCCCCGAGCCTTGAGCGCGAGGCAAGCAGAGTAACAAATTACTCACGGGGATTCTCAATCCAAAGAAGAATGGTTAAACAATATGGAGCAGGTGTCGTCAGTTGTTAGACGCGAGGGAGTCACTGCTGCGTCGGTCTGAGCGTTGGTGGACTAACAGTTCTATGTGCAATGAGGATGATCAGTTGACTAACTAGCGTCCAGTCTTTAAGAGAATCCCCACCTCATAGAATGGTGTTAGACGCGAGGGAGTCAAGAATGATGATGACCATTCATTTTATCCAGTGGGGTTGGGACGCAGAGGTGTTTCCAAGGCACCAGGGCCAGGTTATATACTGGCCAAGACCTATTGACGCGTCCTCGTCGAGCGTCCTGGGCAACAGGTCCCTTCGGGGTCCTGGCTAAAGTCAGTAGGATCGCCGATTCCTCCGAAGTCGGAGAGTGTCTGCCTGTACGGCGAGGAACCACCAGTCTGCACACCAATAAGCCAGACATGGGACAACGGATACTCACGCAAACCTCAGGTCCTGTATGACATCACACTGATGTTGGACAACAGGATGCCTTCATCCGACATACAGGACTTCGCGTTGGAGCTCAAGCCAACGAACACAAGCAAGCAAGCAGCATCCAGTGGGGTTGAAAGTTTGGAGCTGTGAGTTCTAAGATGGCTGATAAGGCCTATTTTGACTCCAAATGTTCTTTGACAATGTGGGCAAAGTATGCTTGACGTTCCAGAAGGAGGAACTCCTGCTGTGGTTTTTGTTTTATTTTTGTCCTGCGTAAGTTTTCACAGCTCTTGCAATCCTGTTTGCTTAGTCACAAGTGACTACATCCTTGTGTAATGGTGTACGCCACGGATTTCAGTCTTTGGCATCAGTCTCCCAAATGTTGTTGATGCTGAGGTAAGATGTTCAACCCCTGGACCGGACAACCGGACTTAAGTGTTGAATTTTCGTCCTTGACTTAGGGACGTAAATTACAAGTACCTCTGAAGTCGGCGTGAGTATCCTCATAGAATATGATTAGAATGGCAAACTAGGAGCGGAATAACATGTTACCTCATACACGAAATATACCACACGTGAATGATCACGAATCACTTTACAATGTATTAACTGGGGTATCCGTGGCCGAAAGGTTGCGCTGTCCGCTTCAGGCTCAGAAAGTGTCGGTGTCCATCTCAGCTCAGGGCTGGGGGAGTCTCCAAGAACCACTGGTATCTAATTATACCACGCGTACCCTGATCTCATGGTTAGTGCCATCTCAGCTCAAGACTGGGGACATCTCCAAGAACCACTGATATCTAATGATATCACGCGTCCCCAGATCTCTTGGTTAGTGCTATCTCAGCTCAAGACTGGGGACATCTCCAAGAACCACTGGTATCTAATGATATCACGCGTCCCCAGATCTCTTGGTTAGTGCTATCTCAGCTCAAGACTGGGGACATCTCCAAGAACCACTGATATCTAATGATATCACGCGTCCCCAGATCTCTTGGTTAGTGCCATCTCAGCTCAAGACTGGGGACATCTCCAAGAACCACTGGTATCTAATGATATCACGCGTCCCCAGATCTCTTGGTTAGTGCTATCTCAGCTCAAGACTGGGGACATCTCCAAGAACCACTGATATCTAATGATATCACGCGTCCCCAGATCTCTTGGTTAGTGCCATCTCAGCTCAAGACTGGGGACATCTCCAAGAACCACTGATATCTAATGATATCACGCGTCCCCAGATCTCTTGGTTAGTGCTATCTCAGCTCAAGACTGGGGACACCTCCAAGAACCACTGATATCTAATGATATCACGCGTCCCCAGATCTCTTGGTTAGTGCTATCTCAGCTCAAGACTGGGGACATCTCCAAGAACCACTGATATCTAATGATATCACGCGTCCCCAGATCTCTTGGTTAGTGCTATCTCAGCTCAAGACTGGGGACATCTCCAAGAACCACTGATATCTAATGATATCACGCGTCCCCAGATCTCTTGGTTAGTGCTATCTCAGCTCAAGACTGGGGACATCTCCAAGAACCACTGATATCTAATGATATCACGCGTCCCCAGATCTCTTGGTTAGTGCTATCTCAGCTCAAGACTGGGGACATCTCCAAGAACCACTGATATCTAATGATATCACGCGTCCCCAGATCTCTTGGTTAGTGCTATCTCAGCTCAAGACTGGGGACATCTCCAAGAACCACTGGTATCTAATGATATCACGCGTCCCCAGATCTCTTGGTTAGTGCTATCTCAGCTCAAGACTGGGGACATCTCCAAGAACCACTGATATCTAATGATATCACGCGTCCCCAGATCTCTTGGTTAGTGCTATCTCAGCTCAAGACTGGGGACATCTCCAAGAACCACTGATATCTAATGATATCACGCGTCCCCAGATCTCTTGGTTAGTGCTATCTCAGCTCAAGACTGGGGACATCTCCAAGAACCACTGGTATCTAATGATATCACGCGTCCTCTGATCTCTTTGGTAGTGGGATGTAATACCTAGCTTTCACAGAGAAGTTTTGAAAAAAAAAAAAACCAAAAAAAAAAGATGGTTCCGTGTGCAATTTGTGCACATTATAAATTCCATAGCAGTTGGAAATCACAAGAAGTTGACAAAAATCCACCCGAGCGAAGTCGGAAGTTATAAGATTGACCTGGGCTGCCAAGTTGGCCCAGCCTACCCATGAGAAGATGGAATCCGTGACCTTGGATGGAATGTGACTACAGGAAGGACAACTTACACATATGCATGCCGTCCGCTGAGGTTCATAGGTAGGTTTAACTCCGCTTACTCGCGTTCGGAACATAGCTGCGACCGATTTGGCAGCAGACCGCGTTGCACTGGGTTTTAGTTGGTATAGAAGCCGGTCGTTCAGAAAGCAATGGCAGACTACTGAACGTAAACTTGCCAAGACATCAACAACAGCAGTTAAATGCTAGTGTTGACAGTGATGTCCTGTTAAAAAAAAAAGGGATGCGCAAAAAGAAAACAAAATATTAGAGTAGCCATATTAGAGTGCCGGTCTCTCTGGCGAAGGGGATAAGGACGTTGTTCGTAATCCTGTATACTCTCGTACGAAATACATCTGGGCGAGATTCGGCAGCGGATCGCGTGCCGCTGGTTACTTAGTTTAGTTAGTTTAGTTTAGTTGACGGATCAACATCACGGCACACGGGTGTAACCCATAAGTGCTCCGTTCTACTCCTAACTCAATCCTGAGTCCGGAGAATCTCAGTTCAGTACACGAACTCCGTATCACAGGGGAAGATCCTGAAATACTTTGGGTAGATTTTTAACTCGAAATTTTGCCCGAGCAGCGCCGTTAGGCTAATATGGTGGTGGTGGTTGGGGGGGGGGGGGTGGTAAGTGGTCTCGAGGTATGGTGTCCGCCTCGAGTGCTGGATGTCCCGGGTTCAAGCCCCGGTAAGGGCCGGGATGTTTTCACGTGGACTTCTATTAACACAAGTTCCCATAGTATCTGGGTAGTAAGCAAAATACTGATCGCAAAACTTGCCAAGACATCAACAGCAGCTGAAAAATACTGGTGTTGACTGCTATGTCCTGTAAAGGATATGCGAATAAACAATAAAATAAAATAAATATTAGAGTACCAAGATTAGAGTACCAAGATTAGAGTACCTATATTTTAGTATCTATATTTGAGTACCTATATAGGGAGCCTCGATGGCGTAGTAACTAGACACTCACCTGCCGACCAAAAGGTATGGGTTCGATCAGCAGCCGAGCGAAGTCGGAAGTTATAAGATTGACCTGGGCTCCCAAGTCGACCCAGCCAAACTAGATACCGGGTACAAGGCAAGTTGCCCTGAGAAGTCAAGGTCGGCCGAGTGATACTGACCTCGTCACTCACCGGGTACAAGGCAAATTGCCCTGGGAAGTCACGGCCGGCCGAGTGATACTGATCTCATCACTCACCGGGTACAAGCCAAATTGCCCTGGGAAGTCACGGCCGGCCGAGTGATACTGATCTCATCACTCACCGGGTACAAGCCAAATTGCCCTGGGAAGTCACGGCCGGCCGAATGATACTGACCTCATCACTCACTGGGCACATGGCAACTTGCCCTGGGAAGTCACGGTCGGCCGAATGATACTGACCTCGTCACTCACCGGGTACATGGCAACTTGCCCTGGGAAGTCACGGCCGGCCGAATGATACTGACCTCATCACTCACCGGGTACATGGCAACTTGCCCTGGGAAGTCAATGCCGGCGGCGTGATACTGACCTCATCACTCACCGGGTACCGATGAGGCTATACAAATATGAGTCTGGCACCGAATGCCCGATGCCACTTACGGCGTGAGAAGGGTCTGTACTTAATATATGAGAGTGGGTGGACCTGGGAAGGGGGGGGGGGGCCGCTGTATTTACCTGCTGGTGAATTAATACAGTTACAGCTGGCTAACTATTTAGGTCAGCATATTTCCCACCCGCAGTCTGACCAGCTGTCCGGTGTTTCTAGTCATGTGACCAACACACTCGTGCACCTATACATGGTATAACTGTTTATTTAAGCTGAGCCAATATTATAACTGTTTCGTTAAGCTGGGCCAATGATATTACTTTTGCTTTAACATGGGCCAATGATATAACTGTTTCTTTAAGCTCGGCCAATGATATAACTGTTTCTTTAAGCTGAGCCAATAGCATAACTGTTTCTTTAAGCTCGGCCAATGATATAACTGTTTCTTTAAGCTGAGCCAATAGCATAACTGTTTCTTTAAGCTGGCCCTATAGTATTACTGTTTCTTTAAGTTGAACCAATGATTTAACTGTTTTATTTTTATTTTGGTTCATGCTGGACTAATGGTAAAGCTTCTTTCTAAGCTGAACAATTGGTATAACTGGTTCTTTAAGGTGGACCAATCGTATAAGTGCTTCTTTAAGCGGAAGCAATGTTATTCTTGCTTCTCTAAGCTCAACCAATGGTATAATTGTTTCTCTAAGCCTGGCCAATTGTATAATTGCTTCTTTAAGTTGAGCCAATTGTATAACTACCTCATGAAGATACGTTAAATGTATAACTGTTTCTCTAAGCTGAATCTATGGTATAACATTTTCTTTAAGCTGAATCTATGGTATAACATTTTCTTTAAGCTGAATTTATGGTATAACATTTTCTTTAAGCTGAACCAATGGTATAGCTGTTTCCCTAAGCTCAACTTGATGTGTTAGTGTGTGTGCGTGTGAGCGCGCGCATGCGTGTGAGTGTGTGTATATGAAAGAATACAGAGAGAGAGAGAGAGAGAGAGAGAGAGAGAGAGAGAGAGAGAGAGAGAGAGAGAGAGAGAGAGCTGAGCAGATGCATGTCATGTAACACGCATGTTATGTAACACGCGAATCCATATGTTTGTGTATTCTCATCTGTCATATTATCAGTTAAATACCATTTGATTTTATCATGCATAATATAAACTCATGTTCATTACTGTAGTTTGAGTGAGAAAGTCAGTGAGTGTGAATGAGAGACAGAACGAGTGAGAGTGAATGAGTGAGCGGGAGAGTGAATGAGTGAGCGGGAGAGTGAATGAGTGAGTGGGAGAGTGAATGAGTGAGCGGGAGAGTGAATGAGTGAGCGGGAGAGTGAATGAGTGAGCGGGAGAGTGAATGAGTGAGCGTGAGAGTGAATGAGCGGGAGAGTGAATGCGTGAGAGTGAATGAATGAGCGGAAGAGTGAATATGTGAGAGTGAATGTGTGTGTGTGTGTGTGTGTGTGAGAGAGAGAGAGAGAGAGAGAGAGAGAGAGAGAGAGAGAGAGAGAGAGAGAGAGAGCATCAATATTTTTACGTCACATACATTTTATGTACATATTTTTCTCCATGTTTAACATTTTTATGAGACTGCTCATGACAAGTGTCAGTGTATGTGTGTGAGTAAAGTGTGGGAGTTTGTTCATACTAGTTTCAATACTAACGTGAGACATTTTGTATGTGTCTAGATGTGAGGAAGTGTGAGTGTATGTGGAGGATGTGTGTGAGTGTGGGGATATGTGTGGGTGGGGGGTGTGTGGGTGGGGGTATGCGTTTGGATGGGTTGGGGTGTGTGGGTTTTGGTGGGTAGTGGTATTTGTGGGTGTTGGTGGGATGTGTGGATGGATGTGTGGGGGTGAAAGTAGGGGTGTTGGAATGGGTGTGGGGGATGTGTGTATGGGTGGAGGATATGTGTATGGGACGGATGCGGGGGATGTGTGTTTATGTGGGTGGAGATGTGTGGATGGTTTGAGGAAGTATGTGTGGGAGACGGGTTTGTGTGGGTAGGGAATTGTGTTGGGTGGATTGGGGATGCAAGGGCGGGTGGGGAGAAGTGTATGGTGTGTGGGTTTGAGATATGTGTGCAGTGTGTTGGTGGGGGATGTGTGAATGATGTGTGGGTGGAGGGTATGTTTGTGGTGATATGGATGGAGGATAGTGTGTGGTGTGGGGGATGTGTGTGATGGGTGCGGGGAATGTGCGTATGGGTGGGGTATATGTGTGGGTGAGTAGGGGATTGTGGTGGTTGGGGGAAGTATGTGAGGGTGTGTGGGTGGGAGATGTGTGTGTGTGTGTGGATGGGGAATGTGTGAGTGGCTTAGGGATGTGAAGGTGGGTGAGGGAGTTGTATGTGTCGGGGTGGGATGTGTGAGTGGGTGGAGGATGTGTGTGGGTAGGGGTATTGTGATCGAGAGATGTTTGGTTGGGGGTGGGTGGGTGGGGGTGTGTGGGTGCGTAGTGGAGGATGTATGCGTGAGTGAGTGTGTGTTGGTGGACGGGTAGGGAATGCGTGTGTGGGTGGGGAGAGATGTGTGGTGTGTTGGTTGGGGATATTGTGTGGGTGAGGTATGTGTGTGTGGGTGGGGGATTTTGTGGTGTGTGAGTGGGGGTATGTGGGGTGGATGGATAAGGTTATCTGTGTGGGTGTGGGTGGGAATATTGTGTGGTATCTGGGTGGGGGTTATGTGTGTGGTGTGTAAGTTGGGATTTGTTGGTGATTGATATGTGTGTGTGTGTGGTGCGTGGGTTGGGAATAGTGCGTGGTAGGGGGTGTATGTGATGTGCGGGTGGGGGATTGTGTGGTGGGGGATTAGGTTAAGGCATGTGTGGGTGGGTGGAAGTTGTATGTGTGGGTGGTGGGGTGTGTGTGAGTGGATTGGGGATGTATGGGTGGTTAGGGAGATGTGTGTGTGTGTGGGGGGGGGGGGGGGCAGGGACATGTCAGTTGGTGGGGATGTGTGTGTATGGTTTGGGGATGTGTGAGGGGATGTGCGATGTGTGGGTTGGTGGGGGATTGTGTGCATGGGTGGGGAATATGTTGTCGATGGAGATGTGGCTGGGGGATGGGTGGTTTGAGGTGTGGGTGGGGAGAGGATGTGTGGGTTAGGATGTGTATGTGGATGGGCATGGGATGTGTGGGTTGGTGGGGGAATGTTTGTGGGTGGCGAGTATGTTTTGGTAGGGGGATCAGGTGAGGGCAGTGTGTGTGGGTGGGGGATGTGAGGGAGGGGGATGGGTCGGTTGGTGGGGTATGTATGTGTCCCTTGGTGTGCGTATGTGTGGGTAGGTGGGGGTGTGTATGTGTCCCTTGGTGCGCGTGTGTGTGGGTAGGTGGGGGTGTTGTGTGAGTGGGGTGATGTATGGATAGGTGGGAAATGGGCTTCATAACATGGTAATTAGCCTTGTTTATGTTTACAACATTCATTTCACAATGTTTATTTTTCTTCCTATGTAAATGTATAATGCTCTTGATGAACGAAAGACGAGTGATTGGAAGGGCCGAATGTAAGACGGGCCTGCGCGCCCAATTTGTAACCCTAATAAAGTTGATTTGATTTGATTTGATTTTCTTTAAGTTGGACTAATGGTAAAACTGGTTCATTAATCTGAACCAATGCTAAAACTAGTTCATTAACCTGAACTAATGCTAAAACTGGTTCATTAACCTGAACCAATGCTAAAACTGGTTCATTAACCTGAACTAATTCTAAAACTGGTTCATTAACCTGAACTAATGCTAAAACTGGTTCATTAACCTGAACTAATGCTAAAACTGGTTCATTAACCTGAACTAATGCTAAAACTGGTTCATTAACCTGAACTATGCTAAAACTGGTTCATTAACCTGAACCAATGCTAAAACTGGTTCATTAACCTGTACTAATGCTAAAACTGGTTCATTAACCTGAACTAATGCTAAAACTGGTTCATTAACCTGAACCAATGCTAAAACTGGTTCATTAACCTGAACTAATTATAAAACTGGTTCATTAACCTGAACCAATGCTAAAACTGGTTCATTAACCTGAACCAATGCTAAAACTGGTTCATTAACATGAACCAATGCTAAAACTGGTTCATTAACCTGAACAAATGCTAAAACTGGTTCATTAACCTGAACCAATGTTAAAAATGGTTCATTAACCTGAACCAATGCTAAAACTGGTTCATTAACCTGAACCAATGTTAAAACTGGTTTATTAACCTGAACCAATGCTAAAACTGGTTTATTAACCTGAACCAATGCTAAAACTGGTTCATTAACCTGAACCAATGCTAAAACTGGTTCATTAACCTGAACCAATGCTAAAACTGGTTCATTAACCTGAACCAATGCTAAAACTGGTTCATTAACCTGAACCAATGCTAAAACTGGTTCATTAACCTGAACCAATTCTAAAACTGGTTCATTAACCTGAACCAATGCTAAAACTGGTTCATTAACCTGAACCAATTCTAAAACTGGTTCATTAACCTGAACTAATGGTATGACTGTTTCTTTTTTTTTTTTAAAGTCTTAAAAGTCGAGAGGATCGACTTCATTGGACCGGATCCCATATGGCTCGGTCTCTTTTCGCAGGACGGCCTACCGAAAGCGTCGCACAAAGCACGAACTCCGTAAGCTCCAGCGACGACCTCCAGGAGCCTCCGAGAAAAATACACTCGTGAACCGAAAGACTTAGCCCGGAATCGAACCCACAACCTTAGGAGCACGAGGCAGACGGCTTGACCACTTCGCCACGGAGACTCTCATAACTGTTTCTTTAAGCTTAATCAATGGTATAACTGCTTCTCTAGACTGAACTAATGTTTCTTTAAGCTGGACTAATGGTAAAACTGGTTCATTAACCTGAACCAATAGTAAAACTGGTTCTTTAAGCTGTAACAATGGTATCAATCAATCATTCATGTGCCATGCCGGAAAGCGTGGGTGGTCATGACTCGCCAGTTCACTCGATCACCAGAGTCGTGGATCAGCTCAGTGTTCCTGTCTCGTCCATGCCATGTGGCCAAGCCATCCAGGTATTTTCCTCTCGGTCTTCCTCTTGGTCTATTCCCTTCGATCTTGCCAGTTGTCACTAAGTTCTCCAATCCATTTCTTCTTATAACATGTCCAAAAAATGTTGACTGTCTACGTCTAATTTCTCTAATCAATTTACGATCTTCATTTGTTTCTTGAAGGACTTGTTCATTGGTCTTTCTGGCTGTCCATGGTATTCTTTGCATTTTCCTCAGAAACCACATCTCTACAGCCATCAGATGTTTTTCAGCCTGACTGCTCATGTCCACGCTTCACATCCATACAAAAGTACAGGTTCAATGTAGCATCTCAACACTCTTTTTCTCGTTTCAATTGACATCTTTTTATTGGTCAATATGTTTTTCATCTTGCTAAAGGCTACTTTTGCCATGGCGATTCTTGTTCTAATCTCTTCAAGGCATCTCCCATCAGATGTTATTACTGTTCCGAGATAATTGTACCTGCTCACTTGTTGAAGAATATTCCCATTTACTTGTATATTACATTGTGGTATTTCGTCCTTCCGAGTGACGACCATAATCTGTGTCTTTTTACAATTTAATTCTAACCCTAGTTGTTCACTGTGTGTAACAATCGCATCTACTAAATTTTGCAGGTCCTGTTCATTGTCTGCAATCAAGACTGTATCATCTGCATATCTAATGTTATTGATGCATCGTCCCCCAATGTTGATTCCTTCCATATCTTCAATATTTCTGAAAATACTTTCACTGTACAGGGAAAACAGATCTGGAGACATTACACATCCCTGTCTCACACCCCTTTTAATAGGCTGATATTGGCTTACTTCATTATCAACTCTTATGGCAGCTTGTTGTTTCCAATATATGTTTTTTACAAGTCTAAGATCTTTTCCATCAATTTGTAGATCTTCAAGCATCCTTATCATGTTGACATGTCTCACTTTATCAAAAGCCTTTGTGTAGTCAATAAAGCAAAGGTGTAGATCTTTGTTTACTTCTATAGAACGTTCGATTATGTTTCTCAGTATATACACAGCATTTACTGTACCCTTCCCTTCTACAAACCCGCATTGTTCTTCCCCTATTTCAGGTTATATTTTCCTCCTCACTCTTTGCATGATAATTCGTAGCAAAATCTTTGTGATGTGGCTCATTATACTAATTGTTCTATGTTGATCACATTCCAAGGCTCCTGATTTCTTTGGGATTGCAATAAATACTGAGTTACATAATTCAGAAGGTATATCTCCAGTATCATATAATGTGTTCAGCAGTCTGGTGACTTGATCTAGTCCAAATTCTTCTAAAGCTTTAATCATTTCTGTTGTGATGTTATCTGCACTGGGAGCCTTGCCAGCTTTCATATGCTTAAGAACATTTTGAACCTCCATCTTTAAAATTGGTGGCCCTTCATTATTAAATCTAATATCATACTGTTCCTCTCTGTTATCATTATAAAGGTTTTTCACATAATCTGTCCATACATGTAGAATCTGATCCTATTCTGTTATGATTTTGCCATCTTTAGTTTTTAGACAGCCCGTTGATGTACTTGTTCTTTTATTAGTAAGTATAACTGTTTCTTTAAGCTGAACTAATGGCATAGCTGCTTCTCTAAGGTTCTTTAAGCTTAACCAATTGTATAACAGGTTCTTTAAGCTGAACCAATTGTATAACAGGTTCCTTAAGCTGAACCAATTGGATAACTCTTTCTTTAATTTGGGAAATGGTTTTAACTGGTCATGTAAATGAAGCCAAAAGTATAGGTGGTTCTCTAGTTTGGGTCAGTTGTACAACTGGTTCTCTAGCCTGGGTGAATTGTACAACTGGCTCTTTAGCCTGAAGCAACGGTACAGCTGGTTCGCTAGCTTAGGTCAATTGTACAACTGGTTCTCTAGCCTGGGTCAATTGTACAACTAGTTCTTTCGCCTGGAAAAAAAGCTACGGCTGGTTCCCTAAGCTGATCAAAGTACAGTCTTTAAAAAAAAAAAAATTATGATTGTCTCTTCAACTAGACGCAACAGCGCACGTGCACTCTTAAGACAGTTGACATTTCCAGAGAGGGACGGGACAGAAATTTATAATATAATATTTGACCGCAAAGAAAGAAAAAGTAGTCCTTTTGCAGCGTTAGAAAGTATGCTGCGGAATAAAACTAGTCCCTTGACAGAACGCTCATGGAGAAGAAACAGATAGAAATGACATTAAGAATGTTTAACGCTATCAAGATATTTTATCACGCAACCTCCCATGGGGATGGATAAGGCGTTGTCTGAGAAACCGCGTCGATAAATAGGTTGCCCGATTTAGCAACAGTTATGTTTCCGGAGAACACTCTAAATATTATAAAATTCTGCCCTCGATGCAAACCTCGGATAACAGACATTCTTGCAACGTCTATCTATTGTCTGATAAGCGTTTCTAAACGCAGCTGAAATTACATAACCGACAAGATTTGCTTTCGCGTAAAAATACAAGTGAAAAGACAATTCGTTTAAGGGACGTTCCGTTGCACTTTATATAAAGTTCGTATTTGAGGTGGCTGAACGATACCATTTGATATTGTGGTTAAGTGTTTACATGCCAGGTAATTGTTATTTCAATATACTTTAGCTGCCAGTAAGAAAAAGTAGACGTTTAAGATCATGTTGTGGCTATCAGTTATCAGTTATCAGTTGGGGTATCTTCATTGCACTCCGGACATGTCCATAGGTGCTCAGATCCTCCCCCCAGCATATGCATCAGCGTCCGGTGGCTAATAGTGCCAGTTCTATGTTGGTTGACGAGGCGCTTTGTTCATGTTAGGCTTAACTATCGCCACCGGGCGCCGATGATACGCCGAAGGAAGTCCGGGCGCGCGTGCACGAACTCCGTTGCACGGTCCGAACTCCATTTCACCACGAAAAAACACTTAATCCAACACATTTCGGAAAAAAACACGTTCCATTTTACGGGACGAAGAAATGTCCCGCCATCTTGCTTCCTATGGCAAGTAACTCACCGCCCCACCCGGTGGTCACGGGATCAATCCGCGGCTGGGCGACTTCGGATTTTACTAAATTGACCTGTGTTCCCAGGTCGACCCAGTCTAAAATAGGTACCAGGAATGTAGTGGGAAGTAAATGCGGGCCGTGTGATACTGACCCCATCACCAACTGAGTACCGATTGGTGTTTACAAATATGGATCAGGCATCATATACCCGACGCGTCTTCAAGCGTGAGGTGGGTCCTTACTTGCGACAAACCTTACGACTTTTGGGAGTCTCCGTGGCCAAGTTCGTCTGCCTCGCGTTCCGAAGGTTGTGGGTTCGATTCTGGGCTCCGTCGTTCGGTTTACGAGTGCATTTTTCTCTAAGACTCCTGGGGGTCATCACTGGAGCTATGGAGATCGTGCTTTGTGCGATGCTTTCGGCAGACCGCCCTGCGGAACGAGATCGAGCCATATGGGATAAAACCCGGTGCAAGGAAGTCAATCTGCTCGACTTTTAAGACTTAAAACTTAAGACTTACTTACGACGTACTAAATATGTGAGACTGGGTCGAGCTGGGGGACTTTGTATTTACCCACTGGTGAACTATTACAGGTATAGACGGCTAACTATATAGGTCACCTCATGTGGCCACATTTGCGCTGAGGGCAGGGTATGGACTAGCCGTATCTACTTCATTACCACCATATACCACGAGGAAAGCGTGGGCAGTCATGTTTCACCATCTCACTCGATCATCAAGGTCGTGGATCAGCTGTGTTCTTGTCTCGACCATGTCACGTGGTCAAACTATTCAGATATTTACTTCTCTGCCTTCCACATGTTCTTTTCCTGTCAATCTTACCAGTTGTCTGTCACCAAAATATCTCCTTTATTTTATTTTATTTTATTTATTGTTTTTTTTTTTGGGTTCTCATAATGTGCCCAAAAGAATTTGACGGTGTACGTCCAATGTTTCTAATCAGTTTGTGGTTTACATTTGCCTCTTGCAGGGATTACAATTTTTTTTCTTTATCTGACCATGGTATTCTTTAGATTTTTCTCAGAAACCACATTTCCACTGTCATCAGATGTTTTTGAGCTTGTCTGCTCATTGTCCACGTTTCCCATCTACACAAAAGTACAGGTTCTATGTAGCACTTTAACGTTTGTTTTTTTTTCTCGTCCTATCTGCTTGGGAGTGTAGTAATTATGGAATAAAAGAAATATCATCATCATCACCATCTCATCTTGTTCCTCTTGTATCTTGCGGTGCCGAGGTATTCTGGTCAGTTAAGACATACTAGGGGGCGCGTCAACGAAGCTGACAATGAATTCCTCTAATAATGCCATGCGCACTCTCGGACTCGGGTTCGAAGCTTGGGCTCGCCGCCTGAGAAAGTGAAGAAAAGACTGATCACCTATTCCTCCATGCACTCAGGCCTACAAATTGTGATGGCGTTATCATACCACAGACCTATGGCAAGAAACTGCTTCTGGACATTGTTTTAAAAAGACATAATAGGTTTATGGTTAGCAATAATTAAGACTGGTTTTTGAAGAGTCGACATAGCTGCTCTCCGGACAAACTCATAGGCCATCAGTGTCCCTCAGAAAATGTCGTGTAGACACTGAGTCTTATTCTACTCATTTCGACCTATACAGGGGTGTCCCATGTCAGAGCAGGATCGCCTTAGCTTCCTCGAGGATTTCGCTTTGACTGTGAATTCGTGCATTGTTTTGTGTCTATAAACGTATGGTTCTGGCACCGTATGCCTAAAACTTATTAAGGAGTGTAGGGGAATTCTTTCACTAATAAATTAATAGGTGCGTAGAGAAATGCATGAATGGGTTGTCTTTTCAGAATATGAATGAATGAATGAATGAATGAATGAATGAATGAATGGATGGATGGATGGATGGATGGATGGATGGATGGATGGGTGGATGGATGGTGGATGGATGGATGAACCAATCAATCAATCAATCAATCAATCAATAGCTTGGTCTGTACAGGATCACTATTTTTCACTAGGAAACCCACTCCACCCCCACCCACGCACACATACATTTTTCACTCGGAAACCCACTTCACCCCAACCTCGCACACATACATTTTTCACTCGAAAACCCACTCCACCCCAACACTCACACACATGCATTTTTCACTCGAAAACCCACTCCACCCCAACCTCGCACACATACATTTTTCACTCGAAAACCCACTCCACCCCAACACTCACACACATGCATTTTTCACTCGTAAACCCACTCCACCCCAACCCTCACTCACATACATTTTTCACTCGGAAACCCACTCCACCCCAACGCTCACACATATGCATTTTTCATTCGGAAACCCACTCCACCCCAACCCTCGCTCACATACATTTTTTACTCGGAAACCCACTCCACCCCAACGCTCACACACATACATTTCTAGTCTCCTTTCATATAACCAACACGGAGAAACAGTGCACGAAACCCGTATTACCTGCCAGTAACCACATCTGCGTGGGTCAGAATCCTACCTATTGTAAACATTATTTGTTTGTTTTGTGAGTTTCCTTTTGTTAAAATGCAGCTGTTCGACTTGTTTCAGTTTCAAAATGCCGAGGGGTTGTTAAAGCCGACACACTTTACATGAGCTTTCTTGTTGTTTGCCCTGATCAGAGAAGGCCAATTGCTCGATACACTGCACCAGGATCGTGGGGATTGGGGAGTCTAATATCTGTTGGTTGGTTACTTTGTAAAAGTTCCCACCTTTCCAGGTCTTCTCAAATTGGAGGCGGACACCGTACAACTAAGCTACTCCTCGTCCAAATATATGAAGGATTTCATCCATGATCAGCATATTCCACATTTGATGTCAAACTTCGTGGGGATGAATAGTTTACGTTCCATCGCCCGATGGGTAGCACCGGATAGTTTCATTCCGTGAATTCATTGATATCGGGGTGAGAGTGTGGGAGGGGCAATGAGTGAATGAATGAATGACATTTATTTTTAAAGGGTCACATATTAGGCACGCAGGCCAGTCTTTCATTCGGCCGATCCAATAATTAATCTTTCGTACATGAATCTATTATGCATGTTACATTCACATAGAAAAAACAAACAAACAAACAAACAAACAAACAAACAAACATTGAATGAATGAATGACGTGATTAATAAATAAGTGAATCAACGGATGAATGAGTGAAGTAATGAACGAACAAATAAATGAATTGATGAGTGAATGATATACATAAATATAATAAGCAATAATGGCATGGAAAGAAATAGATTATAAACTAAAAATGACACTTTCTAATTGTTTACGTTTCCACAGAATTCAGACCATTTCGAGGATGTTTGGTGTATTCCCGGCAGCACTGCATCGACCCGCTGGTTTCTCTAGCTTGAGTGGCACAGTTTTTGCTCGTTAGCACAGGGAAAACTACCTGAAGTCCAACGTTAAGTGTACGCTTGGTGTTACTGTTCGTCTGTAAATGAGAGCTGGGTTTAGTCTTTGCTGATCTCTTTATATCCATTTTGTGAGTAATTTGTTTTGCAGCTATGTACATGGTAGAGCTGTAGAAGATGGTACTATAATTGTGAATGTCCGAGGTTTGATAATAATGCAGAGGGTACTCAAAGCGTGGACTGTAAAAATTATCCTGTTCTGTCTCCATCTTTTTGAAGTACTGGTAATACGAGGGTCGGTCAGAAAGTTATGCACCACAACTACTATCTAAGCTAATAATAAAGACTGAAGCATTATATTTGCGTCAATTGAAGTTTATAATCTTTTGAAGGTGTATACCAAATTGCACCTCTGTAGACCAATTCTAACTGCGACACAAACCCGCTGGAATGGCAGATGTTAATGACGTATGTTACGAGCAAAGGATTGTTATACAATTGTTAATCGCAGAGAAAGAAACTTGTTAACATTCACAAAAATTTGTGTATTGTTTATGGCAATTTTACAGTCGATAGAAGCACAGTTAGTCGCTGGGCACAGAGAGTTTTGGTTCCTGCAAGTGGAGATGTAGAGCTGTCTAATAAGCCGCGCTCTTGACGTCCTGCCACAGCCACCTGCCAGACCGTGTTGGAGTGTGCTAACACCATGATTCACAGAGAGAGGCGAACCACAAGTCAACAGTTGCACATGCAGCTGTCAATAAGCAAAGGTAGTGCGATAGAAATTTTCAAAAACCTGCGATATTCAAAGGTTTGCGCAAGCTGTGTTCTTCGAGATCTCACAGAAAACCTTAAAACCCAAAGGAAAAGAATGTGTTTCGGAATTGTTGCGGCTGTTCGAGACACATGGAGATGTTTTTAAGGGGGGAGGGGGGGGGGGGGATCAAACATTGTGACCGGAGACGAAACTTGGATTCATCATTTTGAGCCGGAGACACAAAGTCAGTCAATGGAATGGCATCATCCTCAATCACCAGCGATGAAAACCAGAGAAACAGATCCATCAGCCGGTCACTAAACTCAATCGTCGTTACTGCAGGGTTAGGCCTCACAAGAATTGAGAGCAACTGCTTCTTCTTTACGACAACGTGCGTCCTCACACAAGTTTGTAAACATGGGAGACAATCGACAAATTGTGGTGGAATTTACTGCCCCATCCACCTTACAGTCCAGACCTTGGCACCATCTGATGTCCATCTTTTTCGGTTCCCTTAGGAATGGTATCCTTGGGTGATTAATGCAGTGAAGAAATGGCTGCAAGAACAGGACAAAATGTGGTACAGATCAGGGATACATGCTCTTGTTTCAAGATGGCGTAAAGCCGTTAAAGTTGGTGGGGATTATGTTGAGAAATGTTTGCTGCACGTGTGCATGAACATTGTGACTAAATTTCATTTGTATGTTATTAACGGTTAAAGAGACAATAATCGTGGTGCATAAGAATCTGACCTACCCTCGTATAAATGCAGATGCCATAAACAAAATATTGCACTATTTATTGCCTGTCATATTTCGCTGCAACTCGTTGGGTGCATACTGCAGAGTTATATATCATATGAAATGGAGAAACAAATAATATTTTGGCTGAAATAATAAGTACGTAGTCGTTGATATTATTCGAATGTCGAGAACGTTAGCCTCACGGAAGTCTCACACTTGAAAGCAGTCTTTCTGTTTGACAGCAACGGCCGGAATCCCCTAATTGATAACGTTTCATTATATATGAGCAATGGATTATTGGTAATATAAGTATACTACGAGAGGTTTTCACACCTTAAAAGTGTGATAGAAATTACAATAGCCACGCCGTTGTCTTGGAATCTGTCAATATTGTTGTTAAGAATGTCAAGAGTGTCAAACACTGGTCATCACGGTACAGACGAACATGGTGACACCATAAGGACAGTTTAAAGATGGCCGCCCCACTTTTGACATTCACCAAAGAGGAGCAGCGTTCTGTTATCCGTTGTTTTTCAATCACTGAAGAGGTGAAACCTATAGACATTTATCGGCGAATGAAGATCAAGTAAGGTGATGCATATCTGTTAGTCCAGCAAGTGTATGCGTGGAGTAGGAAGTTTCAACACGGCATGATCTCTATGACAGATAATTCACGACGGGGTCAGCTCACATAATAGTGGCCCCAGAGTAGACTTTCTACAGGAGTCCAAGCACTTGATCGATGTTGGAGGACTTGCATTGAACATAGTCGTGACTACATCGAAACATTACACATTTGTTCTGTACTTCTTCACAATATTTTCACCCACCCAAAAAATGTAAGGTTGTTATTTCAAGCACCCTCGTATATAAATGGCAACCATGAGAATATGTGAAGTAACCCTCTTTTGACTACAATCACTTTAAAATTAATAACCTATTAACAGGATTATTAATCTGAGCTGAACCGGTAATTGACCCTAATATAACTTCTCTCTGATGTTGAACGGGGTAGGGGTAATTGAATCGGGGGAAAACATCGAAAATATGTGATGATACAACTGTTTAATTTTATTTAGAACAAGGAGTCGGACAGTTTACATGTCGCCCCCTTGTCTGTGTAATTTATGTACTGAAAACATCATGTGGACTGTTATAGAAAATATCGACAAGGAACTATACCATCTTTTTAATCGAAACAGCTGAACTTTGATCTGCTGACGGCAAATTGTTTCAATCAACAACACAAACGGGAAATTGACAAGCTAATCTAGTCAATACTAGAGCAACGGCAGAAACAAATTGCGCATCCAGAGCAACAAATACAAAATGTACATACAGTGAAACATATACAAAATGTACATAGAGTGCAACAAAATCCAGGTGCACATCCAATGCAACAAAATCAAAATGTATATCCAAGCAAGAAATACAAAATGTACATGCAATGCAACGAATACAACATGTACACCCAAGCAACCAATAAAAAATGTACATACAATACAACAAATACATAATGTACACCCAATGCAACAAATACAACATGTACATACAATGCAACAAATACAACATGTACATACAATGCAACAAATACAACATGTACACCCTGTGCAAAAAATACAAAATGTACATACAATGCATCAAATACAGAATGTACACCCAAACGGGACACCCTTGGGCAAGGTTGAATACTGAATACCCGTTTAGTCAATTCCTCCCCCCACCCCATCAGAGTTACATGAAGCCATGGGAGCAGGTGGTGGATGGAGTGTGAGAGCAGCCGACAGATTGTTGTTGGTTATGGTCTTGCACTCTGCGGCGATAGGCAGATGATCTCATCGGTAGAGATAATGGCTGTGGCCACCGACTAGTACAGTCACTGCCCAGAAGGAAAGCAATGGCAAACTACCTTCTGCAAAACTTGCCAAGAAACCATAGCAACCATAACACCCAAATGCAACAAATACAAAAGGTACACCCAATGCAACAAATCCCTGAACAAAAATGAGGGGAAAAAAACAGATCTATTCAACAAGAACTTCGGATTGATGAAGATTGGTATTAGGACAAGTACAATGAAGATTGGTATTAAGACAAGTACAATGGAGATTGGTTTTATAAAAGTATAATGAAGATTGGTATTAGGACAAGTACGATGAAGATTGATATTAAGACAAGTACAAGGAAGATTGGTATTAAGACAAGTACAATGGAGATTGGCTATTAGAACAAGTACAATTAAGTTTGGTATTAAGACAAATGCAATGAAGATTGGTATTAAGACAAGTACAATGAAGATTGGTATTAAGACAAGTTCAATGGAGATTGGTTTTATAAAAGTACAATGAAGATTGGTATTAGGACAAGTACAATGAATATTGGTATTAAGACAAGTATAAGAAAGATTGGTATTAGATCATGTACAATGAAGATTGGTATTATAACAAGTACAATGAAGATTGGTATTAGGACAAGTACATTGAAGATTGGTATTAAGACAAGTACAATGGAGATTGGTTTTATAAAAGTACAATGAAGATTGGTATTAGGACAAGTACAATGAATATTGGTATTAAGACAAGTACAAGGAAGATTGGTATTAGATCAAGTACAATGAAGATTGGTATTATAACAAGTACAATGCAGATTGGTATTAGGACAAGTACAATGAAGATTGGTTTTATAAAAGTACAATGAAGATTGGTATTAGGACAAGTACAATGAATATTGGTATGAAGACAAGTACAATGAATATTGGTATTAAGACAAGTACAAGGAAAACTGGTATTAGATGAAGTACAATGAAGAATGGTATTATAACAAGTACAATGAAGATTGGTATTAGGACAAGTACAATGAAGATTGGTATTATAACAAGTACAATGAAGATTGTTATTATAACAAGTACAATGAAGATTGGTATTAGGACAAGTACAATGAAGATTGGTATTAAGACAAGTACAATGAAGATTGACTATTAGGACAAGTACAATAAAGATTAATATTAGGACAAGTACAATGAAGATTGGCTATTAGGACTAATACAATGAACATTGGTATTAAGACAGTGTCGTGAAATACTGAGAGTTAATGATTCCCAGATAGACGACTGTATACACCGACCACCCAGGTAGAAGAAGGGTTAACCACCGAAGCAGTAAGGGTAACAAACAAAGGAGTGACCAGGCGCATGTGTTTATAGGTCAAGACACGAAAGGGGGTCGCTAACCACACAGGTAAACTGTCGAGTGGAAAAATTGGTTTGCGACAAAGGCAGACAGTATTATTGGACAGCATATTGCGGTATGGGTGTGAAACGGTTCAGAGCTGTAATTTTCCACTAACGATGATAATGAAGTCTGGATGTGAGGTGTCCAGCAAGGTCAAGGACTATGCGGCAAAAATGACCTATAAAGAGTGGCTACGTCTTTGTGAGGGAGTGTGATTCTTAGGTTTCGGGAGAAGAAGGATTATGAAAAGGGATGTGCTGCGTTCAGAAGAACGTTTGTGTATTTATGGTGCATTAGTACTCCCAATTCAGTAAAGGATGTTTATAAGGTATTAATATATTAGAGTATAGTTTAGCATAGGAATATAGATGGGCGTGAAGTGCATTTAACATTGCTTTCTATTAGTAGGAATAGTATAGACGTTAGGTGAATCTTCTATCCTATGTCAGAGTGGATTTTTTCGGAAGCCTTTTCATTTCGGCTGGAGGAAAAGACACTCACATAGGAGAGAAGAGGAAGCAGACACAGATCTCATTATTAAATGTATATCACACAGGTTTCCATACCAGTGCGGGACTTATCAACTAAGATATAACACAGATGGCTGTGGTCAAGATCACCCAGTGTTGATAAACCACAAGAAAGCACTTTAAAGTAATAAAGCACGACACTTGTGCATAAGAAAGGAAAGAAAAGAATTTTCATCGTAAGAAGTAAGGAGGACAGAGAATGGAAAATAGAGATCATTTAAACTAATAGAAAAACTCAAATGACTCAGTATCGAAGAGTTGCAAGGTGCATACAAAGTGCCTATACCAATTAAGAACTATCCAGTGTAGAACTTGTACAGGACAAAAATAGAGAATATTAGAAACCCGATGTGTTTTTCCAGGATGGAATTAAGAACGCTATAAGATAAGAAAGACCATTCCGTTTAAGCTGACAGCATATGGTGATCGGGTTAAATACATTCATCCAGTGGTGAACATTTTTCATTACAAAAAACGGATATATCTACAGACTCAAGCAGACGGAGCTGTCAGGGTGAGATCGTTCCGTTGTATCTATGTAATGTCCTGTATTCTAGCTGAGAGAAGAGACGAGAGAAGACACGGAGACTATCTATCAACATCTTATCTGGCATCCACACTAGAAGAACATACCAACTACATAGACAATATCCATACATACACCAGACATAGTTTTTATTAATAAATCTTGTATTTATCGTTGAAAGGAACTGTTGTCGGAGTATGTGTTGAGGGAATAACAGAGAGAGAGAGAGAGAGAGAGTTAAAGAAATAGATATATGGAAGGGAAGACAGAAGAGAGGAGTGTAGACAAAAGTCAGTCAATAATCCCAACAGATGATAAGTTTAAAGATGTGCTTGTGGATTCCAACCTCCTCTCGGGAAAATAACAGGACATAATTTATGGAGCGAGCGGGATACATACAGAATACCCATATGACCTGAAAGCATAACATGGCATATGCATAAAGGGGTACTTGCATATTGGCACAGGCATAGCGGAGTACCTGCATGTTGGGACATACTGATTGGAATAAATATAAGTATACATTGATGACTTTTAATGGAAGGACGTCCATTGGATATATGGTGCCATTACATTTATGGTGGAAACATTTCATTAACGCTGGTGACTTTACAGTGAGAAAGTTCCAGACAGAGTGAATGTGGATAGGTGGTAAGACACATTACATACCTAGTCACACGGTCACACGTCTACATAAGTCTTTATCCTATATCTCCTCTTGTGGATGAGAGAGTGGTTTTGATGTACTGTGTGGTGTTGTAGATTTATAATATTAGATAGACATAGATTAATGATATAGAGTCTAACTGGAATATAATTGTATAGTGAGTACTTCTTTACTGCCTTGAGGTGTCTTTACTCAACGTGCTGACTTATCTGCTGTAACTATGGCAACTCCTAAAGTAACTACAGCCGAACTGAGGGCCAACGGGGAGGCAATTGGTTTAGCTGGTTCCGAGCTAACGGATTACATACAAGAAAGAGAGCGAGAGTTTCGTCAAGCGGAAAGGGAGGAGCGTAAGGCCCAGTTGGAAGCAGAAAGGGAGGAGCGTAAGGCCCAGTTGGATGCAGAAGAAGCCACAAAGATCAGAGAACATGAATACCGCATGAAAGAGCTAGAACTCAAGACTCAAACTAAGGGAGAAATAGATGGAGTGGAAGGAAATTCTTCTTCACCTGGTTCAACCCATATGAGTGGACATGGTTACCATGCCATGAAGTTTCCCTTAGCTGTCTACGATCAGTCTAAGGAACGCTTTGACCAGTACGCATCTCGTTTCGAAGCAATGTCAGTCGCTATGGGGCTGGATCGGAGCAGATGGGCTCTTAAACTATCCCAGGGATTAATCGGTTCGGGATTTGAAGTGTACACACGCTTACCACCAGGACAGGAAAATAATTACGAGGAATTAAAAGCCGCTTTGATGAGGCATTTTGACATCACAGCACAAACGTATCGGAAGAAGTTTAGATCGTCTAGACGAGAGCCGGGAGAACTATTCGCCGCCTACAGTCTAAGGCTGAAATCCTATCTCCAGAAATGGATGGACTTGGCAGAATTCAAGAGGGATTATGAGAGTCTCGAAGAGATGATGGTGGTCGATCAGATGCGACAGCAAATGTCAGAACCACTGAAGACATTTTTAGGAGAACAAGGGGCAGAACGGCTGGATGTTGTGAATAAGCTGGCGGAAAGATTCGTAGAAGTCCATGGGGAAGCTAAAGAAACCAATGTACAATCCACAAAAGGTCAGGAGAAACAAGACCGAAAGAAACCTTAAAAACTGGGAAGGAGGAAAGGTGGAACCTTATATAAAGCACACAGAGGAGAGTTCAGAGAAGGTGAAGGTAGGAAACCAGAGCACCTCGAATTCTCAAGCGAAACGACAGTGGTCTGAGAAGTGGTGTTCATTTTGCAAGGCGGCCTCTCACAACACCAAAGACTGCAGATCGAAACCTAAAAGTTCTTACTTCGCAGCATGCAAAGTGATTCCTACATCGGTGATCACAGACAAGGCTGAGGTCGGCGAAGGAGAAAGGAACAAAAAGGACACACGGAAACCTAGGAAAGGAACAGGGTGCACACACTGCCAGTCGATAACACATAATACTGTGGACTGCAGATGCAAGGCAAACGACGCCAATTGCATAACCAACCTCGAGGAATTAAAAGAGGAAGGCAAGGAAACGGTCAAGGAGATGAAAGACACTCAGGACCAAGAGAGACCACCTGTGGTGGAACTGATTGAAGTAAATGGCCAACAGGTTGCTTGTCTCTACGATACAGGTTTGGATGGGGAAGCGGTGGTGGACGCCAGCCTAGTAAGCCCAGACCAACTTACAGGGGAGACCATAGAGATACAGCCGGCAATGAGGAGTGTTGTTACCATGACGCTGCCAATCGCCAAGGTGGAGATTAAATCCAGGTACGTCACGGGCATTATTCCAGCTGCTGTATTATCTGACTCCTTATTTCCCATGATCATTGGTACGAAATATGTCTTTTTGGGAATGCCCAAACAGCCAACCCACAAGGAAACAGTAATCAGTGGATCTCAAGGGAAGGAAAAAGAGGCAGAGACACTATGCGACAACTCAGGGATAGGAGAATTGCATACTGCCCAGAGGAAGGATACTACGTTGCATCCTTGCTACAGGAAGCTGCAAAGAAGTGCTGAGCCACCAGAACGGGGACAGTACTTTCTGAAGAATCAACTACTCTATCGGAGAGCTGGGAGGGGAGATAACCTGCATGAGCAGTGGGTGGTTCCAGAGACCCACCGTCCTCACATTCTTCAGAGTGGACACATCATAGGCGAGAATCGACATATGGGTGTCAGAGAGACCTTGCAGCAAATATCCGGCCATTATTGCTGGCCAGGAATGACCGGAGATGTACGCCGGTGGGTGAAGTCTTGTTCGGAGTGCCAGAAAGCACCACCCAACAAGCGAATTAAGAGGAAACTAGCTCTTAAAGTGGAAGACAAAGTGGAAGTGTGGAGTCCAGCAGAGACCAATATACTCCAAGTAGGATGGAAAGGACCTTATCCTGTGGAAAAGGTGGTGTCCAAGAACATCTACAAAATACGGATCGGGGAAGAGAAGAAAAATCTCCCTAGACATCTCATTAGGAAATATGAAGAGAGATCCGGGAGCAAAGCTTCGCACTTTATGGTGATGGCAGCCATTGGGACAAAGGTTACCAGTCCAGACGAAGACCAGAGATCGCCAGTACAACATAGGAGGGCCTATGGGACAGTACGTGATAGGTCAGATTTACCCAACGACAGGAGAAGGGAAATCACAAGTCAGGGAAAGGACAAGAGTGAAAGTTTCACCGGTAACCAAGTTCAGAAGGGGTGGGTAATGTCGGGAAAAGCGAGAATTACCCAGGACTCCAACCGAAGATTGGCTGACCAGATACAATATCGCCCAAGATGGTCCTGGAAGCAAAAGTCCAGGAGATTTGGGAAAGACGACTCGGTCCATCGAGGACGAGGTGGAACATCCCCAGAGGCAAAGCCGGGGGAAACCAAGAGGACATGGAAGCAGTGTTACAATCAGGATGGGACAATCTGTCTGTATTGTGAGCCGTCGCTGACGCAAGTCGAAAGTAGGTCGACCGGACGTACAGGAGCGAGGAGCCAACACTAGTTTCAGTCGTGAGTAGTATAGTAGGGTGTCAATTAGAGCGCCTACTGGATAATGTGAGGATCCAATCATATCATCAACACGTGATGTTAATAGCTACTTCGCAGAAGCTCAACGCACGGTGGATGTGATGAACGTTGTTGCTGCAACTGGACTTCACAGTAGAATACATCCTTGGTAAGGAGAATGTAGGAGCAGATTTCTTATCCAGACATCCAGCTCCGGAGGAAGAAGACTAGGGTTGTGGATCATGGGAATCAAACCTACAGTGAGAAAGATTCGACGCGGTCTAATCTCTTAAGAGGGGGCCTATGTCGTGAAATACTGAGAGTTAATGATTCCCAGATAGACGACTGTATACACCGACCACCCAGGTAGAAGAAGGGTTAACCACCGAAGCAGTAAGGGTAACAAACAAAGGAGTGACCAGGCGCATGTGTTTATAGGTCAAGACACGAAAGGGGGCCGCTAACCACACAGGTAAACTGTCGAATGGAAAAATTGGTTTGCGACAAAGGCAGACAGTATTATTGGACAGCATATTGCGGTATGGATGTGAAACGGTTCAGAGCTGTAATTTTCCACTAACGATGATAATGAAGTCTGGATGTGAGGTGTCCAGCAAGGTCAAGGACTATGCGGCAAAAATGACCTATAAAGAGTGGCTACGTCTTTGTGAGGGAGTGTGATTCTTAGGTTTCGGGAGAAGAAGGATTATGAAAAGGGATGTGCTGCGTTCAGAAGAACGTTTGTGTATTTATGATGCATTAGTACTCCCAATTCAGTAAAGGATGTTTATAAGGTATTAATATATTAGAGTATAGTTTAGCATAGGAATATAGATGGACGTGAAGTGCATTTAACATTGCTTTCTATTAGTAGGAATAGTATAGACGTTAGGTGAATCTTCTATCCTATGTCAGAGTGGGTTTTTTCGGAAGCCTTTTCATTTCGGCTGGAGGAAAAGACACTCACATAGGAGAGAAGAGGAAGCAGACACAGATCTCATTATTAAATGTATATCACACAGGTTTCCATACCAGTGCGGGACTTATCAACTAAGATGTAACACAGATGGCTGTGGTCAAGATCACCCAGTGTTGATAAACCACAAGAAAGCACTTTAAAGTAATAAAGCACGACACTTGTGCATAAGAAAGGAAAGAAAAGAATTTTCATCGTAAGAAGTAAGGAGGACAGAGAATGGAAAATAGAGATCATTTAAACTAATAGAAAAACTCAAATGACTCAGTATCGAAGAGTTGCAAGGTGCATACAAAGTGCCTATACCAATTAAGAACTATCCAGTGTAGAACTTGTACAGGACAAAAATAGAGAATATTAGAAACCCGATGTGTTTTTCCAGGATGGAATTAAGAACGCTATAAGATAAGAAAGACCATTCCGTTTAAGCTGACAGCATATGGTGATCGGGTTAAATACATTCATCCAGTGGTGAACATTTTTCATTACAAAAAACGGATATATCTACAGACTCAAGCAGGCGGAGCTGTCAGGGTGAGATCGTTCCGTTGTATTTATGTAATGTCCTGTATTCTAGCTGAGAGAAGAGACGAGAGAAGACACGGAGACTATCTATCAACATCTTATCTGGCATCCACACTAGAAGAACATACCAACTACATAGACAATATCCATACATACACCAGACATAGTTTTTATTAATAAATCTTGTATTTATCGTTGAAAGGAACTGTTGTTGGAGTATGTGTTGAGGGAATAACAGAGAGAGAGAGAGAGAGAGAGTTAAAGAAATAGATATATGGAAGGGAAGACAGAAGAGAGGAGTGTAGACAAAAGTCAATCAATAATCCCAACAGATGATAAGTTTAAAGATGTGCTTGTGGATTCCAACCTCCTCTCGGGAAAATAACAGGACAGACAGGTACAATGAAGATTGGTATTCTTCTACTTCTTCAGCGTTCCGAGCCATTGAGGTTCTTTGCTGTAGATACAATCCGTCTCCATTCGTCTCTCTGGTTGACCTTCTCTTGCCAGTCGCCGATTCCAAGTGCTTGTAGGTCTGTATATATATTATCTCTCCACCGTCTTCTTGGTCTACCTCGGGGTCCACGGTCATTTATTTCCTGAGTGTAAGCGAGTTTTTTTCCCCTATTATCTTCCATTCTTTCTATATGCCCCAGCCATTGTAGTATATTAGCCTTCATGATACCAGTGATTAGCGGGGACTTAAACAGATCATAAATGTCTTTGTTACTTCTTCTTTTCCACTCTCCACTTTGTGTATCCCTAATGGGTCCAAAGATGCGTCTTAAAACTTAGTTCTAAAAGGTTTGTAACAAGGCTTCGTCTCCTTTCGTTGTACTCCAGGTTTCAGAGCCATACAGCACAACTGGTTTGATCAGTGTTTTGTATATTGTGATTTTGGTGTTACGAGATAGCGTATTTGATTTTAGTAGATGTTGTAGTGCATAGTATATCTTATTTCCAGAATTGATTCTAGTTTGTATTTCTTCCCTTATGATGTTGGAACAGTTGAAGATTGTACCCAGGTATTTGTATGTTTCCGTTCTTTTAATGGTCATATTATCTATTTGTATGTGGCCAGAGTTTTTAGCCATTCCTTCTCTGGAAATTACCGTATATTCTATCTTATCTTGGTTGATAACCAGCCCCATCTGTTGGGCTTTTTCCTTTAAGTGAGTCAATATTTCCAATGTCTTTTGTTCAACTTCCCCTATAATATCTATATCATCTGCATAACCAAGCAGCTTGGATGTTCCTCCAATATCACATTCCTCCTTTACCTTCCTTACAACTTTCTCTAGAGCCAGATTGAAGAGTAGCGGCGATATTGCATCACCCTGTTTCAAGCCAGATTGGTATTAAGACAAGCAAAATGAAGATTGGTATAGGACAAGTACAACTGAGGAAAATCAAACATTTTGGATACGTAAAAATAGATACACATCTGGAACTGATAAATAGGAGAGGGGAATGGGTTGGCATGGGGTTAAAGGGCAAGAGGCTGGACTTCATACACGAGATTGCATCCTACCCATGTGGCTGGTCGCTTTCCGCAGAGCGTCATCTCGAAATCGTCGCACAAAACACGGATTCCGTAGCTCCAGCGACGACCCCGAGGAGTCTCCAAGAATATCACATTCGTGAACCGAAAGACTTTACACGGAATAGAACCCACAACCTTCGGAGCACGAGGCAGCGTCGTAACCACTCGGCCACGGAGACGTTTGAACGGTCCGACGTGTGTGTCACGTGATCTACACAAATAATAAACGTGTCCCCATGGTAACGGCTGCCACAGGGGCACAAGGTGCTAGGACTACATACATTCTACAACAGGAACACAGAGCACGTCCCGAAGCACTGGCTTACTATAGGGGTCAGAGTGCACGGAGCACGTCCCGAAGCACTGGCTTACTATAGGGGTCAGAGTGCACGGAGCACGTCCCGAGGCACTGGCTTACTATAGGGGTCAGAGTGCACGGAGCACGTCCCGAGGCACTGGCTTACTATAGGGGTCAGAGAGCACGGAGCACGTCCCGAGGCACTGGCTTACTATAGGGGTCAGAGTGCACGGAGCACGTCCCGAGGCACTGGCTTACTATAGGTCTCTGGCTTGATAAGGTCATTACATATAAGTCAGAGTGCACGGAGAATTAGCCAGCCTGTCGTTTCCTCTGTTAGCGAACGACGAACGCAGACGTTGATCTATCACAACATTACCAGTATAGGCCTCTATCAACTACACTAACCCGCCAGCCTCACATATTCTAGGTTACCACATAATGAGCTACTGCTATATTTTAAAAACGAAGTAGAGGATCTGTTTCCATACATTGGGGTGCTAACCACATAAGTTGACTGGTTAGTTCGTTGGTAGATTGGTCTAGTAAGTCGTTGGTAGATTGGTCTAGTAAGTCGTTGGTAGATTGGTCTAGTAAGTCGTTGGTAGATTGGTCTAGTAAGTCGTTGGTAGATTGGTCTAGTAAGTCGTTGGTAGATTGGTCTAGTAAGTCGTTGGTAGATTGGTCTAGTAAGTCGTTGGTAGATTGGTCTAGTAAGTCGTTGGTAGATTGGTCTAGTAAGTCGTTGGTAGATTGGTCTAGTAAGTCGTTGGTAGATTGGTCTAGTAAGTCGTTGGTAGATTGGTCTAGTAAGTTGTTGTTAGATTGGTCTAGTAAGTCGTTGGTAGATTGGTCTAGTAAGTCGTTGGTAGATTGGTCTAGTAAGTCGTTGGTAGATTGGTCTAGTAAGTCGTTGGTAGATTGGTCTAGTAAGTCGTTGGTAGATTGGTCTAGTAAGTCGTTGGTAGATTGGTCTAGTAAGTCGTTGGTAGATTGGTCTAGTAAGTCGTTGGTAGATTGGTCTAGTAAGTCGTTGGTAGATTGGTCTAGTAAGTCGTTGGTAGATTGGTCTAGTAAGTCGTTGGTAGATTGGTCTAGTAAGTCGTTGGTAGATTGGTCTAGTAAGTCGTTGGTAGATTGGTCTAGTATGTCGTTGGTAGATTGGTCTAGTAAGCCGTTGGTAGATTGGTCTAGTAAGTCGTTGGTAGATTTCGCGTGAGTCGTTTGATTGATTGGTCTAGTAAGTCGTTGGTAGATTGGTCAAGTAAGTCGTTGGTAGATTTCGCGTGAGTCGTTGGTTGAGTGGTCGCATGAGTCGTTGGTTGAGTGGTCGCATGAGTCGTTAGTTGCTTGATTGGCTATTTTCGGGCGAGAGATTCGTTGATAGGGTTGTATGAAAAGATTTAATGGAACTGCGGTAAAGAAGTGGAAATGCCAACAATATAAAGTAACTCAACATAGTGCAGCTTTACGAAGGACAATTAGCCGCCGCAATGTCCTTTCTATTCCGTAATTGTGTTCTGCTAAGCTGCATTACTTATTGTTATTGTACATTGTTGACAGGCTTGAGGTGGTCTTTATGATATTGTATGGGTAATGCAGCTAGAGGATGTATGTGTCTATGTGTGTGTGTGTGTGTGTGTGCTTTCGCTCAGTTTGATCTCAAGTGTAGTCCATACCCATGCTACTACTTCTAGTTCACTGGACTGATGTGTGCGTGTGTGCATTAGTTTTCCCCGTAGTCAGCGTTTCTCGCCATCAGGCGACCCTACTACTACTTCTGATGTACTTGTAATTTACGTCCCCAAGTCAAGGACGATCAGTCAACATTTTCAGGTTGACAGTTATAGGGGTTGAACCCGTTACCAAGGCATCAGCACACCGGAAGTTTATGAGCGAGAGCTTTTATCCATGGTTGTCTGGTCGTCATGTCCCCAAATTGTTTACGAAGTAATGACAATGAGGTCACTTACCCCTCTCCTGCTATTATTATTAATTTTAAAATTAAGTCTCCACTTTCCACGGTCTTCTCACTAAGCCTTAGGTCTAGCCTATTTTTAGCCACGTCTTAACTAGCCATCGTCCCTGGGAACGGCTATTTATATCTGACCCGCCTAAATGCGGATACTACAGCCATTAATGGTAACACGGTTTTGTCCCTTAGATCTAATAATAATTCGATGTTACATCTCATGCACGTAATGTAACTGGCGGGTTTAAATCTCCGTGTATGTAACTAGTACTTTAGTTTGCCAGGACTGGGGAAGTACAGACCAAAATATCCTTCTTCGTTCCCCGTGTAAGGTTATTAGGACGTGTTTGTTTTCCATATAAAAGTCTTAATACATTTTTTCTTATTTCTGTTGTTGTTAAGGAGGCAACAAGGGATAACATGAGTAAAGGGGAGGTCAGTGCCCAAAGGGAAATAAACGCGAAGAGAGTTAGCGCCCTTTGAACGTTATATGTCATCGTTGGGGAAAACCAGAGAGAGAGAGAGAGAGAGAGAGAGAGAGAGAGAGAGAGAGAGAGGGAGGGAGGGGTGATGGAGAGAGAGAGAGGGAGAGCATTTGTCTCCAAAGTTTGTGCGTTTTCTGAGTGAGCTTTCATGATGATGGACGTACAAATACGCAACAGTCATCTTCTAAGCATGAACAATGGAAGTTCAAAACAATGTTTTCCCTTAGTGAATTTAAATAACAAAGACACAAACAATAGTTTGCACGATTTATTGCATGCCATATTTTCCTGCATCTCGTTAGGTACATATTGCAGAAATCAGGCAACATAAAGCGATTAGATAGATCCTTCAAGGTGAAATATACACATATTCACACAGTAATTTAAATTGTCTACCACGTACGGATGGATTGAGACGGTGGCATGGAGGAATATCAGCAGCAGAGTTGATCCAGAAAACCAAAGACCGAGATCTATGGAGAGCCATGAACGCCTACGCCAGCCGGCACGGCACTTGATGATGATGATGACCACGTATCAAGTGAGAAAGAGGTAGAAGGGAAAATTCTTCACCAAGTGGATTGTTTTAAATACCTAGGGGCATTTATAATATCGGATGGAAGATGCACAACAGAGATTAAGAGCAGAATAGGGCAAGCAAAGGCTGCATTTCAGAAAATGAAGACTATCTTATGTAATAAGTCACTATCATTGAATGTAAGAAAGAGAGTGCTGAAGTGTTATAAAGAACCTGTTTTGCTGTATGACTGTGAATCTTGGAATGGAACTGAACTAATTAGGCAGATATTGGAAGCAACAGAGATGTGGTTCCTGAGAAGAATGTTGCGAATTTCTTTGACTACCAAAGTAACTAACGACGATTGCATGAAAGAGACTAACGACACTAGAATATTATATACAACAATAAGACAGAGGCAAACAGCTTTTTTTCGTCATGTGATAAGAAGAGAGGCATTGGAGAACATCGTGACAACTGGAAAGATCGAGGGGGAGAGAGACATAGACAGACCAAGAGAAGTGATGTGGCATGGATTGAGACGGTGGCATGGAGAAATATCATTAGCAGAGTTGATCCAGAACACCAAAGACCGAGATCTGTGGAGGGTCATGAATGCCTACACCAGCCGACATGGCACTTGATGATGATGATGATGATGATGATGATGATGATGATGATGATGATGATGATGATGATGATGTCTTTCTGTTTGCAGTTACACTACATTGAGTACACTTAGACAATTCTGATGGGGGTACGTGAAGTGGAAGGACTGTTACACTTGTTTGGCCTGAGTGCACGCAGGAAACAGTGGTTAGTCTCTCCCTGGCTTTGGGTGCAAGTATGGAAACACCTCGTCCGATTGTACATGCCATTGTCGGCGTAACATCCGAGCCATTAATTCAATGAGTAAACTGGGTCATACACGTAAACAGGAAGTGGAATTGGTCAGTTCGTCAAGAACATAACAGCAAGCGACAGGATTGACGTTCCGGCTAAAGCCTTCGTCAGCACACAAACTATAAACAGATATTGATTCAACTGACTGGTACCTTGCCGTCTTAACAGAGGATGGTTTATAAAATGAAGTTATACCTCTCCATAACGCAAAGCCTGGGCTGAATTTATTGACCACGTGTTGCCGATCCCTGCTTAGTTTACTCAAGAGGAAGGTAACACCAAACATCTGGAACAAGACAAGCTGCAGAAGCTGTCGAATCAGCGAAGCAATGCTCTAACTTTTCGCCTGTCGAGCTTCCATTGTAGACCAGTTACCGACCAAGGCTTAGGGCCTGGTCTGCCATGACATTTAGTCTTTAAGTTGCATTTCCTCACCCTAGGGTAAGGCTTATACTCTAACAGTTGCGCTCCTCCTCGCACTCAGCGTACCGGAAGTTTAATGGCAAGCGTGTTAAACCAAGCGGCCACGCTGACCCTGTCATCGCAATAAGAAATAAATTGGAGAACTTGGTGACAACTGGCAAAATCGAGGGGAAGAGAACAAGGGGAAGACAGAGAAGTAAATACCTGTATGGTTTGACCACATGGCATGGTGGAGACAATAACACTGAGCTGATCCACGACTCTGGTGATTGAGTGAAATGGCAAATCTTGACCGCCCACGTTTATCGGCATATCACTTGATGGTAGAATGGATGTGGTCTTCTATTGCTGAGTATACCTGCCAGTGGTCAGTTTGTTTGTTTTTCAAATTATTATTATTATTATTATTATTATTATTATTATTATTATTATTATTATTATTATTATTATTATTATTCTGTTTGCCCATGTTTATGTGACATGATTCAATAAACAATTATACCTGAGTGTAATTACTGTAGTGTCACGTCAGTTGTGATTGTGTTATTGTGTGGGATGTGGATTTTAATTCCTGAGAATAATTCGTTAAAATGTCTAGGGGGTATTATTGATTCTCTGTCACTGGTAAGAATGCAGGGTGATCAGGGATATTTACCACAAATCCCAGGAGGAAAGAGTTCCATCCTTGAAACAATGGCATCTGTGTGTAGGTTTCCCTTCCCACTTCATCACCCTTTAAATTAACTATAGATGCTAGAGGGAGATTGATTGCTCACAACATATAAACAACCACTTATTGGACACCACATTTACTTGATGTACACAACACTTTTGGACAAACAGTTCAGGTATTAACTCAAGATCTGCAATTACATATATAGATGTGTAATAAACACTGTGCATTTTCAGACAGGCATGGGAATGATATGCAGTATTACAACATAGTACCCAGTGACCCCAGAAAAAAACAAGGTTATTACAAACAACACAACAACCACAAATTGGTTCTGCTAACTTGACTCATTGTACCTAGATAAAATCACATTGGTCTAGGTGCAGAAACCCAACATACATACATTTATTTCTGACACCATGTACAATTCTCATATTTAAAAATAATGAGTGGGTGTCAAAATATTATACATATATGTCATAACATAACCCTTTAGGTGTACACCATTACCATGTAAAACAATCTTTACCCTTTTCCTGTCATTGAAGAAAACCACACTCATGCAAACAGTTGATACTAATAATTAAATTAATTAATTATAGTGTTCATTTAGGCGTTGCGGCTGGGCATTCTTCTCCAGTGCAAAGCAGTTAATGTCCATAATTATCCGTGCAGAATTATACTCACAGTCATTTTCTACTCACAGTATGTCCACCGAAGTTGGCTGGCGAATGTTTCTAATCCATAATCCAAGAATAGAATTATACATAAGCACATATTCTCTCCATGAGACTGAATTTAAGAATACTCGGTTGCCATTTGGGTTGTGTTCCAATTGAAATTGATGCCTAGGTCTGTCATACTTTCAGGAGATGCAACTTAAGCTCTGCAGAAGGTTCTTCCCTATATCATCTTATCGATGAAAAGATGACGACTGTCCAACAGCTCGGTTTATGTTAACCGTTTCCCAATTTAGTTCAAAAGGCTTTGTCACACACCCGGTTCATGTTGATAGGCCATCCCACACTTGATGATGGGCAGTTAGGCTGACATGGGACCAGCATAGAGTTCTCATTCATTCCATTTCTGTGTAGAACATACAGTGGTGAATCATTCATTTGGTTTCATCTGAAGATTCTGCTGCAGGCATGTAACTGAAGAATATTACTCCACCACATATCCAGGTTTGCAAGCCATCAGGTGATTCCTTTGGTTGCAGGCGTAAAGGCATTTACTCATCTAGCTGCTTTCATATGGTTCTTTTGATGGTGTTCAGGTTTTGGACCTTGAGGTAATCTGGTGTAGTTATGGTTCAGATGTTCTGAAGTTGGTACATTTGTTTGTATTGGCTATAATGTTGTTTCAGTGTCTCTTCCCATTTTTTTGAGTTGGTGTTCATAGCTAGAACTTGGTGTTGCATGGCTGGAACCTTATGTTTGACTTTTGCAGCTGTGAGATGTTCTTTCGAAGACTTATCCATTGTGGATATTAACTTGGTAATCCAACCAACAGTTGAAGGTTACTCACTGTTGTTAGTTTTAGTAACTTGAAGAAGGATTGTCCCAGTTTCACTGACTTGGTTGAATGATGAGGCCATTAGTGATACTTCTCAGAAGTAACGCAAACGATACACTGTTGTCAGTACTCTGATGATCTTCATCTTTGTAGATTATTAGATCTTGAAGTCCGCCCTGGATATTCCTACTACAATAGGACTTAATCACTCACCCAGTCAGTTGTCTTCTAATTTATCTGTTGCTCGCTATGGAGCTATTGAGTGCCGCAGTAAACATTGAGGTATTGCTAGATCCAGACTATGGTTTGGACATTCACTTTATGGCTGTTTACCCAGGATCCAGTGTTAGTGATATAGTCCCACCAAATTCAACCACCACCTGCTTCTCTTCTATAGAAAAGGGATGACAAAGAATACAACACTAGCATTAACCTACTGTGTTATGATAAAAGGTTTACAACACAATTACAAACACAAATACAAAACAACAAGGGGAAAAGAGTGGGTGTCCATGTTCCACTGTCCCTCATTGCCGAGTAGAGCCATTCTGACCCTTCCTAGTGAGTAAGGTATTTTCTCACTTATATTTTGTTCTGTTGTTACTGGGACTATTGGATGGGTGAAGTCATTCTGTCCATCCAACATGTTGATATTGTCTCTCTCATTACTTGAAGAAAATAGCCTATACAGAATCCCTGTGGTTTCTAATGCCGCGTCTTCATTTCGGCACTATAATCATCACTAGGTCAAGACTATTCACCATTGGCTTCTTAAGTACTGACATACATATGTATTCTTACATCAACATCCTCTAATCCCAAGGTGCAACATTAAAATGTATATTCCCACAGTAAAAAGTAACAATCAGAACAAAGAAAATTCTCATACCAAAAATAACATACATGTACATTTCTCTGATATTAAGTACATGATAATCATACATAATAATCATAATGATGATGCAGGGAGCCTAGGTTTTTGAATTATCTTCATGAACTAAAACATCCATTGTTTTCTCCCACTGCGTACAGCACATGAGGATAGTAATCGCTGTGATATGTTTTGCCAATGACTGCTATTATTCGGAGGGTATTTATGAGAATAACTTATGCCGCATGGTCCAGTCTTCTGAATATTGCAAGCACTTTATTCACATCAATCTTCGCTTCTGTTTCTACTACGGTGAGGCGATGCGGAGTGAATCCTATCCGAACATGCATTTACATCACGCGTTTACTTTAATTCTTCATGAATTTATATTCAAACATGGCCTGTCCCTAACACTATTTTATGAAATGATTATATGTTCACCCTCATATGGAGTGGTTACTAATCTGTTAACAAAAGAATGGTACTAAAATTTAGCACTATATTTCCAAGTTACAGATTATAATGTGGCAAAATATTTTATCCCCTGACTAAGTAAGAGTCAGGAATATGCGTAATCATTTGTATGTCCCCGCATGGATAAAACAAGTTCAGAGACATCCTTACCAGTGCATTTACACTACATAGGATATTTGAAGGTGGCAGACACCAGTTCTCTACTTGTGCAGTATGAAATCAAGAGTCTGCTCCTACATTGAGAAAATGTTTCTTTAAAGTCCAATCTCTACAGTACATAAATTATTTGCAGATTTCTAAGCATTGATAGGGATATATAGTTCCATTGCATAGAAGTTATTTTTCATAGGACTATGAAATTGGCAGAAACGAGTTTTCTTCTCTGAAGTATGAATCAGGAGTCTTTCCTAAATTGAAAAGAGTTTCTGACATGAGAGTTGATACTCTATGTACTACAGTACACATACTATTCATAGGTTATAAACACCATTTAGTTAGATATAAGTTCATAATGCCTATAAAAGATATTAACATAGGGATTTGAAGACATAGGAAAAATTACAGCGTGGCGCCCACCTGTGTTTCCTTAGTAAACATCATCCAGCCTGGTTTAAGAGAATTGTAACTAATTCTTAATTAAACATACTGGTCAATGTAATACATACATATATCTTAATAATGTAGATAACATACCAATAGCTTGAAGAGAATCATGTTTTTAAGGCAAAATACCTTTTCCCCGAAGGGAAAGGTCGACTTTCTTGCGTGGTGTCTTGACTAGAAATGGCCGCTTCAGTCTTTGTTTTCCCCCTCGCCAGGATTGGCCAGATAAGGGAGAGAAAACAAGCCAAACTAATTTTAGCTGTGCCACGGTCAGTCTATCGCTGTTTTATTTTCTCCTACATTAAGTAAGTTACTTAAACAGTAATTGTAAGGGTTTGTTTATTTTTAAGGGAGTCCATAAATAGGAAAGGGTAAGGACGTTTTATTATACCACATATTGTATTTTCTTCTTCTTGTTGTTTGCTGATGAATGTCTGTTTCCGTAACGTTTTCTGTTTTGTATAACACATTTTGTAAAGCTGCATTACGTTTCGTGTTTTCCATACCCCCTCCCCCACCTCCTCATTTCCACAGTTTTACCGCAGTTATCCTAGACACAGAAAACATTTTGGAACTTTTGTCAGTGTGTGTGTGTGTGGTTGTTGTCCTGCTCTGAATGCTGACTGTGTTTTGCTATTTATTTCATGTTTCTAAACTACAGTACTTTAACCTACTACAATTTATACCATATTCCCCATATTGAATGTTGGTGAAATTGGTCTGTCTGGCCGCATACTGTGTTGGTCGTTGGCTGGTTTTAATATTGGTATCACTACTGCTTACTTCCTTGTTTCTGGTGTGATTCGGGTTTTTCCCATTTTGTTGAAGAGTTTTGTGATTATTTCTGCGGTGCTTCTGGCAATTTATTTAGTATTCCATAGCTGAGTCTTTCTCCTAGTCGTGCCTTGTTTGACGTGTCTTATGTTGCGCGAATCACTTCTTCTGGCGTCATCATCATCATCATCATCATCATCATCATCATCATCATCATCATCATCATCATCATCATCATCATCATCATCCAGTGCTTGCCGGCTGGTGGTGGCGATCATGCTTCTCCTCAAAACTCAATCTCCTACGACAAGGAGCAGTTCGTGTGTTGACTCTATTCCATACCATGACACAAGACTGTCAATAATTGTCTCACGCTGTCTTCCTCTATTTCTCTTTCAACAAATCTTCCCAGTTGTCACAACATGTTCCGGTTTTTGTCTTCTCATAATGTGGTCAACAAAAAGTAACAAATAAAGACGATTACTTCTTTCCGCGGTTTCTGATAAGCTGTCTTTGCTACTTAGCTTTTCTCTGGCGTTATATTTGCGCTTCTTGTTTGATCTACAGATCTATTGGAAGTCGCGATAGCATAGTGCCTAGACGCTCGGCGCCGGCCCGGTGGTCACAGATTCGAATCCACATTAAGGCTGATTGTTTTTTTTAATTGATCTGAGCTGCCTGATCGACATGGCCTACAAGAGTACCGGAAATGGGTTGGCAATGGGGTGAGTGTGATACTGATCCCATGACCCACAGACCGCCGACTGGGCTAGACACGTGTGGGTCTAGCATCATATATCTCATGCGGATAAAGCGTGCAGTGGGTTCTTTACTTTACTTTACTTTACTTTACTTTAATTTACTTTAATTTACTTTATTTTACATTACGTTACGTTACTGTGTTTACTTTGCTTTACTTTGCTTTACTTCACTTTACATTACTTTACATTACATTACTTTGCTTTACTTTACATTACTTTACATTACTTTACTTTACGTTACTTTACATTACGTTACTTTACGTTACTTTACTTTACTTACAAGTCTATTAGCTGGTGTGTTGTGAGTGTTTTTTTTTCCCCACATAAATTTCGCTTAAAATTTATTCTTCTTCCGCGCACTTATTTAAATATTTGAAATGAATATTTCAGATTTCTATAATTAACATAATTATCTTCCATGGGCTGAAGGCGAGGTGGTGGTTCAACCCCCCACACCGGCTTTAAGTTGAAATTAAACGCTGACTTCTTGTTCAGAAAGCAATGACAAACTACTTAACGTCATCATGACTTCTTGTTCAGAAAGCAATGACAAACTACTGAACGTCATCATGACATTGACGCACTACCTACTGCACTATCAAGTAATTGCCTATTAAATGAACCTAGGATTGAGCGCAACGTCCTTCAAAGGGGTGACTAGTTGGTTATGTGTCGAAGTACACTTGTTCCTACAGCGAGGCGCCGTCGTCATTTGGAGGTGACATATTTGAATCCCGGTCGGTAATTACAGCGTTCAATTTATCTGTGGCCTAGTTCGTCCTCTAATCTCTACTTCCTTCTTCTATATGCGTTAAACAATACATCCACGTTTATTTATGAACTGCGCAGAACATGAAAAAACCTATAAAACATGAAATACCTGAAAGGTTTAATTATGAAATGAATTTTTAAAGTGCTTTCATTTTTCCCTGTGTCCTTTGTTTGCATCTGCTATCTTTCATTGCATTTTTTTGTTTTAAATTCAAAATGTTCACAATTCTTCCCGTAGATTCCATGACCTGTAAAAACAATGAGGATTTATACAGGAAAGAGTCGACATTTGGCAGCCATATTTATGGCTTCCTGATGGGATCACGTGATTGTGTTAGAGGGGGACGTTACTCTGCTTATCTACGTACGTATTGATTAAACAAGGGAAGCAATCCGGAGTATAAGATAAGGCAGGGAGGAGGAAAAGGGGGGGGGGGGAAGAGGGGCAGGACAGAGAATCCCGGAGATACAGAAAATAAATGAGAAAATATCTCTGAGATTGTCAATAATTCTCTGCACGAACGTGGCAAGGTATTAGGTGTCGTCCAGTTGTAAATAATTGATGTACGCTGTTGTTCTCCATTGCTCTCTCTCTCTCTCTCTCTCTCTCTCTCTCTCTTTCTCTCTCTGTTTGTGTGTCTCTCTCTGTTTCTATCGGTCCCTTTTCTCTCTCTTTTTCTCTTTTTATTTCTATCTGTTTCTCTTCTTTCTCTCAATAGTTCTCCTTTACTTCCTCTCCCTCCTCCTTCTCTCCCTCTCTCTCTCTCTCTCTCTCTCTCTCTCTCTCTCTCTCTCTCTCTCTCTCTCTCTCTCTCTCTTTCTCTCTGTATGTGTTTGTCTATTTCTAGTTTTCTTCATCTTTCTCTCTTCTTCACTTTTTTTCTCTCCGACTCTCTTCTCTCTCTCTCTCTCTCTCTCTCTCTCTCTCTCTCTCTCTCTCTCTCTCTCTCTCTCTCTCTCTCTTTCATTTTCTCGTTGTGTCAGTCTCTTTTTGTTTCTCTCTTTCTAAAATTTATCCAGTCTATCTATCTATCTATCTATCTATCTATCTATCTATCTATCTATCTATCTATCTATCTATCTATCTATCTATCTATCTATCTATCTATCTATCTATCTATCTATCTATTTATCTATCTATCTATCTATCTATCTTTCTATCTATCTATCTGTCTGTCTGTCTGTCTGTCTGTCTGTCTGTCTGTCTATCTATCTATCTATCTATAAATCTATCTGCCTGCTTGCCTGCCTGCCTGCCAGTCTGTCTGTCTGCCTGCCTGCCAGTCTGTCTGTCTGTCTGTCTGTCTGTCTGTCTGTCTGTCCATATAGCCATTCGTCCGTCCGTCCGTTCGTCTGCCTTTCTGTCCGTCCGCCTGTGTGTCTTTGCATTCGTCAGCCCTTCTATCCGCCCATGCTCTGTTTATGTCTGTTTATCTTCATATCTATATCTGACCGGGCTACCGCATGATTGTAAACTGTACTAAGATCAAATATGAGTGATCTTAAGGGCTGAATTTAATTTGTGACCCTTTGAAAATAAAGTTAATTCGTTCTTTCGTTCGTTTGTTCCGTCCGTCCGTCCGTCCGTCCGTCCGTCCGTTCATCCATCCATCCATCCATCCATCCTTCCATCCATCCATCCATCCATCCATCCATCCATCCATCTATCCATCTATCCATCCATCCAAACATCCATCCATCCATCCATCCATCCACCCACCCATCTGTGACATTTGCAATGTACCACCCAACTACAAATTGAGAACAGTTGAGCGTCAACACATTCACATTTGACTATATTGTGTTAGTCCAGCAGCTCGGAGTATTTTCTGTATCCCAGTGGAGACAGTAATAACCACAGACTACGCCAGTATTATAAACAGTGGACGCTTAAGCGGAATGTGGACCTGCAGGACAGTAATGAGTAAGTCAGACATGTTACCGGAAGAATACAGACCTACTGGAAGGTTAATCTGTCAACAATGAATCAACTAATAAGAGAATGTCTGAGAACATGTTTGTCATGCCCCATGGATGTTAGGAGGGATGCAATTAAACCTCGGTAGGGAGGGGGTATTTTCACCTTGATAGAACTGAATAGATATTCTAGAATAAGGGTTAGTTGTAATTTGAGAGCTGTGAATGCACGTTGTAATTTCCGTTGGATTAGCGACAGGGAAATTATGGATCCTTGGATACAGGGTGAGTGAATACTAAGAGTAACACCCCTTGTATCAGTAGAACTATCTTGAAGAAGAAGCGAACCCTTCAGAAATGGTTAGGACTTCTCTATATGTTAGAATAGAGTTAGAGATTCGTGTCACTGAAGGAACTACTCTGAAGATGTATATTAGTTAATTCCCTTGGCTAATAAGCTATCACGCTGTTATCTTTCTTTGCTTAGGCTACATTCAACGAACAATACAGTTCTCATTAAGAAAGAATATCAGAATACAGTGTCTTCTTTGCTTATTCTACATTTACTGAGAAGATCTACCAAGATATTGTTCTTCACTATTATTTATAATCTCCTTTTAATATATTACTAGGTGCATGATCTTCTATAATTCTAATAATTATGTGTAAAATGAGCATGTTGTGATTTTATGCGGTCATCTACCCTGAAGAGGGGTACTATCGCCAGAACTTGGCGAGAAGATCATAAGTAACGAGAGGTGCCCAGTAAACTAGGTGTCTTGGACACCTACTGTGTGGGTGCTTTGGGACACTAGACGCATGAATAGGATGGGACATGTCTTGTCAGACATGAGATGTTGGCTTCATATATCCCATATCTGTTTGTGGATGTTCATTACATCAAATCATGGGAACGACAACAGACAGCATAAAAGGGCCAGACTAACCTATGCATGTAAAGTAAAACAGCACACCCCCCCCCCCCCAACTTTTTTATGAGGACGAGTACATGTTTGTTGTTCATGTTTTTAGCATACAGTTTGGTGGTTGCGTGGCCTACATGTTGGTACCTAAACGGAATGCTCACGATCGATCTACCAGAAGGATTTGCAGTGAAGGCTAATAGATCTCACCTTCCTGATACAGCGAAGAGTAACGACCATAAATCAGCCATTACCCACTCAGAGCAACTGTACCACCCTGAACCGAAGCTGAGTATAAACCAACTAACCTGAACTCACCAATTGCCAACAATAGCTATACAAGGAATAAGAGGTTATCTATAACATGAATTAAAGACATACTTTAATGTCACCTATTCGATTAAGCCAGTGACAAGACCCGGCAGTGGATTCTTGTAGACAAATGACATTATTTACAGTCTGTGTCTGAGAATCAGTAGTGTTAATTATTATGTTTATGTTGGGATACCCATTGTTCATATCACCACTATCATCCAATATAATCTTTTAATGTTATAATAGGGCGTTAGTGAAGTTTTGGCATAGTTATGTGCTTGTAATTGTGTTAAGTAACAAAGTTATAGTACTAAGTCACTTAACAACAGATCAGGAAATCTGTGTGGCAGGGATACTACTCGTCTTCAGCTTACAAGAGCGAGCAATCTCCTCAATGACGTTTATGCCTTTCGTGTGCTCTCTTGGCCTTCTACTAGAAAACCTTACCTGATACCTTAGTGTAATCTTACCAGATGTGTCTGACCCAGTACTAGGGAGTCTTGCGAACAATTTCTGGTTTTCAATTAGTAGTCGGCAGAAGCTACTTGGGGATATCTATCTCCCATCTCAAATTAACATACCACACCATCCATCCATCCGTCCGTCCGTCTGCCTGTCTGTCCCTCCGTTGGTCTGTCTGTGCGTCCGTCTGTTCGCCTATCCGCCTGTGTTATGTCTGTTTATCTATATATCAATATCTGACTGAGCTAGCATGACATTAGACCAGTGGTTCTCAACATTTTTTGGCCCATTCCCCCCTTCACCATATTTTCAGAACGCCATCCCCCCCCCCCCTTCCTATCAAAAATTTGGCCCGTTCCCCCCTTCACCGTATTTTCAGAACGTCATTCCCCCCCTTTCATATTTCCTATCTAAAAATCCCCTCACCCCTACACAGTATACGTAAAAGTGGAAGGCAAATGTAATAGCACATACTAAAACAAGTCTAGACATCCACATAAAACATGATTTGTGGGTCTAATTACTTTATAAAATGAATTTTAGAAGGACGAGACATACATAACTGTAAAGTATGAAGGGAAAAACTATGTCAAGTAATAGGTCCTTGTATTAACACGATCTTGAAATGGTCTTCATTCCCCCCCCCCCCCTGGAAACCTTGAAATTCCTCCCTGGGGGGGGGGGGGGGGGGAATTCCCCACCGGTTGAGAACCACTGCATTAGACGGTACTACCTGTTTTATGTTAGCGCCGAATGGTGGTCGGCGCTTACCAAACCCGACACCGAACATTTACAACACGAAATAGTCTGGTCGGTCACATTCGCTACAGCCGTGGGTTGTAGTTGCTGTGACTTTTTTTTTTTTTTTTGAAGCACAATGTACCAAACTATCGTCTGGCAAGACGGCGAGGTGCCAGTAGTATATCCTCTCTCTCTCTCTCTCTCTCTCTCTCTCTCTCTCTCTCTCTCTCTCTCTCTCTCTCTCTCTCTCTCTCTCTCTCTTTCTCTCTCTCTCTCTCTCCCTTTCTCTCTCTCTCTCTCTCTCTCTCTCTCTCTCTTTCTCACACACACGCACACACACACACACACACACAAACGGAGCCGTGACAAGGATATTGTGACATCGCTCCCTCAGACAAGGACACACAACAAACACATACGGAGGCGTGACAAGGATATTGTGACATCGCTCCCTCAGACAAGGACACACAAACACATACGGAGGCTTGACAAGGATATTGTGACATCACTCCCTCAGACACGGACACACAAACACATACGGAGGCGTGACAAGGATATTGTGACATCGCTCCCTCAGACACGGACACACAAACACATACGGAGGCGTGACAAGGATATTGTGACATCGCTCCCTCAGACACGGACACACAAACACAAACGGAGGCGTGACAAGGATATTGTGACATCGCTCCCTCAGACACGGACACACAAACACATACGGAGGCTTGACAAGGATATTGTGACATCACTCCCTCAGACACGGACACACAAACACATACGGAGGCGTGACAAGGATATTGTGACATCGCTCCCTCAGACACGGACACACAAACACAAACGGAGGCGTGACAAGGATATTGTGACATCGCTCCCTCAGACACGGACACACAAACACAAACGGAGGCGTGACAAGGATATTGTGACATCGCTCCCTCAGACACGGACACGCAAACGTGACCCTCAATACAAATGTCTGTTTGCAATATAGTAGCAAAATTGCCTTCACATTAACAATAACATACATGCAGTGGGCAAGAAGAACAAGCCTCCCGCTGCCTGCCATCCCCTCCATCCACAGAGCAACCATTAGTGTAGAGTGGTAAACCCTAGACTTCCGTGGGGATAACCTTCTCCACACTCGAACAATATCAGTGATTATGTATTTAGTATGACAGACAAAGTATTATTCGTTTGTTCACGTCATATGATATATAACTCTGTAGTATGCACCTCACCCTCTCCGTGGCTAAAGGCTTGCGAACGCGGTTCGTGAGCCGGGTACCAGGCGTTCGAAGCTCAGCTGCGACCGATTTGTGCAGCAGACCGTGTCGCCTTGTGTTATAAATTGCTGGTATGGGAGCCAGTCGTTCAGAAAGCAATGGCAAACTACTGAACGTAACACTTGCCTAGTACATCAACAGCAGCTGAAAAAATGCTAGTGTTGACTGCAACGTCCGGTAAGGGATACGCAACAATTTAAAAAAGTATGCACCTGACGAGATGACAGGCAAGACATCTGGCTATATATTGGGGTGTTTGTGTAAATTCGCTAAGAGAATACATTGTTTTAAGTATCATCATCATCATCATCATCATCATCATCATCATCATCATCATCATCATCATCATCATCATCATCATCATCGTCGTCGTCGTCGTCGTCGTCGTCGTCGTCATCATCAAATGCCATGCCAGCTGACGTAGGCGTTCATGACTCTCCACAGATCCCGGGCTTTAGTATTCTGGATCAACTCTGCTGCTAATATCCCTCCATGCCACCGTCTCAATCCTTCCTGCATCAATTCTCTTAGTCGGCATCTGCCTCTTTTCCCCTCGATCTTTCCAGTTGTCACGATGTTCTCCAATGCCTCTCTTCTCATCACATGACCAAAGAAAGCTGTTTGTCTCTTTCTTCTTCTTGTTTATAATGTTCTAGTTTCATTAGCTTCTTTCAGGCAGTAGTAGATAGTTACTCTGGCAGTCCAAGGAATTCGCAGCAATCGCCTCAGAAACCACATCTCCGTTGCTTCCAAGCTCTTTTTGAGTACATAGTGCTAAAAATTGAGATGGGCCATATTATGGAACCTTGAGAGTTTGAAATCGAAATAATAATGTAATATCTAAAAGACCTCTAAACGATGACTAGGTCTTGATAGCACCAAGACAGAAGAAAGTACGGGGAATGATACATGACGTCAGACAGACAGTGGGATCAACACCTTGTGCCACATTTATTGAAAGACAGAAGATCAAATGGTTCGGTTTTCTCGTTAGAAAGCAACACCACCAACTACCAGCACTGGCCCTACATCAAAGAACATCCGTTACGAGAGCAATAGGACGCCCGAGAAGAAAATGGATTGATGACATCAAAGACATTCTACAAACACACGGAATGACACTATCCAGTGCCACTAATCTGAAGCTGGAACGCCAATTATTCCTCCCCGCGACGCTTGACGGCAAAAGTGGAAGATGATGATGGTGATAAATGCAATGACTGTAGCGATAACTGAAGTTGTAAGAAGAGGGTACGAATGCAATTCGCATTCCTGCATACCGTGTTCTAAACACAGCTGCGAGCGATTTAAAAGCATATCTACTTGCGCTGGTTTTTATAGAATGGTTTGCGTACCAGTCATTCAGAATGCAATGGCAAACTGCTCAACGTAAATTTGCCAAGAAATCACAAACAGCCAACAGAATATGGGTTTGACTGCGGTGTCCCGTAAAAGATTTGCAACTAACTTCTAGATACAGTGAAAACACGGGACTTAGCTTAATAATAGGAAGACAGAACGAATGGATAGCTTAAATAATAGGAAGATAGATCGAACGAACGTATAGCTTAAATAATAGGAAGACAGGATGAACAGAACGTATAGCTTAAATAATAGAAAGAGAGAAGTAATGTTAGAATTAATTGTTTTATATACCAAATCGCCGCACGGGTACATGATTAGGAAAGAATGAAAGTAGAGAGGGAAGGAACTGCCCACCCACAGAATAATGTCATGACCTTTTAGATGGTCAATCCTGACAATTGGAGACATCTAGCGGCGGTGTTTGCTAGAGCATTACTTCCCCCTGTGACCCCTGTTTGGGGGAGACATGTCGGCATTATCGGATTATGCATTGACGTCAATGCCAGGTTACACGAATGTGCGGGTCAAGGCGAACGTGTTATAATCAACAAATAACCAACGCCTTATATACGTGGATAACTAAAGCGCATCGGCTTACAGGGATAGTTGTCTCAGTTCGAATCTGTGTAGTGTAGCTGTTGGGGTTTTTGGATCAGGAGGGCATGCCTGTCTTGCGCAATGTGTATCTAGTTTGTTTTTTTTTAAAGAAACGTGCAGACACGTGACCTGGTACTCGCCTCCTACAGTTTAAATAGTGCACACCCTCTGCAGAACGTTGAGATCAACCCCAGCTTAATTAACTAGGTGATTCTATATTCAGTAGATTGACATAGCTTTCTGAATGAGCAGTCAATATCTACGTCCAGGTTAATGCCGGTGTAGATGTTAAACCGCCTAGCTCGTCACCTACCAGCCGGAAGTTTAAGGGCTAGAGTGATCTACCCTGTCAGCCATGTCGACTAGTTAGTTAGTTAGTTAGTTTAGTTGGTTGGTTGGTTAGTTAGTTAGTTGGTTAGTTAGTTAGTTGGTTAGTTAGTTAGTTAGTTAGTTAATTAGTTAGTTAGTTAGTTGGTTGGTTGATTGGTTGGTTAGTTAGTTAGTTAGTAAGTTAGTTTGTTAGTTAGTTAGTTAGTTAGTTTAGTTTAGTTTGTTAGTTAGGTAGTTAGTTAGTTAGTTAGTTAGTTAGTTGCATATTCTTTACAGGACGTCGCAGTCAACCCCAACATTTTTAGCTGTTTGTGATTTCTTTACAAACTTACGTTCAGTAGTTTGCCATTGCTTTCTGAACGACCGGCACTCATACCGTTTCCTAAAAAACCAACGCAAGGCCTGCAGCCAAATCACCGGTAGCCGTGTTTCGAACGCGGTGTGGGGGATTACTTCCGAAACTCATTTGCCACAGACCTGGCACGTCCAGCACGTCATAGCAAATATTGAGTAATAAGTGGAGGACCATTCTACAGGCCGTGAGACGTATTTGGGTTTGTGGCAAATATGGCACTACTTGTTCTTCTAATGACTTGTTGTTGAGTTGAGCCGAATGAAGAATCGACATCACAGCACTCGGGACAGTCCTGTACGTGCTCAGTCGTCATCTTCAACAACCAGCGAAGAGTCCAAATGCTAGTGGTACCAGTAGCAATCTGATGATGTGCCTGTCTGGCTTTGCCTCGGAGTCCTGAGTGTCGGACTGTTCTTCTTGTCACTCCCTGAAGCAGCATTCTCTCCAGGCTGTGATGATCTGTTCTTCAGCATGATCCTACAGGGCCTCGATCACGTCTGCCTTATCATGCAGACCCAGCCAATCCGTCCGTCTGATCCTTTCCCACCACACCAACATACCCTGGGGTGGTGGGGGGGGGGGGGAAATCCAGCAGATGCTCCCTATTTTGGAGTATTCAATTGAAGCCTGCCATTCTATCCGGATCATGCCCGCCTTCGCGGTTCGATGACTTGATCATTTCTGATGACTTTCAAGAAAACTCGCTCACAATCAGCATCAGGAGTCCAACACTGAAATACTGCGGCCAGATTGAATGGCTCATTAGCCTAGAACAGAGGACGAACGAACGAACTATATTTTCTAATGGTTAAGAATTGGGCTCGCAGGCCCGTCTAACATTCTGCCCTCTTGGGATGATTGTAGATTGTTGTACTTGTATTCACGGCCATCCCCTCCATCCATAGAGCAACCATTAGTGTAGAGTGGTAAACCCTAGACTTCCGTGGGGATAACCTTCTCCACACTCGAACAATATCAGTGATTATGTATTTAGTATGACAGACAAAGTATTATTCGTTTGTTCACGTCATATGATATATAACCCTTTAGTATGCACCTGACGAGATGACAGGCAAAACAACTGGCTATATATTGGGGTGTTTGTGTAAATTCGCTAAGAGAATACATTGCTTTGAGTATCATCATCATCATCATCATCATCATCATCATCATCATCATCATCATCATCATCATCGTCATCTTCAAATGCCATGCCAGCTGACGTAGGCGTTCATGACTCTCCACAGATCCCGGGCTTTAGTATTCTGGATCAACTCTGCTGCTGATATCCCTCCATGCCACCGTTTCAATCCTTCCTGCATCAATTCTCTTAGTCGACATCTGCCTCATTTCCCCTCGATCTTTCCAGATGTCACGATGTTCTCCAATGCCTCTCTTCTCATCACATGACCAAAGAAAGCTGTTTGTCTCTTTCTTATTGTTGTTTATAATGTTATAGTTTCATTAGCTTCTTTCAGGCAGTAGTAGATAGTTACTCTGGCAGTCCAAGGAATTCGCAGCAATCGTCTCAGAAACCACATCTCCGTTGCTTCCAAGTTCTTTTTGAGTATATAGTGCTAAAAATTGAGATAGGCCATATTATGGAACCTTGAGAGTTTGAAATCGAAACAATAATGTTATATCTAAAAGACATCTAAACATGACAAGGTCTTGATAGCACCAAGACAGAAGAAAATACGGGGAATGATAAATGACGTCAGACAGACAGTGGGATCAACACCTTGTGCCACATTTATTGAAAGACAGAAGAAAATACGGGGAATGATAAATGACGTCAGACAGACAGTGGGATCAACACCTTGTGCCACATTTATTGAAAGACAGAAGAAAATACGGGGAATGATAAATGACGTCAGACAGACAGTGGGATCAACACCTTGTGCCACATTTATTGAAAGACAGAAGATCAAATGGTTCGGTTTTCTCTTTAGAAAGCAACACCACCAACTACCAGCATTGGCCCTACATCAAAGAACATCCGTTACGAGAGCAATAGGACGCCCGAGAAGAAAATGGATTGATGACATTCTACAAACACAAGGAATGACACTATCCAGTGCCACCAATCTGTAGCCTACCATGCATGTCGTAAGAGGCGACTAAGGAGGCTTGATGGTTCCGTCGCCCTGCTACTGGGTGAGTGCGTGGCGCGACACTGTGAGCTGTGAGTTTCATGTGAAGTGCTTTTGAATCTGCCCAAGTTTTTATTTTTGGAACGTGACTGCATGTTCGGAGCGATGGCAGGTGGCTATGAGCCAGAGTTGACCAGTTTTTGCCTTATGCAGAAATGCGTGGCTGCTGGGCTTCTGGTTGACTGCCACTGCCGTCGGTGATGAACTGTATGTTCATGGACTGTGTAGGTGAACATCTAGGAAACATCCAGATAGGAAAATGACTGCCGATTCTATCAGAGATGAATTGGGTGTTTCGTTGGGGACTGGTGTGTTGACATTCTGGCGGCGGCATTGTGCACAGTGTATCTGTGCGGGCTGTTGTTTGTCGAGACTCCTGTCTTTTCCACTTTTCACATTGAGCAGTGGGGAGCGTTTTGTGTGATATTCACTGGCACAAGAACGGAGCATAATGGGGACGACCCGTTGCTGTGAAGTTGGAACTGCGACTAACTAACTAACTAACTAACCAATCTGAAGCTGGAACGCCAATTATTCCTCCCCGCGACGCTTGACGGCAAAAGTGGAAGATGATGATGGTGATAAATGCAACGACTGTAGCGATAACTGAAGTTGTAACAAGAGGGTACGAATGCAATTCGCATTCCTGCATACCGTGTTCTAAACACAGCTGCCAGCGATTTAAAAGCAGGTCAACTTGCGCTGGTTTTTATAGAATGGTTTGAGTACCAGTCATTCAGAATGCAATGGCAAACTGCTCAACGTAAACTTGCCAAGAAATCACAAACAGCCAACATATTATGGGGTTGGCTGGACGTCCTGTAAAAGATTTGCAACTAACTTCTAGATACAGTGAAAACACGGGATTTAGCTTAATAATAGGAAGATAGATCGAACGAACGTATAGCTTAAATAATAGGAAGACAAGATGAACAGAACGTATAGCTTAAATAATAGAAAGAGAGAAGTAATGTTAGAATTAATTGTTTTGTATACCAAATCGCCACACGGGTACATGATTAGGAAAGAAAGAAAGTAGAGAGGAAAGGAACTGCCCACCCACAGAATAATGTCATGACCTTTTAGATGGTCAATCCTGACAATTGGAGACATCTAGCGGCGGTGTTTGCTAGAGCATTACTTCCCCCTGTGACCCCTGTTTGGGGGAGACATGTCGGCATTATCTGATTATGCATTGACGTCAATGCCAGGTTACACGAATGTGCGGGTCAAGGCGAACGTGTTATAATCAACAAATAACTAACGCCTTATATACGTGGATAACTAAAGCGCATCGGCTTACATGGATAGTTGTGTCAGTTCGAGTCTGTGTAGTGTAGCTGATGTTTTTTTTTTTTTTTTGGATCAGGAGGGCATGCCTGTCTTGCGCAATGTGTAACTAGTTGTGTTTTTTTTTAAGAAACGTGCAGACACGTGACCTGGTACTCGCTTCCTACAGTTTAAATAGTGCACATCCTGTGCAGAACGGTGCGATCAAACCCAGCTTAATTATCTAGGTGATTTTACATTCAGTAGGTTGACATAGCTTTCTGAATGAGAATTCAATGTCTACATCCAGCTTAATGCCGGTGTAGATGTTAAACCGCCTAGCTCGTCACCTACGAGCCGGAAGTTTAAGCTAGAGTGTCCTATCCTGTCAGCCATGTCGACTACTTAGTTAGTGAGTGAGTGAGTGAGTGAGTGAGTGAGTGAGTGAGTGAGTGAGTGGGTGGGTGGGTGAGTGACTGAGTGAGTGAGTGAGTGAGTTAGTTAGTTAGTTGGTTGGTTGGTTATTTAGGTAGCTAGTTAGTTAGTTATTTAGGTAGCTAGTTAGTTAGTTAGTTAGTTAGTTAAGTTATTTAGTTAGTTAGTTAGTTAAGTTAGTTAGATAGTTAGTTAGTTAGTTAGTTAGTTAAGTTAGTTAGATAGTTAGTTAGTTAGTTAGTTAGTTAGTTAGTTAGTTAGTTAATTTGTTATTAGTTAGTTAGTTAGCTAGCTAGCTAGCTAGCTGGGGAGATGCATTTAGGTGGGGGAATGTGTGTGGGTGAGGGGTGTGTGGGTGGGGGAATTATATGTGCTTGGGTGTGTGTGGGTGGGGATGTGGGTGTGGGGATGTGTGATGGGTGGGAGATGTGAGTGTGTGGGTGGGGAGATGTGTAGGTGTGGGGATGTGGGGGATGGGTGGATGGGTGGAGCATGTTTGTGTGCCTGGGGTGTGTGTGTTGTTGGGTGGGGTATGTGTGGGTGGATGGGGGATGTGTTAGTGAATGGGGGATGTGTGGGTGGGTGGGGGGTATGTCTTATAACACGATAATATGCATTGTTTATGTTTACAACATTCATTTGACAATGGTTTTTTCCCCTTATGTGAATGTATTATGCACTATTGGTGAAGGAAAGATGTATGATTGGAAAGGCCGAATGTAAGACGGGCATGCGTGCCCAATTTGTTACCCTTTGAAAATAAAGTTCGTTCTTTCGTTTGTGCGTTCGTTCGTTAGTTAGTTAGTAAGTTCGTTAGTTAGTTAGTTAGTTAGTTAGTTAGCTACTTAGTTAGTTAGTTAGTTAGTTAGTTAGTTAGTTAGCTAGCTACTTAGTTAGTTAGTTAGTTAGTTAGTTAGTTAGTTAGTTAGTTAGTTAGTTAGTTAGTTAGTTAGCTACTTAGTTAGTTAGTTAGTTAGTTAGTTAGTTAGTTAGTTAGTTAGTTAGTTAAGATAGTTAGTTAGTTAGTTAGTTAGTTAGTTAGTTAGTTAGTTAGTTAGTAAGTTCGTTAGTTAGTTAGTTAGTTAGTTAGTTAGTTAGTTAGTTAGTTAGTTAGTTAGTTTGTTAGTTAGTTCGTTAGTTAGTTAGTTAGTTAGTTAGTTAGTCAGTTAGTTAGTTAGTTAGTTAGTTAGTTAGTTAGTTAGTTAGTTAGTTAGTTAGTTAGTTAGTTAGTTAGTAAGTTCGTTAGTTAGTTAATTAGTTAGTTAGTTAGTTAGTTAGTTAGTTAGTTAGTTAGTTCGTTAGTTAGTTCGTTAGTTAGTGAGTTAGTTAGTTAGTTAGTTAGTTAGTTAGCTACTTAGTTAGTTAGTTAATTAGTTAGTTAGTTAGTTAGTTAGTTAGCTACTTAGTTAGTTAGTTAGTTAGTTAGTTAGCTACTTAGTTAGTTAGCTAGTTAGTTAGTTAGTTAGTTAGTTAGTTAGTTAGTTAGTTAGTTAGTTAGTTAGTTAGCTACTTAGTTAGTTAGTTAGTTAGTTAGTTGGTTAGTTAGTTAGTTAGTTAGTTAGTTAGTTAGTTAGTTAGTTAGCTAGCTACTTAGTTAGTTAGTTAGTTAGTTAGTTAGTTAGTTAGTTAGTTAGTTAGTTAGTTAGTTAGTTAGCTACTTAGTTAGTTAGTTAGTTAGTTAGTTAGTTAGTTAGTTAGTTAGTTAGTTAAGATAGTTAGTTAGTTAGTTAGTTAGTTAGTTAGTTAGTTAGTTAGTTAGTTAGTAAGTTCGTTAGTTAGTTAGTTAGTTAGTTAGTTAGTTAGTTAGTTTGTTAGTTAGTTCGTTAGTTAGTTAGTTAGTTAGTTAGTTAGTCAGTTAGTTAGTTAGTTAGTTAGTTAGTTAGTTAGTTAGTTAGTTAGTTAGTAAGTTCGTTAGTTAGTTAATTAGTTAGTTAGTTAGTTAGTTAGTTAGTTAGTTAGTTAGTTAGTTCGTTAGTTAGTTCGTTAGTTAGTTAGTTAGTTAGTTAGTTAGTTAGTTAGTTAGCTACTTAGTTAGTTAGTTAATTAGTTAGTTAGTTAGTTAGTTAGTTAGCTACTTAGTTAGTTAGTTAGTTAGTTAGTTAGCTACTTAGTTAGTTAGCTAGTTAGTTAGTTAGTTAGTTAGTTAGTTAGTTAGTTAGTTAGTTAGTTAGTTAGCTACTTAATTAGTTAGTTAGTTAGTTAGTTGGTTAGTTAGTTAGTTAGTTAGTTAGTTAGTTAGTTAGTTAGTTAGTTAGCTAGCTACTTAGTTAGTTAGTTAGTTAGTTAGTTAGTTAGTTAGTTAGTTAGTTAGTTAGTTAGTTAGTTAGTTAGTTCGTTCGTTCGTTCGTTCGTTCGTTCGTTCGTTCGTTCGTTAGTTAGTTAATTAGTTAGTTAGTTAGTTAGTTAGTTAGTTAGTTAGTTAGTTAGTTAGTTAGTTAGTTAGTTAGTTAGTTAGTTAGTTAGTTAGTTAGTTAGTTAGTTAGTTAGTTAGTTAGTTAGTTAGTTAGTTAGTTAGTTAGTTAGTTAGTTAGTTAGTTAACTAGTTAGTTAGTTAACTAACTTTGCAACTTGAAGACGCTTTCACTGATACACCAGAAAATTGTACAGTAAATGAAAAGTGGGGTCAAATTAAGGAAACTCTTTATAAAACTGCCGTAGGGGTTTACGGCACTGTGGATCATAAGAGGCAGGACTGGTTTGCGGCCAACAGCGAGACTCTGCAGCCCTTGATTGATAAGAAGAAGAAAGCTCTCTTAAGAAACAAGGAAAGACCAACGCGTAACACTCTGAGTGAGCTAAGGCAAGCTAGGAAGGATGTGCAAAAGGCTGCCAGGCAGTGTGCAAATGATTATTGGATCAAGTTATGTGAGTCCATTCAAATCGCAAGTGATAAGGGAGACATAAGAAGCATGTATGAAGGAATAAAGAAAGCCTGTGGTCCAGTGATCAAAAGAAGTGCACCATTGAAAACCTTGACTGGAGAAATCATCACTGACAAGAAACGGCAGATGGACAGATGGGTAGAGCACTATTTGGAGCTTTACTCAAGTGAGACCAAACTAGCGGATGATGCCCTCAACGCCATAGAGGCTCTACCAACTCTTGACCACCTGGACACACTTCCCACCATAACAGAAGTTAAGTGTGCTATAAATGAACTTGCATCTGGCAAGGCTCCAGGTAAGGATGGGATTCCAATAGAGGTTATCAGGAGTGGGCAAGACACACTCACTATACAGATCCACCCGCTAATAGAGCTATGCTGGCGTGAAGGACAAGTCCCACAGGATTTCAAAGATTCAAGCATCATAACACTGTACAAGAACAAGGGCGATCGGAGCGACTGCAACAACTATAGGGGTATCTCACTTCTGTGTATTGTTGGAAAAGTATTTGCCAGAATTGTTCTGCGCAGACTTCAAGTCCTAGGAGATCAAGTCTACCCCGAATCACAGTGTGGCTTTCGACAGAACCGGTCTACCACTGATATGATATTCTCATTGCGACAAATGCAAGAAAAGTGCCGTGAACAGAATCAACCACTGTTTATTGCCTTCATCGACCTCACAAAGGCATTTGATTTGGTCAGTCGTGAGGGTCTGTTCAAGGCACTAAAGAAGATTGGCTGCCCACCAACTCTTCTGTCCATTGTGGAATCGTTCCACACAGGCATGAAGGGTATAATCAAGTTTGATGGTGCAACTTCTGAAGAATTTGAAATCAAGAGTGGAGTTAAGCAAGGTTGTGTACTTGCTCCCACCCTCTTTGGAATATACTTTTCACTTCTACTGAAATAAGCATTTCGTGATCAGGATGGTGGTATATACATTCACTCACGCTCAGATGGCGGCCTCTACAATGCTCAGAGATTGAAGGCTAAGACCAAAATTAGGAGGGTACTGATCAGAGAGTTGCTTTTTGCAGATGATGCTGCAGTTACGACCCACTCTGAGGAAGAATTGCAATGTCTACTATCTGCATTCTCCAATGCTTGTTCTGAATTTGGTTTAACAATTAGCAAAAAGAAGACACAGATTATGTCACAAGGTGCACATGGGGTACCATCAATCTTTATTGACGACGCCGAACTAGAGATAGTAGACCATTTTACATATCTAGGATCAGTGGTAAATAGCATATTATCCCTAGATCAGGAAATCAATATCCGGATTGGTAAGGCAGCAACAACAATGAACAGGTTAAGAAAAAGAGTCTGGGAGAACAGGAAGCTTACTGCCAAAACAAAAGTCCTTGTCTATCAAGCCTGTGTCCTTAGTACTCTTCTCTATGGCAGTGAAACCTGGACAACTTACTCACACCAAGAGAACAATTTAAACAGCTTTCATATGCGGTGTCTGCGAAGAATTCTTGGTATTAAGTGGCAAGACAAAATCACAAACACTGAAGTATTGGAAAGATCAGGTTGTGTGACAGTTTATTCCATGCTCAGTCTTCGTAGACTTAGATGGATAGGACATCTTAGGAGGATGGATGATGGTAGAATACCAAAGGATATCTTTTTTGGTGAATTACAGATGGGTAAGAGATCTCAGGGTCGGCCTCTACTACGATACAAAGATGTGTGTAAGCGGGACATGATTGATACAGGCATTGATAATGCACATTGGGAGCAAGTCGCCGCTGAACGTGTTGCATGGAGGGCAAATATCAGAAATGGAATAAAGTCAAAGGAGAAAATTATTGCAGAAAAGTCACACACCAAGCGTTTGAGACGTAAGATGGTGCATGATGGTGGAAATGACCACGTGTTCAGATGCACCCACTGTGAACGGACATTTACAGCGCAAATTGGCCTTATCAGTCACACTCGCTACCGCCATAGTTAAAAGTTATTATGCCTTTTTAAAGCACAAACTATCGTCTGTCAAGACGGCAAGGTGCCAATGGTAGTTAGTTAGTTAGTTAGTTAGTTAGTTAGTTATAGTTAGTTAGTTAGTTAGTTAGTTAGTTAGTTAGTTAGTTAGTTAGTTAGCTACTTTAGTTAGTTAGTTAGTTAGTTAGTTAGTTAGTTAGTTAGTTAGTTAGTTAGTTAGCTACTTTAGTTAGTTAGTTAGTTAGTTAGTTAGTTAGTTAGTTAGTTAGTTAGTTAGTTAGTTAGTTAGTTGCATAGTCTTTACAGGACGTCGCAGTCAACCCCAACATTTTTAGCTGTTTGTGATTTCTTTACAAACTTACGTTCAGTAGTTTGCCATTGCTTTCTGAACGACCGGCACTCATACTGTTTCCTAAAAAACCAACGCAAGGCCTGCAGCCAAATGACCCGTAGCCGTGTTTCGAACGCGGTGTGGGGGATTACTTCGGAAACTCATTCGCTACAGACCTTGCACGTCCAGGACATCATAGCAAATATTGAGTAATAAGTAGAGGACCATTCTACAGGCCGTGAGACGTATTTGGGTTTGTGGCAAATATGGCACTACTTGTTCTTCTAATGACTTGTTGTTGAGCTGAGCCGAATGAAGAATCGACATCACAGCACTCGGGACAGTCCTATACGTGCTCAGTCGTCATCTTCAACAACCAGCGAAGAGTCCAAATGCTAGTGGTACCAGTAGCAATCTGATGATGTGCCTGTCTGGCTTTGCCTCGGAGTCCTGAGTGTCGGATTGTTCTTCTGGTCACTCCCTGAAGCAGCATTCTCTCCAGGCTGTGATGATCTATTCTTCAGCATGATCCTACAGGGCCTCGATCACGTCTGCCTTATCATGCAGACCCAGCCAATCCGTCCGTCTGTTCCTTTCCCACCACACCAACATACCCTGGGGTGGGGGGGGGGGGGAAATCCAGCAGATGCTCCCTATTTTGGAGTATTCAATTGAAGCCTGCCATTCTATCCGGGTCATGCCCGCCTTCGCGGTTCGATGACTTGATCATTTCTGATGACTTTCAAGAAAACTCGCTCACAATCAGCATCAGGAGTCCAACACTGAAATACTGCGGCCAGATTGAATGGCTCATTAGCCTAGAACAGAGAACGAACGAACGAACTATATTTTCTAATGGTTAAGAATTGGACTCGCAGGCCCGTCTAACATTCTGCCCTCTTGGGATGATTGTAGATTGTTGTACTTGTATTCACGGCCATCCCCTCCATCCATAGAGCAACCATTAGTGTAGAGTGGTAAACCCTAGACTTCCGTGGGGATAACCTTCTCCACACTCGAACAATATCAGTGATTATGTATTTAGTATGACAGACAAAGTATTATTCGTTTGTTCACGTCATATGATATATAACCCTTTAGTATGCACCTGACGAGATGACAGGCAAAACAACTGGCTATATATTGGGGTGTTTGTGTAAATTCGCTAAGAGAATACATTGCTTTGAGTATCATCATCATCATCATCATCATCATCATCATCATCATCATCATCATCATCATCATCATCATCATCGTCATCTTCAAATGCCATGCCAGCTGACGTAGGCGTTCATGACTCTCCACAGATCCCGGGCTTTAGTATTCTGGATCAACTCTGCTGCTGATATCCCTCCATGCCACCGTTTCAATCCTTCCTGCATCAATTCTCTTAGTCGACATCTGCCTCATTTCCCCTCGATCTTTCCAGATGTCACGATGTTCTCCAATGCCTCTCTTCTCATCACATGACCAAAGAAAGCTGTTTGTCTCTTTCTTATTGTTGTTTATAATGTTATAGTTTCATTAGCTTCTTTCAGGCAGTAGTAGATAGTTACTCTGGCAGTCCAAGGAATTCGCAGCAATCGTCTCAGAAACCACATCTCCGTTGCTTCCAAGTTCTTTTTGAGTATATAGTGCTAAAAATTGAGATAGGCCATATTATGGAACCTTGAGAGTTTGAAATCGAAACAATAATGTTATATCTAAAAGACATCTAAACATGACAAGGTCTTGATAGCACCAAGACAGAAGAAAATACGGGGAATGATAAATGACGTCAGACAGACAGTGGGATCAACACCTTGTGCCACATTTATTGAAAGACAGAAGAAAATACGGGGAATGATAAATGACGTCAGACAGACAGTGGGATCAACACCTTGTGCCACATTTATTGAAAGACAGAAGAAAATACGGGGAATGATAAATGGCGTCAGACAGACAGTGGGATCAACACCTTGTGCCACATTTATTGAAAGACAGAAGATCAAATGGTTCGGTTTTCTCTTTAGAAAGCAACACCACCAACTACCAGCATTGGCCCTACATCAAAGAACATCCGTTACGAGAGCAATAGGACGCCCGAGAAGAAAATGGATTGATGACATTCTACAAACACAAGGAATGACACTATCCAGTGCCACCAATCTGTAGCCTACCATGCATGTCGTAAGAGGCGACTAAGGAGGCTTGATGGTTCCGTCGCCCTGCTACTGGGTGAGTGCGTGGCGCGACACTGTGAGCTGTGAGTTTCATGTGAAGTGCTTTTGAATCTGCCCAAGTTTTTATTTTTGGAACGTGACTGCATGTTCGGAGCGATGGCAGGTGGCTATGAGCCAGAGTTGACCAGTTTTTGCCTTATGCAGAAATGCGTGGCTGCTGGGCTTCTGGTTGACTGCCACTGCCGTCGGTGATGAACTGTATGTTCATGGACTGTGTAGGTGAACATCTAGGAAACATCCAGATAGGAAAATGACTGCCGATTCTATCAGAGATGAATTGGGTGTTTCGTTGGGGACTGGTGTGTTGACATTCTGGCGGCGGCATTGTGCACAGTGTATCTGTGCGGGCTGTTGTTTGTCGAGACTCCTGTCTTTTCCACTTTTCACATTGGGCAGTGGGGAGCGTTTTGTGTGATATTCACTGGCACAAGAACGGAGCATAATGGGGACGACCCGTTGTTGTGAAGTTGGAACTGCGACTAACTAACTAACTAACTAACCAATCTGAAGCTGGAACGCCAATTATTCCTCCCCGCGACGCTTGACGGCAAAAGTGGAAGATGATGATGGTGATAAATGCAACGACTGTAGCGATAACTGAAGTTGTAACAAGAGGGTACGAATGCAATTCGCATTCCTGCATACCGTGTTCTAAACACAGCTGCCAGCGATTTAAAAGCAGGTCAACTTGCGCTGGTTTTTATAGAATGGTTTGAGTACCAGTCATTCAGAATGCAATGGCAAACTGCTCAACGTAAACTTGCCAAGAAATCACAAACAGCCAACATATTATGGGGTTGGCTGGACGTCCTGTAAAAGATTTGCAACTAACTTCTAGATACAGTGAAAACACGGGATTTAGCTTAATAATAGGAAGATAGATCGAACGAACGTATAGCTTAAATAATAGGAAGACAAGATGAACAGAACGTATAGCTTAAATAATAGAAAGAGAGAAGTAATGTTAGAATTAATTGTTTTGTATACCAAATCGCCACACGGGTACATGATTAGGAAAGAAAGAAAGTAGAGAGGAAAGGAACTGCCCACCCACAGAATAATGTCATGACCTTTTAGATGGTCAATCCTGACAATTGGAGACATCTAGCGGCGGTGTTTGCTAGAGCATTACTTCCCCCTGTGACCCCTGTTTGGGGGAGACATGTCGGCATTATCGGATTATGCATTGACGTCAATGCCAGGTTACACGAATGTGCGGGTCAAGGCGAACGTGTTATAATCAACAAATAACTAACGCCTTATATACGTGGATAACTAAAGCGCATCGGCTTACATGGATAGTTGTGTCAGTTCGAGTCTGTGTAGTGTAGCTGATGTTTTTTTTTTTTTTTTGGATCAGGAGGGCATGCCTGTCTTGCGCAATGTGTAACTAGTTGTGTTTTTTTTTAAGAAACGTGCAGACACGTGACCTGGTACTCGCTTCCTACAGTTTAAATAGTGCACATCCTGTGCAGAACGTTGCGATCAAACCCAGCTTAATTATCTAGGTGATTTTACATTCAGTAGGTTGACATAGCTTTCTGAATGAGAATTCAATGTCTACATCCAGCTTAATGCCGGTGTAGATGTTAAACCGCCTAGCTCGTCACCTACGAGCCGGAAGCTTAAGCTAGAGTGTCCTATCCTGTCAGCCATGTCGACTACTTAGTTAGTGAGTGAGTGAGTGAGTGAGTGAGTGAGTGAGTGAGTGGGTGGGTGGGTGAGTGACTGAGTGAGTGAGTGAGTGAGTTAGTTAGTTAGTTGGTTGGTTGGTTATTTAGGTAGCTAGTTAGTTAGTTATTTAGGTAGCTAGTTAGTTAGTTAGTTAGTTAGTTAAGTTATTTAGTTAGTTAGTTAGTTAAGTTAGTTAGATAGTTAGTTAGTTAGTTAGTTAGTTAAGTTAGTTAGATAGTTAGTTAGTTAGTTAGTTAGTTAGTTAGTTAATTTGTTATTAGTTAGTTAGTTAGCTAGCTAGCTAGCTAGCTGGGGAGATGCATTTAGGTGGGGGAATGTGTGTGGGTGAGGGGTGTGTGGGTGGGGGAATTATATGTGCTTGGGTGTGTGTGGGTGGGGATGTGGGTGTGGGGATGTGTGATGGGTGGGAGATGTGAGTGTGTGGGTGGGGAGATGTGTAGGTGTGGGGATGTGGGGGATGGGTGGATGGGTGGAGCATGTTTGTGTGCCTGGGGTGTGTGTGTTGTTGGGTGGGGTATGTGTGGGTGGATGGGGGATGTGTTAGTGAATGGGGGATGTGTGGGTGGGTGGGGGGTATGTCTTATAACACGATAATATGCATTGTTTATGTTTACAACATTCATTTGACAATGGTTTTTTCCCCTTATGTGAATGTATTATGCACTATTGGTGAAGGAAAGATGTATGATTGGAAAGGCCGAATGTAAGACGGGCATGCGTGCCCAATTTGTTACCCTTTGAAAATAAAGTTCGTTCTTTCGTTTGTGCGTTCGTTCGTTAGTTAGTTAGTAAGTTCGTTAGTTAGTTAGTTAGTTAGTTAGTTAGCTACTTAGTTAGTTAGTTAGTTAGTTAGTTAGTTAGTTAGCTAGCTACTTAGTTAGTTAGTTAGTTAGTTAGTTAGTTAGTTAGTTAGTTAGTTAGTTAGTTAGCTACTTAGTTAGTTAGTTAGTTAGTTAGTTAGTTAGTTAGTTAGTTAGTTAGTTAGTTAGTTAAGATAGTTAGTTAGTTAGTTAGTTAGTTAGTTAGTTAGTTAGTTAGTAAGTTCGTTAGTTAGTTAGTTAGTTAGTTAGTTAGTTAGTTAGTTAGTTAGTTAGTTAGTTTGTTAGTTAGTTCGTTAGTTAGTTAGTTAGTTAGTTAGTTAGTCAGTTAGTTAGTTAGTTAGTTAGTTAGTTAGTTAGTTAGTTAGTTAGTTAGTTAGTAAGTTCGTTAGTTAGTTAATTAGTTAGTTAGTTAGTTAGTTAGTTAGTTAGTTAGTTCGTTAGTTAGTTCGTTAGTTAGTGAGTTAGTTAGTTAGTTAGTTAGTTAGCTACTTAGTTAGTTAGTTAATTAGTTAGTTAGTTAGTTAGTTAGTTAGCTACTTAGTTAGTTAGTTAGTTAGTTAGTTAGTTAGCTACTTAGTTAGTTAGCTAGTTAGTTAGTTAGTTAGTTAGTTAGTTAGTTAGTTAGTTAGTTAGTTAGTTAGCTACTTAGTTAGTTAGTTAGTTAGTTGGTTAGTTAGTTAGTTAGTTAGTTAGTTAGTTAGTTAGCTAGCTACTTAGTTAGTTAGTTAGTTAGTTAGTTAGTTAGTTAGTTAGTTAGTTAGTTAGTTAGTTAGTTAGTTAGCTACTTAGTTAGTTAGTTAGTTAGTTAGTTAGTTAGTTAGTTAGTTAGTTAGTTAGTTAAGATAGTTAGTTAGTTAGTTAGTTAGTTAGTTAGTTAGTAAGTTCGTTAGTTAGTTAGTTAGTTAGTTAGTTAGTTAGTTAGTTTGTTAGTTAGTTCGTTAGTTAGTTAGTTAGTTAGTTAGTTAGTTAGTCAGTTAGTTAGTTAGTTAGTTAGTTAGTTAGTTAGTTAGTTAGTTAGTTAGTAAGTTCGTTAGTTAGTTAATTAGTTAGTTAGTTAGTTAGTTAGTTAGTTAGTTAGTTAGTTCGTTAGTTAGTTCGTTAGTTAGTTCGTTAGTTAGTTAGTTAGTTAGTTAGTTAGTTAGCTACTTAGTTAGTTAGTTAATTAGTTAGTTAGTTAGTTAGTTAGTTAGCTACTTAGTTAGTTAGTTAGTTAGTTAGTTAGTTAGCTACTTAGTTAGTTAGCTAGTTAGTTAGTTAGTTAGTTAGTTAGTTAGTTAGTTAGTTAGTTAGCTACTTAATTAGTTAGTTAGTTAGTTAGTTGGTTAGTTAGTTAGTTAGTTAGTTAGTTAGTTAGTTAGTTAGTTAGCTAGCTACTTAGTTAGTTAGTTAGTTAGTTAGTTAGTTAGTTAGTTAGTTAGTTAGTTAGTTAGTTAGTTAGTTAGTTAGTTCGTTCGTTCGTTCGTTCGTTCGTTCGTTCGTTAGTTAGTTAATTAGTTAGTTAGTTAGTTAGTTAGTTAGTTAGTTAGTTAGTTAGTTAGTTAGTTAGTTAGTTAGTTAGTTAGTTAGTTAGTTAGTTAGTTAGTTAGTTAGTTAGTTAGTTAGTTCGTTCGTTCGTTAGTTAGTTAATTAGTTAGTTAGTTAGTTAGTTAGTTAGTTAGTTAGTTAGTTAGTTAGTTAGTTAGTTAGTTAGTTAGTTAGTTAGTTAGTTAGTTAGTTAGTTAGTTAGTTAGTTAGTTAGTTAGTTAGTTAGTTAGTTAGTTAGTTAGTTAGTTAGTTAACTAGTTAGTTAGTTAACTAACTTTGCAACTTGAAGACGCTTTCACTGATACACCAGAAAATTGTACAGTAAATGAAAAGTGGGGTCAAATTAAGGAAACTCTTTATAAAACTGCCGTAGGGGTTTACGGCACTGTGGATCATAAGAGGCAGGACTGGTTTGCGGCCAACAGCGAGACTCTGCAGCCCTTGATTGATAAGAAGAAGAAAGCTCTCTTAAGAAACAAGGAAAGACCAACGCGTAACACTCTGAGTGAGCTAAGGCAAGCTAGGAAGGATGTGCAAAAGGCTGCCAGGCAGTGTGCAAATGATTATTGGATCAAGTTATGTGAGTCCATTCAAATCGCAAGTGATAAGGGAGACATAAGAAGCATGTATGAAGGAATAAAGAAAGCCTGTGGTCCAGTGATCAAAAGAAGTGCACCATTGAAAACCTTGACTGGAGAAATCATCACTGACAAGAAACGGCAGATGGACAGATGGGTAGAGCACTATTTGGAGCTTTACTCAAGTGAGACCAAACTAGCGGATGATGCCCTCAACGCCATAGAGGCTCTACCAACTCTTGACCACCTGGACACACTTCCCACCATAACAGAAGTTAAGTGTGCTATAAATGAACTTGCATCTGGCAAGGCTCCAGGTAAGGATGGGATTCCAATAGAGGTTATCAGGAGTGGGCAAGACACACTCACTATACAGATCCACCCGCTAATAGAGCTATGCTGGCGTGAAGGACAAGTCCCACAGGATTTCAAAGATTCAAGCATCATAACACTGTACAAGAACAAGGGCGATCGGAGCGACTGCAACAACTATAGGGGTATCTCACTTCTGTGTATTGTTGGAAAAGTATTTGCCAGAATTGTTCTGCGCAGACTTCAAGTCCTAGGAGATCAAGTCTACCCCGAATCACAGTGTGGCTTTCGACAGAACCGGTCTACCACTGATATGATATTCTCATTGCGACAAATGCAAGAAAAGTGCCGTGAACAGAATCAACCACTGTTTATTGCCTTCATCGACCTCACAAAGGCATTTGATTTGGTCAGTCGTGAGGGTCTGTTCAAGGCACTAAAGAAGATTGGCTGCCCACCAACTCTTCTGTCCATTGTGGAATCGTTCCACACAGGCATGAAGGGTATAATCAAGTTTGATGGTGCAACTTCTGAAGAATTTGAAATCAAGAGTGGAGTTAAGCAAGGTTGTGTACTTGCTCCCACCCTCTTTGGAATATACTTTTCACTTCTACTGAAATAAGCATTTCGTGATCAGGATGGTGGTATATACATTCACTCACGCTCAGATGGCGGCCTCTACAATGCTCAGAGATTGAAGGCTAAGACCAAAATTAGGAGGGTACTGATCAGAGAGTTGCTTTTTGCAGATGATGCTGCAGTTACGACCCACTCTGAGGAAGAATTGCAATGTCTACTATCTGCATTCTCCAATGCTTGTTCTGAATTTGGTTTAACAATTAGCAAAAAGAAGACACAGATTATGTCACAAGGTGCACATGGGGTACCATCAATCTTTATTGACGACGCCGAACTAGAGATAGTAGACCATTTTACATATCTAGGATCAGTGGTAAATAGCATATTATCCCTAGATCAGGAAATCAATATCCGGATTGGTAAGGCAGCAACAACAATGAACAGGTTAAGAAAAAGAGTCTGGGAGAACAGGAAGCTTACTGCCAAAACAAAAGTCCTTGTCTATCAAGCCTGTGTCCTTAGTACTCTTCTCTATGGCAGTGAAACCTGGACAACTTACTCACACCAAGAGAACAATTTAAACAGCTTTCATATGCGGTGTCTGCGAAGAATTCTTGGTATTAAGTGGCAAGACAAAATCACAAACACTGAAGTATTGGAAAGATCAGGTTGTGTGACAGTTTATTCCATGCTCAGTCTTCGTAGACTTAGATGGATAGGACATCTTAGGAGGATGGATGATGGTAGAATACCAAAGGATATCTTTTTTGGTGAATTACAGATGGGTAAGAGATCTCAGGGTCGGCCTCTACTACGATACAAAGATGTGTGTAAGCGGGACATGATTGATACAGGCATTGATAATGCACATTGGGAGCAAGTCGCCGCTGAACGTGTTGCATGGAGGGCAAATATCAGAAATGGAATAAAGTCAAAGGAGAAAATTATTGCAGAAAAGTCACACACCAAGCGTTTGAGACGTAAGATGGTGCATGATGGTGGAAATGACCACGTGTTCAGATGCACCCACTGTGAACGGACATTTACAGCGCAAATTGGCCTTATCAGTCACACTCGCTACCGCCATAGTTAAAAGTTATTATGCCTTTTTAAAGCACAAACTATCGTCTGTCAAGACGGCAAGGTGCCAATGGTAGTTAGTTAGTTAGTTAGTTAGTTAGTTAGTTAGTTAGTTATAGTTAGTTAGTTAGTTAGTTAGTTAGTTAGTTAGTTAGTTAGTTAGTTAGCTACTTTAGTTAGTTAGTTAGTTAGTTAGTTAGTTAGTTAGTTAGTTAGTTAGTTAGTTAGTTAGTTAGTTAGCTACTTTAGTTAGTTAGTTAGTTAGTTAGTTAGTTAGTTAGTTAGTTAGTTAGTTAGTTAGTTAGTTAGTTAGTTAGTTAGTTAGTTAGTTGCATAGTCTTTACAGGACGTCGCAGTCAACCCCAACATTTTTAGCTGTTTGTGATTTCTTTACAAACTTACGTTCAGTAGTTTGCCATTGCTTTCTGAACGACCGGCACTCATACCGTTTCCTAAAAAACCAACGCAAGGCCTGCAGCCAAATGACCCGTAGCCGTGTTTCGAACGCGGTGTGGGGGATTACTTCGGAAACTCATTCGCTACAGACCTGGCACGTCCAGGACATCATAGCAAATATTGAGTAATAAGTAGAGGACCATTCTACAGGCCGTGAGACGTATTTGGGTTTGTGGCAAATATGGCACTACTTGTTCTTCTAATGACTTGTTGTTGAGCTGAGCCGAATGAAGAATCGACATCACAGCACTCGGGACAGTCCTATACGTGCTCAGTCGTCATCTTCAACAACCAGCGAAGAGTCCAAATGCTAGTGGTACCAGTAGCAATCTGATGATGTGCCTGTCTGGCTTTGCCTCGGAGTCCTGAGTGTCGGACTGTTCTTCTGGTCACTCCCTGAAGCAGCATTCTCTCCAGGCTGTGATGATCTATTCTTCAGCATGATCCTACAGGGCCTCGATCACGTCTGCCTTATCATGCAGACCCAGCCAATCCGTCCGTCTGATCCTTTCCCACCACACCAACATACCCTGGGGTGGGGGGGGGGGGGGAAATCCAGCAGATGCTCCCTATTTTGGAGTATTCAATTGAAGCCTGCCATTCTATCCGGGTCATGCCCGCCTTCGCGGTTCGATGACTTGATCATTTCTGATGACTTTCAAGAAAACTCGCTCACAATCAGCATCAGGAGTCCAACACTGAAATACTGCGGCCAGATTGAATGGCTCATTAGCCTAGAACAGAGAACGAACGGACGAACGAACGAACGAACTCTATTTTCTAATGGTTAAGAATTGGGCTCGCAGGCCCGTCTAACATTCTGCCCTCTTGGGATGATTGTAGATTGTTGTACTTGTATTCACGGCTAAGTATTCTTGTTTTCTGTTTGTTGTTTTCGCATTTGTTTTTCTTCCGAAGTGAATAATAGTAAGCATGGCATGGAAGAAGAGACGTTATTCTGCCAACAAGAAGAGTGATAAAGGACATTAAGGACACCCTGGGTATGAAAATGTGTTAGACAGCTAAACTCGCGAAAGTTCGAGCATGTTTCCAGTGAGGTGCGGTGGGAACGAGGTTCTGCAGGGGACTTCTGCGTCACAAAATACGTCAGTCATAGTGTGGCTCTTTCTATGCCTTCTTTTGGCAATTGCAGAACTTACATAGCGGGTCTACTGTCGGGTGGGACGATAGACTGTGTGGAGGTCATTGCTGTGGGCTTGTCCTGTCTGAGGAAAAACGGACGTCAGTCATAGTGCGTTTCTTTCTGTGTCCTCTTTTGGCAATAGCAGAAATCGGATGGACGGTCCACTGTCGGGCAGGTCGACAGATTGTACGGACGGTATGACTGAGGGTCAATCCTGTCTGGATAAGCCTGCCTGTGGAAACAATTGTACAAGGTTTTTTCTCCTCCAGGATTAGCCAATACAGCAGCAGTTATATTATGTTAAGTGGAGATCAGCACAGCCGAATGGGTAAGAGCGCTTGCTCTTAAACTTCCGGTATCTTGATGGTAAAGTAGTGGGTTCAACCTCCTCCCCCTTTACACTGGCTAGTTGGACTAAAATGTTGACTTCTCATCCTTGACTTGGGATGAATGGTTAATTTATAAGTGCCTCAGAAGTCGGAGTGGGTTCGCGTGATGGCGAGGGACACTGGTAATAGGGAAAGTTAATCCACAAGCAAAACCAGTCTATTGCACTCACTTGTAGTGACAACTGCTTTCAGTGGTAGCATGTGTGTGGACTATGTTTGGGTTCAAAGCGAACTGGGGGAAAAATTATGTTATGTTACCATGACCTACATCCTCGCACACTGGATTTCCCCATGCGTGCTCAGTCTCCTGATGCAACAGCAGTGTAACCAACAGAGACAACATCAACCACAACAACAGACCTTTCTCAATTTGACAGCGGGAGCATCGTTTCAACAATCCCTAATTTCAACTGGTACATGATGATGATGATGATGATGTGAATGTGGATCACAATGACGATTTCCTTCAATGAAATTTCCCTCCATTCAATACTCACACTGTTCCTTCTTGTTTCATCTCCAAGACATCCTGTTGTGCTTCGCATACCGGTCTTCCGGGTTTACTTCAAGTTTTAACTCTAGATGATTTTGGGATGACTGCACGATCCCATAAAATATGGCCATAACTTAAACAAAGAACAAGCGTTTCCTATAATATATTCGGCGAACAATAAACGGTTGCTGACATATAGTGAGGTGTTAGCTATTAGGCGGTTCAAGACAATTTTGTGCAAACAGGAAAAGTTCGTGTTAAATTTGAAATTACTGTGGGGATAACAGATGTTCCACATTCAAACAATACCTATGATTGTGTATTTTAATTGTTTCGAAATGCGGCGAAATGTGCCAGACAATAAATCGCGCAACACATTGTGTGAGGCTTTTTTGTTTCAATAACTGTTTGTAGATTGTAATAGTTATATTCACAACCAAGGATTCGTGTCTTCTGCTTGTTGTTCCCGTCTTTGCTTTCTTTTGGAAAAGATGTTGATGGAAACATTTGCATTTATTTGAGCGTCTTTCATTTGTCCACCCTCCTTGTTACATGTACGTTCACTGGATTCTGAACACGAACCGATGAGTTGTGAAGCCAGTGCACTATTAACTGCACCACAAACTCTCCGTTTGTATTATAGTCAGAATGTCAACAGTTTTGTCCTCGGATGTAAATATTGACAGTATAATGAAACTGGTTTTCATTTTCTCTTATTTAATTGTCTTCAATACAACGTGCTTGGTATCAATACTAGGCCAAAACACCCGATTCACTTCCTGCTTTCACAGCCGCGTCAAAATTTACATGTAAGAATATACAATCCCAGGTCATTAAGCCTGTCACGTGTTTATTAAACAACCCATTTATTACAAAATTTCACATTAGAGACGTGAACACTAAAGTAGGTCACCCCTGGTGTATTTGCATCATTTCCACATGCTTCTTTGCATGTTGAAATTGCGCCCCCCCCCCCTTTTTTTTTTACACGTGACAAAACGTCAGACGGTCTGCTGTCGCCCAAACAATGGACAATAGGACGTTTTAAATTCCTATCGATCCTGATCAGTTGACGTCTTTAAAGGAGCCGCAATCTCACCCACCCACGATGTAAACGAAAATACACACATCTACAAACACACACAATCACCATCACACAGAAACACACACAAATATCACTGTTGTTATTTTTTAATAGATCTTCTAGTTATAAATTAACCATATTTTGTAATCGATTTCTTCACTTACTCGGCTTCATCGGATTCTTGCACATAGAGTCGTGCGTCATTTCATATGTGATTACACTGAGGCGTCAAATCCGCGTTGGATGACTCGTTATCTGTTCTACGAAACGTATTGCTTGGGCTATTTCACCAGTGTCTCGTTATCTAGACTTATGTTGGATGACTCGTTATCTGGTGTACGCTACGTATTTCTTGAGCTATATCACTGGTGTCTCGTTACTTAGACTTATGGTGCATTACGATTGCACACTTTTTTCTTGTATCCAGATTATAGGAGAACTCGAAAGACAGGTTGTGCGGACAATAAGAGAGAAGAAACTAGCATGATTTGGGGACAGTGTAAATGTTTAAACACGCGGATATATGAGTGACCTTGGCGCAAGAAATGTGGGACAGATAAATAGGATGTAACAATATGTAGTGTAAACTTTAGAATCCATGTTTGTAAACATTATTTAGTAGACAGAGTTTACTGGAACTTTCTGAAGGTCAATAGAGGTCAACATGGTAGAATGGATTAGAACGCTCATTTTTAAACTTCCGGTGTGCTGATACCGAGGTTTCGGGTTCAACCCCTACACCTGTCAGTTGGACTAAAATGTTGACTTCTCGTCTTTAACTTGGAGACGTAAATTACAAGTACTTCAGAAGTCAGAGTGGATTCTCCTAATTTCGAGGGACACTGGTAATAGGGAAGGCTAACCCACATCATTGACGGTAACTTTTCATTTCATCTAACAAAACAAAACAACAATTATTCCGGTTAACTGAATCATTGCCAGCGTGTTTTCATTTTATCTAAGACACACACAAAATCCGGTTAACTGAACATTGTCAGCTTTCATTTTATCTAAATTCCGGTTAATTGAACCATTGACATCATATCTACAAGATGTGTACTGCGTCTGGCCCTGCAGCTTGTAGAGTTAGGATCGGCTAGTCTTCCCTTATGTGGAGTGAAAAGCGAAAATAGTACAAGAGGAACAAGATGAGATGAGATGAGATGAGATGAAATAAGATAAGATAAGATAAGATAAGATAAGATAAGATAAGATAAGATAAGCCAGCATGTT